>OX243811.1:10153645-10318645 GCA_945859605.1 Lumbricus rubellus | reverse complement strand
ACATAGGGTTCAGTAAATGCATTAATCGGTTGCAAAATCATGTTTATTGCTTTTACAAAAGTCCGTCCAGAGTTAATCATGCCAAAAGGGACACGTGTAAATTCGTACAGTCCATTATGGGTAACGAATGCGGTTTTCCATTGGTCGGATTTCTTCACAGGACAAGTCCAGTAAGCACTGCGACAGTCCAAGACGGAAATAAACTTGGATTTCCCGACTTTGCTCAGCACGTCGTTGACGATCGGCATGGGATATCGACAATTTTCAGTATATGAATTCACATACCTGTAGTCGCACGCGAGTCTCAATGATCCGTCCTTCTTCTTGACGATGACCAGCGGACTTGCCATTCTGCTCGACGACGGTTGAATGATGTTTGCTTTCAGCATCTCTTGTATTTGTTTATCCACTTCTGCGCGGTATATCAGCGGTATTCGATAAGCCATGAACTCTTTCTCTCGAAAGTCCGGTCTCAGCACCACTTCGTGTTCTACCAATGTACATAATCCAGGTTTGTCCGAAAATCTGTCTGCATAACGGTTCAGTACATCCAGTAGCTGTTTCTGTTGCTCGCACGTAAGATGTCCGATCTGTTCATAGTCCAATTGCAGCGATTTCTGTGTCGTCTCTGCATGGTCTTCTTTCAATGGTAGCTCTACCACTGATCCGAATTCGTCGTCCTCTACTCCTCTTCCACGATGAGACCACACGATAATGTTCTTGCGATGAACTTCCTCATTTTGTTGGCATGGACGATTCGTCGGCCGTTTTCATTCATGTCCACCAGATACGAATACTTGGATCTTCTTTGTAGCACTGTACATGGACCATGCCATCGTGAGATCAATTTATTGGTTGACGTTGGATACAGGACGATAACGTTTTCTCCTGGTTCGAATTCTTTATCCTTGGCCCTCTTGTTGTATTGACTGGCATATTGTTGTTGCTTTTCCTCTGCACAATTCTCAGCAAATATCAAAGCTTTCTCCATGTCTGCTCTTAAGTTCTTCAGGTACTTTGCTGGTTGTACTCCAATGTTTGGCGGTAGATTTATTTCTTTGGTCCAGCTTTCCTTTAAGATAGTTAATGGTCCTCTTGGCATTTTTCCATACACCAGCAGATATGGTGCCACTCCTGTCGTCGCGTTTGGAACTTCTCTCAATGCCCATACAGTAAACGGAATGATTTTATGCCACTGTCTTGGATTTTCCACAATGACATGATGTACCATCTTCTTGAACGTCTGATTCCATCTCTCGACTAATCCGGCTGCCTCTGGATGCCCTGGTGAATCGAATCGTGGACAGCATCCCATCAATTTCAAAAATTCCCTTGTAAGACTGGCTGTAAAATTCGTGCCTCTGTCGCTGGTGATCACAGACGGCACCCCCACGTCAATGAATAGCTTCATCAAAGCTTCGCACACAGCCTTAGCAGTCAATGACTTTAGCAAAAAGATTGTCGGCCATCTTGTACATGAATCCACTATGCACAAGCAATACTTATGCCCAGCTGCTGACTTCGGTTCTATTGGGCCTACCACGTCCATAGTCATCCGTCGGAATGGTACATCTTCCCTTGGAATTGGTGTAATCGGCACTCGATCCATCACCAAACTTCGTGCCTTCAGCTGACACTTCTCACAGGACTTACAAAATTTCACCACGTCTCGACGCATCTTTGGCCAGACAAAGGACAACTTGATTCTCTCTCGTGTCTTCTCTTCTCCCAAGTGGCCGCCAAATACTGACTCGTGAGCTAATTCCATTACTTGAATTCTTCTCTCTTTCGGTAACACCAACTGGTACACTAGCTGATCCAGCATTTGATGCTTCTTATACATCAATCCATTCACCACGCTAAACTCTGATCCTTTTTCTTCAGCGATCCTCCACCACGATTTCAGTGACTCGTCATTTCTCTGCTGCTCCTCGAATTTCTTCGCATCTTCCAGCTGTCTTTCATCGTTCGAATTCTCTGTGAACAAGTCCCTCATACTTGTCTCCAGTTCAGCGTCGCTTCCGGAATCTTCACTATCATTTCGTTCACATGCAGCCATCTCTTCTTCAGTTTCATTGTTCTCAGATGTTGTTCTTTCGTCATCTTGAATGCTGAGTTCATCTTCGCTGTCCATGTCATCTTCTTGCGAACTTTCGTTTATCGTTTCATCTTCTCCGCCTTCGACTTCTGCTCTCCGACTTTGTGCTCTTGTAGTCACATTCGCTTGTAGTTCCCCTTGCAATACACTCACTGGTGGAATCTCTTTCAATTCTGCAATTATCTCCGGATGTAGCAAGAACTTTTCTCTGTTTTCTTTGCACAGATCCGCTGGAATGCTGGCACACACTAAAGTTAAATATGGCGCGATATTTATTGTCCTGTCCTCTGTAGCTGCTCCTTCGTTACGACCGCTCATCCGCACTTCGATTTTCACCAACTTAGCTGGAATCGGCTCTCCAGCTACACATTGCAAATGAACTCTGCCGATTTCTTCTACTGTCGTTCCTTTCAGCAATTCCTCGTTGATTACTGGTATCTCGGTCCCCGAGTCAATCAACGCCTCGACTTGCACAGGCTGCCCATCAGTCCCACGTATCTCCACATTTACATGCTGCAACGATATCTTCTTTATGCGTTGACACTCCTCTTTACTTTTTGTTTCTCGACAAATTTCTGCAATGGAAGTAGTCTTTATCGCTTCTTTCTGTATGGTGAACTGCGGCGTACACTTCATTACCGACTTCACTTCTGTTTCACAATCGTCCGATTCTTCAAACTGGTCTGGTGCATTCATCACTTGTATCTGGTTTACTCGAATATTTTCTGCACTTCTGCTAAAGTTCTTCCTCAGATTTGCCGCTCCTGGTGCTTGGCAATGTTTTATTAGGTGTTTGTCAGAATGACAGTTGTGGCAACGTTTCTTTATAAAAGTTCTTTGCTCATTGTTCTCCCACTTGTTGTACGGCGTATATGATGCATTACTTTCTGTTGGGCGTCCCAGCGGCGGAGTTCGATTGTAGGCTTGTCTGTCCCACGTTGACTCTTTCTTATCTTGCCAATACTGCTTTCCAGAATAATTATCTTTCTTTGCATCATTACTCTTGGCTTGGCTTCCGGTGTCTTTGCTATCCTTGTTCCACTTGAATGGCTTTGAGCTATTTCCCCATGCTTCAAATTTCGGTTTGTCTTGGAACATCACACCAATCCGATTGTTTACATGTATGTCTGCGAGGTCTGCAACATTACTAGCTTCCAAGCATTCTGTGCCCTCTTTTGCTAAGACAAACTGCAGTGGACCTGGTGGTAAACATTCTTTCAGCTTATCCGCCACTAACAAATCAAACAGCTTCTCGTAGTCTTTGCCCACTCGTCTACTCCGGACATAATAATTCAACAGGTTCTTCAGCCTAGCCGTGAACATCGTATACGTTTCTTCGGCTGTCTTCTTGGCATCTGCAAACCTTGACCTGTACTCACGAGCTGTTAACTTGAATTCCTTCAACAAATGCTCTTTCACTGCATCGTATTTATCTAAATTCTCAAATGACAATCGATTCAATACCGTTCGCGCTCTCGGGGTCATCAATGGCAACAACAATTTCACCCAGTACTGCTTTTCCACAGCGAAGCTATTGAATGCATTTTCCACTGTTTCAAAATATAATGGCACTTCCATCATATCATACGGCATCTTCGGTAACACATGTTTCATTGCATCACCTATCTTCTTAATCTTGGACACCATTGTCTCACTTTCTCTGAGCCTAATCTGTTCTGACACTTCTCGGCTCTTACGATCATCTTCGTCTCTCTTCTTCAGTCGATCTTGATCTTCGATTCTCCGCAGTTCTTCCTGTTCTATCTTCTGTTGTAATAGTTCTAACTGCTTTCTGCGTTCTTCCTTTTCAATGGCCATTTCTTTAAGTTGAGCCTCCTTGATAGCAAGTTTCTTTTGTTCTAATTGCATCTGTTCTTCTCTTTCTCTTTCTGCTTTTTCCAAATTGTCTTTTTCAGCTTGCAATTCTTCCTGACGAATTTCTTCTGCTCTCTCCAGTTCTTGTAAACGCATCTTTTCTTTTTCTTCCTCACGAGCCTTTTTGTCTTCGATCTGCTGTTTTCGTATTTCTTCATCGCTTTTTCTTGCTTTTTCGTATTCTATCATTAACTCCATTCTTCGTCGTTCTGCTTCGTCACGATCTATTTTCATTTGTTCTAACTGAAGCTGGAACTGCTGCTTCTGCATATCTATCTCTTGTTGTCGCAGCCTATCTGCTTTTTCTGCTTTTTCTTTCTCCTCTTGTTTACGTTCTTTCTTTTCTTGTCTGCGCTGCTCTTCTTTCTCGTTCTCCTTTTGCCTGCGCCGCTCTTCTTTCTCCTTTTCCTCGTGTCTACGTTGTTCTTCTTTCTCTTTCTCTTCGTGGCACCGTCGCTCTTCTTTCTCCTTCTCTTCTTGGCGACGTTCTTTCTCTTCCTGTCTACTCATCATCATGAGTTGTAGCAACGCCTCTATAGACATAGGTGGCTGTGGCTTCTCCACTGGCTTCTCCGCAGCGCCTCCGACAGCACCTTCTTCTTCTTCTTTCTTAGCCCAAACCTCGGCTAAATTTCTCATCAAACTTTCCCTCGACATCTGTCCGACTTCTTCTGCATCTAAACCTGCTTCGATTAATAATTTTATTATTCTTTCGGAAGCCATCTTCTTAATAGCCGCTTGCTTTTGCTCTGTAAGTTTCTCCATCTTACTTCTTTACTTTACTGATGCTAGTCGATAAATAGTAGGCTACTCTTCAAATGTTTGCAATTGACTGACTTCAATTCTTTAAGCAAACTTCAATAGACAAGCAAGTTTTTCTACCTTGTAGTCGTTGTGTTGTCGTTTCTCACTGACGTACGGATGCTCGATGTATCGTTGCTTCTCCCGAGTGCTCGGCTCCTCGATAAATGCACAGCGTCCGTTCCTCCGCAACGTCTGTTGATTGGATAGAATCCCTCTGTTCGTAACTTGGCACGTAGACCCGCCGTTCGTAACTAGGATCGTTCTCCTGCAACTTGGATCGTTATCTCACCGCAACGACACCAAATGTGATAAACTCCTTCGTTATCACCTCCTCCTATCAGTCTCTTCGGAAGCTTCTTCGTATAAGTTCGTGGTAGCATAGGCCTATCCCTAGATAACTGTTTCATTAGCTAAATGGCTAGGTAAAGAATCTACAGACTTTCACTGTTTTGTAACCAACAACGACGACGTGTTTAAGTCTTCTTATTATACTCCAAACTCCGATGTAAAGTAAAACGATCAGCAACAACACAACAATGACTACACTTGCGTTATCATAACAACTACACGACTACTACCTTCATCAGTCTACTCTATCGCAACTCAACAACAACTATTTCAGCCTATCTCAACGGCTCTCAACACACAACACTCCTTCTTCACTTCCACTCCCTCCTTGTACACTCAACGTACGCTCGTCTAGACATCACGCGCTGTCCAGACAATCACCTGTCCAGACGCCGCGCGCCAATTTGCAGTTGGCCTACCTGCGTCGCTGTACGACAATCGTCGTGCACTGATTATATTAGCTTACACATACATACATAAATACACATACACACACATACATACATACATACATATACACACACATACATACATACATACATACATACATACATACATACATACATACATACATACACAGTTTACACACACACATACATACATACATACAAGTCATACATGCATGCATGCATAAGGTCGTTGGCTTGAGTGGCCTTGATCGACGATCAGGGGCTATAGCCATCCATCTGCCTAATTTCCGATGGGCTCCTATCGCCACGTCCTGTCTCTATCCCCTCCAGCATCAGCATCAGCAGCAGCATGAGCAGCAGCAGCAGCAGCATCAGCAGCAGCATGAGCAGCAGATGGTATAAATACTTGGGTCTCAGAGGTTATGGATTTACGATGACAGGCCTCCGCCGCGCATACCTGGAGCTAGGGGCCACGCAGACCCGCGAGGGAAAGAAATGGGAAAGCGGGGAAAAGGGGAGAAGGGAGGTTGGGAACACGAATTTTAGCCAAGTGCTATTTTAGTGAGGCGCTATTTCCAGAGGGTTCGATGGACGGACATACGCACAGGGACAGACGTAGATACGCAAAGATACAGACGTGGATACGCACAGGGACAGACGTAGATACGCAAAGATACAGACGTGGATACGCACAGGGACAGACGTAGATACGCAAAGATACAGACGTGGATACGCACAGGGACAGATGTGGATACGCACATGTACGGAAGTGGATACGCAAAGATACAGACGTGGATACGCACAGGGACAGACGTGGATACGCACAGGGACAGACGTGGATACGCACAGGGACAGACGTAGATACGCACAGGGACAAACGTGGATACGCACAGGGACGGACGTGGATACGACAGAGACAGACGTGGATACGCACATGGACAGACGTGGATACGCACAGAGACAGACGTAGATACGCACTGAGACAGACGTAGATACGCACAGGGACAGACGTGGATACGCACAGGTACAGACGTGGATACGCACATGGACAGACGTGGATACGCACAGGGACAGACGTAGATACGCACAGGTACAGACGTGGATACGCACAGAGACAGACGTAGATACGCACAGGGACAGACGTGGATGCGCACAGAGACAGACGTAGATACGCACAGGGACACGTCGGTGAAGGGAGTGAGACAGACAGATGCTCAGACCGACCTGTGGTTCCTATAAACACAAGAGCTTTGTCGGTAGGAAGGTGAGGGAGGTGCGTAGATGGGGATATAGGACAGAGATCGAGACAGAGAGAAAGAGAGAGACATATAGGGAGAGAAACGATGAGAAGGAGGGAGAGGGAGATAGGGAACAAGACACGAGAAAAAGAAAGGGATATATATATATATATATATATAGAGAGAGAGAGAGAGAGAGAGAGAGAGAGAGAGAGAGAGAGAGAGAGAGAGAGAGAGAGGGAGGGAGGGAGAGAGAGAGAGAGAGAGAAGTAGATGTCTTTTTAATTTCCTGGATGTCTTTTATTATTTCCTGAGGGGGGGTGCTCGGTAGTACCGTGGTTAGTAGTCTTTTATTATTTCCCCCCCTGATTCCTCCTCTTCTCCTTTGGGGTATTTTATTATTTTTCCTGATGCATAATTAATTACTTAGCTACCTTTTAAGAAGCCTGATATTGAAGATAAATTAAGTTTAAATGGTGCTAAAGGATAAACTAGGGGTGTTTTCCATTGAAGAAACAATCAGCTAATAAACCAGTTAACATTCTTGGTAGGAGCTACGGTAATGGTGATCAACGCTGATGCAAAACAACTGCAGAATACGGTATTGATCCACAGCATACTGAGCGAGTAGGCCTTGTATGCATGAGCGCTCATGCAGCAACCAAGCAACCAAGCAACAAAGCAGCAGATGTCTCGATCACGACACAACAACCTGGCTGGGAGCGGCCTCGATCACGACAGCACGGCTAGGCTAGGACTATGAGTCGGCCAAGCATGCAGGTCGTTGGCTGACGTGGCTACCTTCGCCATGCATGCAGCCATCATTATAATATTATGACAATGCAAAAACACCTGAAGACAAAGTCTACACCTTGAACGATACGTATTCGTTGTAAGGGCGTCGCTCTAAACAGGTGTAGGCTACATCTTTTGGTTTTGCGAAAATTAGTTGCTGTATTAAATCGGATCAAAATGACTAACTTCATTAAGGATAGGCCTATCGAGGAACATCATCAAGAGCGACCTTCGTTGCTGCTGGATGAACAACACCTTGATCAGTTTCTATAATTGCACATGTTGCTTATTGGAACAGGTTGCTATACTGTTCTGACGTTTACTTAATCGGATCATCTCGCCAACACCTGAGCGTGTAGCAGTGACATTGATTACCTGTAGGCTTATATATAGCCAGTGTTCATCATCCAACTATAATCATTCAGTTTTATCTTTTCATGGGACAATGGACTAACAAAAGCGAGAAAACATTCCAGGGTGACTCTCATGTCAACGGACTATGTAGGTGCTCGTGTAAGGATATATATATATATAGGTCTATAAAATCGATACATTCCTTGCATTCCAGGGTGACTCTCATGTCAACGGACTATGTAGGTGCTCGTGTAAGGATATATACATATATATAGGTCTATAAAATCGATACATTCCTTGCATTCCAGGGTGACTCTCATGTCAACGGACTATGTAGGTGCTCGTGTAAGGATATATATATATATATAGGTCTATAAAATCGATACATTCCTTGCATTCCAGGGTGACTCTCATGTCAACGGACTATGTAGGTGCTCGTGTAAGGATATATATATATATATAGGTCTATAAAATCGATACATTCCTTGCATTCCAGGGTGACTCTCATGTCAACGGACTATGTAGGTGCTCGTGTAAGGATATATATATATATAGGTCTATAAAATCGATACATTCCTTGCATTCCAGGGTGACTCTCATGTCAACGGACTATGTAGGTGCTCGTGTAAGGATATATATATATAGGTCTATAAAATCGATACATTCCTTGCATTCCAGGGTGACTCTCATGTCAACGGACTATGTAGGTGCTCGTGTAAGGATATATATATATATAGGTCTATAAAATCGATACATTCCTTGCATTCCAGGGTGACTCTCATGTCAACGGACTATGTAGGTGCTCGTGTAAGGATATATATATATAGGTCTATAAAATCGATACATTCCTTGCATTCCAGGGTGACTCTCATGTCAACGGACTATGTAGGTGCTCGTGTAAGGATATATATATATATAGGTCTATAAAATCGATACATTCCTTGCATTCCAGGGTGACTCTCATGTCAACGGACTATGTAGGTGCTCGTGTAAGGATATATATATAGGTGTTTTAGCAATTCTAAAAAGAAGACTTTTAAAATTTATTATTATTTTATTTATTTATTTATTTATTTAATTAATTATTTTTATTTATTTTATTTATTTTAAACTTTTTTTTTTTTTTTTTCTTCTTTTTTCAAACTTTTTTTTTTTCTTAACTTTTTTTTTCTTAACTTTTTTTTAAATGACAGCAAGAAGACTTCTTATAATTTCGGTATAATACTTATCAAATCCTTATTGTCAACCCATGAATTAAAGGTCTCATCATACCCCAACCATTTAACCAAAGACCGATTACCACGTTTCCTAATAATCTTCTCTATTTTAAATGTATCTTGCGTAGTCGGTTGTAGCTCAGCTTCATAAAATGTCCCTTGAATTAATTCTTCATTATAGTCAGATATTTTATACGTTACTGGATCTGTGTATTGAATTTGTGTTATAGTAAAAATCTCTTCGCTCCAATTAGCGGTATATCCTTTCTCAAATGTCTTTTTCTTCTTAGAAATCCTTACTCTATCTCCTACTGAAAATTTAGGTTTAACAGTTTCAGGTACAGCGTCGCCGTATAGATTTAACCAAACAGCTTTTTCGTTTGCTTTGATACTCGCTTTAACAGGAGTCATTTTTATCGAACTATGTCTTGTGTTGTTGTATAAACTAACCATATTATCTAAAACATCGATATATTTATGAGTTGAATTTGCTGTAAAATATTTGAACATTTTTTCTTTCACTGTTCTATTAAATCGTTCTACGACACAGCTTTTCTCTTCGTTCTCAGTTGAGTACAACTGCATACCTAGTGATTTTACCTGTTTATTGTAGAATTCAGATCCCCGGTCCACCCAAAGTTTATCACCCCTTCTTTTGCTCGTATTAAATATTTTTGTGAAAGCATCTGCCACAGATTTCCCAGTTTTATCTTTTATCGGAATAATCCATCCATATTTGGAAAAAATATCGATCACGCTTAACAAATATTTAACACCAGAATTAAATTTAGCAAAAGCCTGCATGTCAATCAAGTCACCCGCCCAAACTTTGTCCACTCCCTGAACATAAACAACTCGCTTCCTGAACTTCCTGACTATAGGTTTATGTAATTCGTCAGCAAGTTGGTCTGTCCATCTCAGAGTTTTTTTTTCAATCCCATTCCAAAATGGGTCTTCGTCGATAATATTGGTTTTACTATAGATCGTTCAATTCGTTCGCGGAACGAAGGATTAGGTATATTATTTAATTCATCTATCATAGCTCTGTCAGCGACGTTTCTCCCTGCTGTATCAGTATGTTTAGCATAGGCTAGGTCATGACGATAGGCTGCTGCATCAACTCTGTCTACTGGTTTACTCCAATCTTTTGGTGTTCCATCACTATTCAATCGCAAATCCAATCGAGTTCCTGGACCTGTGAAAGAATGTCCTGGAAGATGCATTTCACCCGGGTACTTTGCCCATGGAAGTTTAATATTAGAAGTAGCAGAATTGAGAGCTGATACCAAATCACCACCTTGTACAGTAGTAGACATTTTAGTAAACTGAGTTTTTCTAGCGCCACAATCAACGCATACACATCTAAGCATAGATCTACCATTCTTACTAACGACTCGTTGAATATCTCTACACTCAGTTTTTCGTTTACATTTTACGCAATACGAGCCTTGCTCCATTTTAATATAATATAATTAAAATGGAAGTCCATGACCTATCGTGGAATGAAGAATCTTGTAAACGCTTTAACAGTCCTCTCCTACCAAGAAGCATCAGAGGTTTGATCGTAGGTAAGTCTCAATGTGGTAAAACGACTTTACTACTTAATTTATTACTGAGACCTGGTTGGTTAGATTACGATAACCTACATATCTTCGGCAAAAGTTTATTTCAACCGGAGTATAAGATACTTAAGAAAGCATTCGAAGAGAAATTACCAAAGGAAGCAATTATAAGACTTTTTGATAATCGCGATGAGATAATGAAATTAAATGTATCACCGACCGCCGTAGTCGAGGAGATGTCTAAAAACATGGAAAAGAAATCGGATATAGACTGCAAGTTCTTTGAAACCTCTGAAGATGTTCCAGATCCACGAGACTTAAGTCGAGATAAGAAGAATCTCATGATTTTTGATGATTTACAGTTAGAGCGACAAAATAAATGCGAATCGTATTATATAAGAGGTAGGCATAGTAATGTAGACTGCTTTTACCTAGCACAAAATTATTTCAAACTGCCTAGACAAACTATCCGAGAGAATGCCAACTTTATATGTTTGTTCCCTCAAGACCTCAAAAATATTAATCATATCTACAGCGATCATATAGGTGTAGATGATTTGACTATTGAAGAATTTTGAAAACTATGCAAAACTGCGTGGGATGAAACGCATGGTTTTGTGGTTATAGACCTTACTAGTAAAACAAATAAGGGCAGGTACAGATCTGGATTAGATGCATTTTACATTAAATAAAAGCAATAATAAAATGATAACAAAATTTAAGATTTTATATTCTAGGTTTAAAAATAGCTATCTAAAATGGAAACCCTTCTTGACGAAATTTTATCTAATATTCAAACGATTGCACGCAACACAGAGGCTAAAGAATCCTTTTGCATTTTGTTGAGCGAAAGGAGCACACGAATTCGAACGAAATTTAATCCACTAATCGAACTGGACAAAAGTAAAACGTATGAAATGGCCCTTGTTAATCTTGAAACTTACTTCAGTTATCCCAATATAGACGAAACAAATAATAAATTCGTATATTCGTCAGATAACGGTGTAACGTGGAAAGATTTAGACATTCCAACCGGTTGCTATGAAATCGTAGACTTAAACGATTACATACAGAGAATTCTAAAAGAAGAAGGTCATGGACAATGTATAAAGTTGCAACCAAATAACAATACTTTGAAGGCTGTTTTGGAAATTGATGAGAACTATAAAGTTGATTTTACAGTACCAAATTCAATTAGTACGGTTCTAGGATTTCAGAGTCGTGTATACTCCGAAGGATATAACGAATCCGAGCACATAGTCAATATAAACAGCGTGAATAGTTTACGTGTTACCAGTGATATAATAGGATCATCGTATGCCAACGGAACTACGGAGAACATAATTTATTCTTTCTTTCCATCGGTCGGGCCTGGTTATAAGATAATCGAATCTCCTCATAATCTGGTTTATCTTCCAATAACGCTATACTCTATTTCATCGATGGAAACAAAACTAATAGACCAAAATGGAAAACTAATTAATTTAAGAGGTGAGGAATTGTCGATACGATTTCACATAAGAGAGGTTTAATTTAAAGTTTATATTTAATATAAGATGAGCGCTTACGCTAAGGTCAAAGTTAATATTTCTGAAGGGCAAAAAGAGAAGATTAAGCGAGCTGTTCAAGTAGGAACTGGGGTGAGTATAAGACTTTCTCATGGAGACATAACTGGTGAGCATGTATTAGCTCTAAACCAGAGGCAAATTAACAAGTTAACTAAAGCGTATCAGAATGGAACTGGTGTGACAATTAAAATGGGTAAAAAGCAATTAGAAGACAATGCGAGAGTCGAAGGCGGATTTATTGGCGCTATTCTACCGTTCTTAGCAACAGCCGGAAAGTTTCTACTGTCTAGTGTTCTCCCGAGTTTAGCCACAGGAGCCTTAACAGGATTGGGTTCTGCAGCTGGTTCCAAAATTGTCGATAAAATTAGTGGATCTTCGATCTCACAGATACGTGGATCTTCGATAAGTGGATCTTCGATCTCACACCCGATAAGTGGATCTGGCGTGCTGTACGTTAAGAAAGGAGGAATATGCTGTAAGATAGTGCCTGCTGGGGAAGGTCTTTTTCTATCTCCGTGGAAAAAGGGTAGTTCGATATCGGGTTCTGGTCTGTTTATGAAAAGAGGAGCAGGATATATCAGCGGTGAAGGTCTTATACTTGGTCCCAATTCACCATTTAAAAATATTCCTATTCTTGGAATGTTACTTTAAACAATCTCTTATATAAATGTCTGGATACGGTCACCCAATACACAAATTTATCACCAAACGAAAGCCTCGTGTGAGTACGATAATTTGGTTGCCTAAAGTGGTCACTCACGCTCCTGCAAGACAACGAGCAGGCGATAGATATGAGATTTTTGCTCAGCAAGCGATAACGATTGAACCAAAGACAAATATTACAGTAGAAGTAGGCCTTGGAGTCCGAATGACCAGTGGAATGTGTCTAGTCTCTCTCAGACAGAAACTCAAACAATTGAGGCTTAGCCTTCAAGATGGTACTGTCCTAGAGGACGCAGAGGATATAATAATTACAATACAAAACAACTCCGATTCACCAGTTACTATAAACGAAAAAGACTCCATATGTTATGTTAATTACTACGATGCATAACGTGTACGTTTTACGTTTACGTTTTACGTTACGTTTTACGTTACGTTTTAAACATTATACTTATAATAAAAAATGTCACTACTGAAAATTAGCGATCCTGCAAAAAGAGATTTTATTATCGAAGAGTTTTTAAAAACGAAAAAAAATATTAAACAAAACTTTCTCTCAGAGAGAATAGATGATCGTGGACTTCAACGAGAATTAACGAAAATCTACAAACCAATAGTCGACTCTCAATCAGCAATTTCAAAAGAATAAAACGCTTTGCTGTCGACAATAAAAGATAACTCTGCAGCAACATCACTCGCTCTAAAAGCACTTCCAGATTCGTTGAAAACCATTCAATTTCCTCAGTATCCGTCTATAGAGGCATACGACGACGATGACCCAGTAGAAGACATTAGAAGGTTAGAATTAGGAAATATTGCAGTTGAATACCTTAAAAAATATGCTTCTGATAAAAGACTTGTGGACACAACATTCGGATTAAGATCAAGAGATGGAAAATTCTACATCGGTGACAGCGAAGCCTCAATCCAAGGAAATGATATTACAGTTGGAACCACAACTTATCAAGGAACTCCAGGATTATGGGAATTGTTAACGTTAGCTAGTCCAAACAGTTCAATTTATGATAATCGTGATCTCGAAGAATACGCCGAGATTCTAACTAAAACGAATGCCATGAGTCAGCCAAATAAACCAAACAAACCTAAATCGTCTAGAAGTGTAAAATATGCAAAGATAATAAAACCCATATGGGACGATTACATGAAGTTAAGAGGTAAAACAGGAAGCGGAATAATTACCATTCCTTCGGATCCTAACGAATTAGTAAAACAATTAGAGTTGCGAATATATAGCTACAAAGCGGGAAATACGGGTGTAAGGAATGAAATTGTAGGTATGAGTGACGAGTTACTAAGACAAGGAGTGATAACCAAAGATGAATATAAAAAATTGATGATCTAATTTAAAAATTGATGATCTAATTAAAAATTGATGATCTAATTTAAAAATTGATGATATAGAAATGCTGGTCGTTGCGAGAAGAAGTTATAAAAAAGTACACGTTGTCGGTGGAGCAGGAATATTCGATTCCATTGCAGGATTTCTCAAGAGGCTACTGACATCGAATGCAGCCAAACAAATTGCGAGCACAGCTGTCAAAGAGATTGGGGGTGTTGCTAAGGATAAGGCGATCGACGTTGGAAAACGATTACTCAATAAGATACTCCCTAAAGCTCCCGTTCAGCAGCCGATAACTCAGGAAACTAAAGTCATTCTAGCTAGATTACTAGGATCGAATCCGCAAATGACGGGAGGAGCTATTAGAATTCAGGATCTCGTAAAACGCTTAAACGGAGGTGGTTTGAAAATGGCTTAAGGTTAATTTTCTTATTTAGGTCTAAAAATTTATTTTCTTATTTAAAAATATATGTATAATAAAATGCAATCCGATATTCTAAGATTCACAGAGCAACCATTGATCGATGAAGGTATCGAGCGATACGAATGGCACGAGTACGAACCTGTAGCGAGAACTAATCTTAACAGTTCTGGTGAAATAAGAATAAATATTGAATTACAAGACTTATACAGTCACCCA
Source organism: Lumbricus rubellus (assembly GCA_945859605.1). Taxonomy (NCBI): domain Eukaryota; kingdom Metazoa; phylum Annelida; class Clitellata; order Crassiclitellata; family Lumbricidae; genus Lumbricus; species Lumbricus rubellus. Next base: position 10,303,713 of record OX243811.1, on the reverse strand, counting down.
GCAGAGTCATATCTACAATTCGACGGAAGACTAATTAAAGCCGATGACACCGCATACGTTAACGCCGATTTAGTCGCTCTTACGAATAATGGGCTTATGTATCTATTCAGTCAAATATCCTATCAGTTATCTAATCAAGAAATCGAAACGCTATTTCATCCGGGTCAAGCTACAACGATGCTCGGTTTACTTACGTATCCAAACGATTTTCAGCTGACTCAAGGCTTAAATCAGCTGTGGTATAAAGACACTGGAGCGACTGCTGTTATTGCGGACAACCCCGGATTTGCCACTAGACAAAGCTTTCTCATTCGCAAACCAAACACTAAAGGAATGTTCAGCTTTATTGTTCCGTTGAAGCATATTTTCGGGTTTTGCGATGATTACGACAAGATTATTTACGGCTTCAAACAGACGCTGACATTAGTTCGTAAAGCCGACGATGATGCAATATTCCGAGATAACGCTGCAGCTGCTGGAAAAGTTGCGATAAACAAAATTTCATGGTTTATTCCACACGTTATTCCTTCCGATATGGAACGAATGCAGTTGTATAAGACGATTGAATCGAAATTAACGTTGCCAGTTGCGTATAGAGCTCGTCAATGCGACACGATAACAGTTCCCCAGTCAACAAGTTTCAGCTGGCGTCTGAGCGTTAAAACATCACCGGAGAAACCTAGATATATCATCGTAGGATTTCAGACGGACCGTAGCGGTAATCAGGAAAGTAATCCGTCGCTATTTAATCACTGCGACCTTAAGAACATATATGTGATGATGAATCAAGAAAGATATCCAGCTGTCGACCATAACCTGTCGTTTCCTAATCAACAATTCTCCAGAGCGTACAGAGACGCGTCCTCCTTTAGTCAAAAATTCTATGGTATGGATAAGTTGATCACGCAAGGAAATATAACACCTGTAGATTATAAAGAATTATATCCGCTGTTCGTGTTCGATGTAAGCAAGCAATCCGAGCGTTTGAAATCTTCAGTCGTTGATATTCAGATTAAGGCTCTTTTCAATGCAGCAGTGCCAGCCGACACCGAAGCGTATGCTGTCGTAATTTCAGATAGGTTGCTGCAGTTCCAATCGGATGGACAGAAAATGAGTGTAGTGTATGGAAAATTGATTTAAAGAATACTTATATATTATGAAGCTACCAGAGCTTAGAATGTTAGCCAAGCATCACGATGTTACAGGCACTTCGCATCTCAACAAACCTCAAATGATAGCTGTATTGATTGAAAAGAATATTCTTCCGACGGACTACAAGTCTGTGTCATATCGACATGACACGTTGGGTAGTATCAGGAAACAACCGAGAAGAGTAGATATTATAGATCGAGAGACTGGCGTTGTTACCTCGTATCCATCGATGTATAAAGCTGCTAAGGCGTATGGTCAGAGTGCTGGCATAATAGCTTATCATAACGGAAATGTCTGGAGAGATAGATATGAAATTAAAGTGTATGAGAGATAGAAAGGTATGAAATTAAAGTGGATCTTCGATCTCACAGATAAGTGGATCTTCGATCTCACATGTTTTAATATTTTTGCGTGGTAAGATAAAATGGATTTAAAGAAAAGTAGTTTAAGAAACATGAACCATGTTGAACACTTGCTCGACTCATCGGTTCCTGACATTAAGGTTCCTACGCTTACCCCCACACCTGGTAAATACAAACCAGTAGCGCCTAAGAGAAAATACAAAAATAAGGTTAGAGCTAAATTAAATGATTTTGCGGATTGGTTACTTAGTTATGTGCCTGAACAAGACAATAAAGTCGTTAATGAAAAACTGGAATCATTGAAGTTAACTGTTTCCAGGATATTTGATAAACATAAAATTCGAGAAACGGCGTCGGCTATTAAAGGATTTACCAAGCAATATAGAATAGATGGAATTAATGGAATGGATGCCTCGTCGTTTCTTGATTTCGTCAGACCGCAGGTAGTAAATCTGTTGTCGAACAATCGCCAGACAAAGACTAATTTAGTTCTTACTTGTACTATGGAACGAGTAGATATGAAATCTGGAATAGTGACTTCTGAGGATATACCATTCGTTTCCAGGGCAGAAGTTATTTTAGAAGCTACCGACTTGAATGAAATATACAGCAGAAAAAAAGATAAAATCATGGAGTCTATTGCTAGTTTTCAGATGCAAGGAAGTAATTGGAGATTTAAAGCCGTTGTAAAATTAGATATAAATACGGTAAAATATACACCCTTAAGAGGTAGTTCTTACATTCCGCTTCCCGACTTTTTAGCTAATAAAAAGGCTATTATAAATATGAAAAACGACGATGAAGAATGCTTCAAATGGTGTATCACTAGAGCGTTGAATCCGGTTGTGAAAAATCCGGAAAAAATAACGAAAGCTTTGAAAGAACAATCGAAAAAACTTAATTGGAGTGGTATTGAGTTTCCGGTAGCGACTGATGCTAATGTGATAGGTAAATTTGAGAGAAATAATAATATTAGTGTTAATATATTTGGTTACGAAAAACATGTCTATCCGCTTTATCTGTCTAAGTGTGAAAGTAGTATTGATCTTTTGCTTATATCTGATGGAGAAAAAAAACATTATTGCTGGATCAAGAATTTTAACAGATTGATGAGATTTCGGACTAATTCTATGTATTATTGTAAAAGGTGTATGAATGGTTTCACAACGACAGGAGCGCTTAAAAACCATAATGAGTACTGCAAACTCCATAACGCACAAAAAATAGAAATGCCACCACCAGGAACTATGCTAAGTTTTAAAAATTATAACAATTCTATGAGGGTTCCGTTTATAGTCTACGCAGATTTCGAGTCTTTTGTGAAGCCAATAGACACTTGTCAACCAAATCCAGAGTTGTCGTACACTAATAAATATCAAAAGCATACTCCTAGCTCCTTTTGTTACCACATAAAATGTTTCGACGATAGTGTATATTCTCAAGATCCTGTGACGTTTACAGCTGAAAGCGAAGATGATGATGTTGGTCAAATATTTGTAGATAAACTAGAAGAGAATATAAAACAAATATATAATCAATTTAAATTCCCTAAGAAGATGATATTTACAGAAGAGGACAAGAAGTGTTTTGATGGAGCTACTATATGTCATATCTGTGAAAAAACGTTGGGCGAAGACCGAGTGAGAGATCACTGTCATCTTAGCGGTAAATTTCGAGGGGCTGCTCATAACATTTGTAATTTAGACTATAAAGTCCCCAAGTTTTTCCCTGTAGTGTTTCATAATCTTTCCGGGTACGATTGTCATCTGTTCATTAAGAAACTGAGAGGTAATAATGGAGAGAAAATTAATTGCATATCTAACAACGAGGAAAAGTATATATCGTTTAGCAGAGAGGTCGTTGTTGATAAGTTTGTAAATAAAGAGGGAAAAGAGATTACCGTCAAGCGACAACTGCGTTTTATCGACAGTTTTAAATTTATGGCTTCTAGTCTTGATGCTTTATCGAGGAACCTAAGCAAAGACCAGTGTAAAAATATTGGGAAACGATATACTGGAAAGAAGCTCGATCTTTTGCTAAGAAAAGGCATATATCCTTATGACTACGTCGATTCATTTACTACCTTTAATGAAACCGAACTACCACCAAAATCCGCTTTCTATTCTAAGCTAAATGATTCGAATATTAGCGATGAAGACTACGAGCATGCAAAAACGGTATGGAAGGAATTTGGATGCAAAACATTCAGAGAATATCACGATTTATACAACGTTTCGGATGTCCTGCTACTTGCCGATGTTTTCGAAAACTTTAGAGATGTGTGTATGAAAAACTATACGCTTGACCCTGCATGGTATTTTACATCTCCTGGTTTAGCTTGGGATGCCGCTTTAAAATTGACAGGCGTGAAATTGGAGTTATTGAGTGATTACGATATGATTCTGATGCTTAGGCAAGGGATGAGAGGAGGAGTGAGCACAATATCAAATCGTTACGGGAAAGCGAATAATAAATATATGAGCGATTTCAATAGCAACGAAAATTCTACATTTATCACTTACCTGGATGCAAATAATCTATATGGATGGGCTATGATCAAACCTTTACCTACTCACGGGTTCAAATGGATGAACGAAAATGAATTAAATAATTGGAGAAGTATTCCATGCATATTGGAAGTTGATTTGGAATACCCTAAAGAGTTACACGACCTGCATAACGATTTTCCGTTAGCTCCTGAAAGCATTGAGATTGACAAAGTCAAAAAGTTAATTCCAAACTTAAACGATAAAAAGAAGTATGTGCTACACTACGATAATCTGAAGCTGTACGAGAGCTTAGGTCTGAAAATAACAAAGGTGCATAGAGGTATACTATTCGAGGAAAGTGATTGGTTGAAAAAGTATATCGATTTAAATACAGCTCTTAGAACGAAAGCTACTAATGACTTTGAGAAAGACTTTTTCAAGTTAATGAATAACAGTGTCTTTGGAAAAACTTGTGAGAACATTGAAAATCGTGTTGATGTAGAGTTAGTGTGTCAAGAGGAGAGGGCTATTGAACTAGCCGCTAAACCTAATTATGAGAGATGTACTATTTTCGATGAAAATCTAATAGCCGTTCACATGAAAAAAACTAAATTGTACTATAATAAACCTATATATCTTGGCATGTGTATATTAGACTTGAGCAAAACGTTGATGTATGAATTTCACTACAATTACATCAAGGATAAATACGGAAATAGAGCTAAATTATTATTTACCGATACAGATTCTTTGACATACGAAATTAAAACTGAAGACTTTTACTCAGATATCGCAGAAGATATTAAAGCTCGATTCGACACGAGTGAATACTCGAAAGATCATCCATCTGGTATTGAGGTTGGAGTAAATAAAAAAGTTATTGGAATGTTCAAGGATGAAACTAGTGGGAAACAGATAAAAGAATTTATCGGGTTGCGAGCAAAGTTGTATTCTTATAAGATGGCTGCTGGAGATGAGCACAAGAAATGTAAAGGTATTAAGAAGAATGTTGTCCAGAAAACTATTACTCACGAAGATTATAGAAACTGCTTATTTACTAAAAAAGAACAACAACGAACGATGAATGTTATTAGATCTTATCATCACGATATTTATACGGAAGAAATTAATAAAGTTGCATTATCTGCAGACGATGATAAACGGGTAATAATGCAAGATGGCATTCATACTTTGGCATATGGACACTATTCGTTGAAAACTTTTAATTAATGTTTATATTAAATAAATGAGCGTCAAACAAATCGATGTTTGTGGAGTAGTGCTACCGAATATTGCTTTGTCGAATGTGGATCTAATCGAAGCGGCTAAGAAACTAAATATTCCGAATTTTAGAGGCGTTTTCGTGCGAGACGAGCTGCCGAATAAACCTAGACGGATTGAATGTGGGATATTGAATCTAGACGATTCTAAAGGAACCGGTCAGCATTGGTGCTCTTTCTTAAAGAGCGGTAATGAGAAAATATATTTCGATAGTTACGGCCTTCCTCCCCCTCTAGAACTGATAAAGTATTTACGCCGTCCAGTGTTATATAACAGCGAGCGAATACAACCCGATAACGAAGTATTTTGTGGTCATTTGTGTTTGTATGTATTGAAGATGGTGGGTGATGGAATGAATTTCCAAGAAGTTATAAATGGCTTGCATTAAAAATTATTATTATATAAAATGCCTGTCGATAAATTTGGTCACACCGCTGCTGGAGGAACATCACGAAGAGTAATCGCTGGAGGTGTTACTCTTAGCCAAGTAAATGCTAATTTTCTTCGATTGGATGGGACAAATCTGCCGACTGGAAATCTAAATATGAATGGATGTGTGATAAAAGGTCTCCCAGTAACGAATACTTCGACTGCCGGAATGGATGAAGCGTTAAGTAGGGGGCAAGCCATAGATTTCATAACGAATCACAACGATTCTCCGTCCAACGATAATCATTTAACGAATAAGAAATACGTTGATGCTTCGAAAGTGTCTAAAACTGGTGATACAATGACTGGCGACTTGTTCTTAAACGTTGGCTCCGATCCTCTGCGTTCAATGGGTTGTAAGGACTTGAGAGGAGAAAATAAAGAATTCACTATTTTCTTAGGTAGTATACGAAATAAACTACAATGTTCGTTAAATAATCCTATTACATTACAATCGACGGATGGATTACTATGCAAAATAGGCGTAGAAAATATAATGAGAATCGGTAGAGCGTCTAACGATCGAAAAATCGACGTTTATAAAAATATCCTAATGAATAGTAATAATATCAACGATTTAAGCGATCCTCTTTCAGCTCAAGATGCCGCTACAAAGAATTACGTTGATAAATCTCTGAAAAAGTGCCACGTTGGATATATTCCTCCCTTGGAAGCTGATGAAAGTGTGACAGGATTCGTTGCTAGTGCCAGTGAATGTTTATCCGGAAGCAAAGCCTACCATGCTTTCACTAATCTCAAGGACGATATTAAAAAAGCTTGGGATTCAGGTCAAGTTATGGCTTGGTTACAAATTAAATGTCCTGAGCCAGTTAAAATTTGGAGAATTGCGATGAAAACCGTATCTGTAGCTTATTTCGATTTTGACGCTAGCAATGATGGAGTAGTGTTTGAAAAATTACCCATATACCCTTCTTCAACGAATCCACCGGCTGTTCTGAAATTTTGTAATATTACTAGACCTACGGGTGCGTATCAATATTACAGAGTTACATCAACGCAAGTGGATGATTTTTCTCCACGAGGGATTCAGGTAATGCAATTATATGTATACGATGACTAATCTGCATTAAAAATTATTATTATATATAAAATGCCTGTCGATAAATTCGGTCACACCGATGTTAGTTCATCACAAAGAGTAATTGCTGGAGGAGTTACTCTTAGTCAAATAAATGAGAGTTTTCTTCGATTGGATGGAGCAAACATCGCGACTGGAAATTTAAAAATGGGTGGTCACAAAATTAAAGGACTACCAACAACGAAACCTTTGACAGCAGCAATGGATGAGGCTTTAAGTTGGGGTCAAGCCATTGATTTGATAACGAATCACGACGATTCTCCGTCCAACGATAATCATTTGACGAATAAGAAATACGTTAATGAACAAGTTGCATCGAAGGTGGCTAAGACTGGTGATACAATGACTGGTGATCTATTCTTAAACGTTGGCTCCGATCGTCTGCGTTCAATGGGTTGTAAGGACTTGAGAGGAGATAATAAAGAATTCACTATTTTCTTAGGTAGTATACGAAATAAACTACAATGTTCGTTAAACAATCCTATTACATTACAATCGATGGATGGATTTCGTTTTAGAATAAACAATGAAATCATGTTAGAGATGGTTAAGTCGACGCAATACAATATTTCATCTCAAATAAATGTGCATACAACCATCTTTATGCATGATGGTTACATTACAGGTCTACACAATCCCAACAGCGCCAGCGATGCAGCTACGAAGCAGTATGCAGATTCTATCTCAATCGGTCCCGCGCTTAGCATTCATTCTTTCACTCGTCAAGCCATAGACGCTAAAACTCACACAAGAGTTTCTTTCGATAATGAAAGATTCAAAACCGATGCTGGCATAAGTACGAGACTGACTCGTGTCACTCCCGGAAAAGCCGGATACTATTTGGTTTCGACGTATATAGAATTTTGTGACACTAATACCGCTCATGGTAACGTCTACCTGTATAAAAATGGAGCGAATTACATGCAAATTGCGGGCGGAGGGGGTACGGGAGCTGCGCATAACAATTCAACCGGTTGTAGCATAGTTTTTGTAACCAACACCGATTTTCTCGAGATATTCGTTTTTTCACACAACGCACTAAATATATTAGCTAGAGACTTTTCGGCAGTATTCATACGACCTTGATTTTTAACTGCTTTGTAGCTTATACAAAAGACCAAGACTTTTAACTGGTTTATTAGCTGATTGTTTCTTCAATGGAAAACACCCCCAGATTATCCTTTAGCACCATTTAAACTTAATTTATCTTCAATATCAGATTTCTTAAAAGGTAGCTAAGTAATTAATTATGCATCAGGAAAAATAATAAAATACCCCAAAGGAGAAGAGGAGGAATCAGGGGGAAATAATAAAAGACTACTAACCACGGTACTACCGAGCACCCCCCCCTCAGGAAATAATAAAAGACATCCAGAAAATTAAAAAGACATCTACTGAGAGAGAGAGAGAAAGAGAGAGAGAGAGAGAGAGAGAGAGAGAGAGAGAGAGAGAGAGAGAGAGAGAGAGAGAGGGAGGGAGAGAGAGAGAGAGAGAGACAATGAGAACGAGAGAGAGAGGTAGATGGGGAGAGAAACGCCGAGAAAGAGTGAGAAGGTGATAGGGAGAGTGGCGATCAGAGAGAGACATGAGAAAGAAAAAGAGAGGAAGTTAAGGAGCTAGACACTGTACGCTGAGAAAGAGATAAACAGATACTGTTAGAGAAGGTTACAGACGCATTAGCAGAGAGACAGTTACGGAGACTTATACAGGAAAATGAAGGCGCTAACACTTCATCCCCATTGGCTAGCCCTCCGGGCTAGCTAGACGGGATATCATCATCATCATCATACAGGTGTAATGGTGGCGTCGTTGCCTTGGAGCCGGAAGGTTCGAGGCTCGAATCCACCTCGCCGCGTAAGGACCTTCGGCAAGTCCTTCACTCACAATTGTTCAGCGCTTCGGCGTGAAACTCCGATGCAGTGTCCGCTCTGCATTCGGGAGCGCCTCTGAGGAGAGACCTTGAAGGGGCGCTATAACAAGTGCATACACAAACAAACAGGAGAACAGCAAGAAGCAAAAGAGAGAGAGAAAGGGAAAGGGAAAGAGAAAGACAGATGCTATGGATATACTCTTCGAGAAGAGAAAATGAGAGCTGGGGGAGAGAGACGGAGACAGAGACAGAGAGATAGAAAAAGAGACAGACATACATACAGACAGACAGACACAGACAGACAGAGGCAGACAGACAGACAGACAGAAAGACAGACAGAGACAGATATATATAGGGAAATTTAAGAGAAAGAATGAATAGAGCAGAAGTGAAAGCTGGAGCGGTTCAAGGAGACATTGACACAGATGTAAAGTTATAGAGAAAGCAAGAGAGACAGACAGACAGACAGACAGACAGACAGACAGACAGACAGACAGACAGACAGACAGAGCCAGGTAGGCAAAGAGAAAGAGAGAGAAGAGCAAAAAAGAAAACCGGAGAGACTCAAGGATGCAGATGAAGCTTAAAAATACACCGAGAGTGAAACAAAAACATAGAGACAGAGGCAGACAGACAGAGAGAGACAGACAGAGACAGACGGAGAGAAAGACAAGAGTTTAGTATGCTACTGACACAGAGGAGGAGGAGGAGGAAATGGCCTTGAGTGGCTTTCGAAAGAGCAGCAGTCCATAAATCAGAACACGGTTCCTAACAGTCCCCCAACGGCCGTTAACCTGTCCGGTGGTCTGCTGCAGCTGATAGGCACTGGCCTATCAACAACGCAATTTATGTTTTTTCTTATATTTATACTATACTCGTATATAATACATACAGATATACACATATATAGTATATACATACAATGTCATACAGGTATATATATATGGTATATATGGTATATATGGTATATATATATATATATATAGGCGCCGTAACAAAACGGCGCAGGACAAAACGGCGCCGACACAACGGCGCCGACAAATCGGCGCCGACAGAACGGCGCAATTCAAAGCACCCCGACAAAACGGCGCTTGACACAACGGCGCTGTACAAAGACTACGATACCCGTTTAGTAATTGTTTGCTTATAGGCTTTCAAAGATTGCCGCCCATCGTTACAAGCTCAATTCGAACATAGACTAGATCAATAAGATGATCAGTTGATTATATTTAGTAGTTTATTATATTTTTTAGACTTCTACTAGTGACTACTACTATAACGTTCGTATTTGAACTTCAGGACTTTGTGAAAATGATCAGTTTATTCTATTTCCTAGTTTATTATATTTGTTATACTACTTGTACTACTATAAAAACGTCTGTTAACTACACTGTGTCCGGAAAAAAAGGGACCCATTTTTTAAATATGAAAATAAATAGTAAATATTCATCGATTTTTACAATTCAAAGACCGTTCTTATCCTAACATATTTCTCTAACAATTGTGAAAATATAAAAGTTCAAGTCGAAATAGTGACGTCATGATGACGTCATTTGCATGAAAATGCATTTAGCCGGCTATTCATGCATGGTTTCGGTTGGTATAGGCCTATTGGCTCTTGTTAAAACGGAAATCCATTTAATTGAACCAAGAGTGAAAATAAATGCAGCTTATTACAGGGATTGTCTGCTCCATATAAAATTGATGTCTGAATTCCGGGAATGTTCGGAACAATAGCCTACACATTTCAACAAAATGGTGCTTCAGCTCACTGAGTTCGTCAATATGTTGAACCGTTGACTAATGAGACTCGGATTTCATTCCTCTTAATCTTTGGCCGCTAAACGGTCGCCCGCTTAAATTCCTCTTATAATAAGATACGGAGACTGATGGAGGAGAAGGTATACAACACAAGGATAAGAGACATTGAAGAACTCCGTGAGCGAATTGTTAATGCCAGGGAGAATTTTGACAAGCTGGTTATCGATGCTGCTGTTGGCTATTAGCGCGACCGTTTTGAAGCTTACGTTGAGGCCAAAGGCGTGCACTTTGACCACAAATTGCAGTCTGACATAATTCAGATACAAAAATAAGATTAAAGATGCATTTAATATTGATAAATTAAATCATAAAATATTGAAATTTTGGATGATTTTGCGCGTTTATCTCTTAAATTTGACTTTTTGTGCAAATGACGTGATTATGACGTCAACATTTGGACTGGAACTTTTATATTTTCACCAATGTTAGACAAATATGTCAGGATTAAAATGGTCCTTGAATTGTGAAAATCGATGAATATATACTATTTATTTTTATATTTACAAAATGGGTCCCTTTTTTTCCGGACACAGTGTATATTACTTGATGAAGATGATTTGTTCATTCTAGTTTTGATGGACTATTGTATATTGTATATTTTATATTTTTATTTTACTATTGTATATTTTTATTTCCTCGGGGCTGTCACGCTGAGAGCGCCTCTGAATAGCTAGTCTGTAAGAGGCGCTTTATAAATGCTCGTATACAATACAATTATACAATGCAATACAATATATCTGAGCGTTTCTACCAATTAAACAAAGTACTAAAAAAAATTCCTTTGAAACGGCGCCGTTATGTCGGCGCCGTTTTGTTACCGCGCCGTTTTGTGGCAGCGCCGTTTTGTCGGCGCCGTTATGTCGGCGCCATTTTGTCCTGCGCCGTTTTGTCAGCGCACCATATATATATGAAAGAGTGAGAGAGATTAGCATCATATATGTTTTTCCTATATTTATATTAAACTAGTATATAATACATACAGATATACACACATATACATAGTATATACATACAGGTAGCCTGTATATATATATGGTATATATATATATATATGAAAGAGTGAGAGAGATTATCATTAACATCATATATATATATTTATATTTGAATGTATGCATACAGGTACATGTATGTATGTCAGCAGATTATAATGTTTGTACGACGACATAATTATTTAAGCCAAGCCATGCACACTGCACATGTAGACCACCAGTAAGTGTTTACGTAACTATAGCCTACATGTGCATATAATTATGGTCCTATAGGACCTATACAGTAGGCCGTCTATCCAGCATACGCGTACGTTCACACAGCCTACATTTAGACAGTTAAGTTCAAGTTTTAAAAAAAAATTGCAACCAAATCGTTACATAAATGTAAGAAATTGTAAAATAACGGAAAACATTGTCGAAAAGCGGTGAAAGGGATACTTATAAAAACCTTGTTTTACTGCAGGAAAGGTGTCATCCAGATGGCAGCACCACGAGCAGGATTATTAAGAGAAGTCCAAAGATTGAAGTGCAGCTGCATGGTGAAAGCAACGAAAACCAAATTGTCCAGAACTAAACTATAGACTGGTGAAGTGATCTTAACAATTATAGCCTACTAGCTGGGGTACCCGGCGATGCCCGGGAATTTTATGTAAATAGCCGTGAAGCTATGGCGACGGAATGGAAGTAGCAAATGTTTGGGTTTTCGGGCCCCCACCATGGCTGATGTTGGCCTGCGGAGAGGGAAAAAGGAAGAGAGGACGCCCAAGAAGAAGGTGGATGGAAGAAATACACGAGAGAACAAAGATGAAACTGGAGGAATTGAGAGACGCGACGGAAGATCGTAACACATGGAGAAGGTTTATCACAGCGGTCGCTAAGGTTCCAAGAATCGATGGCACAAGGTGGTGACCATGGCTCCATCCACTGGCTGGGCTTGACGGTCTTCTGTCTACATGCAAAATTTCATATCAATAGCTGCAAAGCTGCAAAACAAATTTCGCCCCAAAATTTGTGTCCACCCCGTACAGCACCCTGCTCCCACCATGCCCATGCCGGGCGAGGTGTGTGTTGGTTTGGGGCGAGATGGTCCCGGTGGCACCCTATCGAGCTGCAACTTTTTCAGTGAATAGCTGTGAAACTATGGCGATGGAATAGAAATAACAAAGTTTGGGTTTTCGTACCCCACCATGGACCCCTGGGGGGAGAGATTCACAAAACCTTCCACTGGCTGGACCTGACGGTCCTCTGTCTAGATGCAAAGTTTCAGATCAATAGCTGGAAAACTGCAAAAAAATTCGCCACCCAATTTTTCGCCCCCATAAACAACGCCCTGCCCCTCCCGGCCCCAGCGGGGCGAAGTGTGCGTTGGTTGGTGGCGAGGTGGTCTCGGTGGCACCCTATCTAGCTGCAACTTTTCAGGTGAATAGCTGTGAAACTATGGCGATGGTAAAAAAACATGAAAAATGAAGTTTTCGCCACCTCCCCATTATCCCCCTCGTGGTAAAGATTCGGCAACTCCTCCACTGGGTGGACCTGAGGGTCCTCTGTCTAAATGCAAAATTTGACATCAATAGCTGCAAAGAAATTTCGCCCCCCACATTTCGCCCCCCCCTAAACAACGCCCTGCCCCACCCGGCCCCTGCGGGGCGAGGTGTGTGTTGTTGGGGGAAAAGTGGTCCCGGTGGCATCCTATCTAGCTGCAACGCTTCAGGTGAATAGCTCTGAAACTATGGCGATGGTGTAAAAATAGGGAAAATGGAGTTTTCGCCCATCCCCCATTCTCCCTCTGGTGGTAAAGATTCGCCAAATCCTCCACTGGGTGGACCTGACGGTCCTCTGTCTAAACGCAAAATTTGACATCAATAGCTGAAAAAAATTCGCCCCCCAAATTTGTTTTTCCCCCTAAACAACGCCCTGCCCCACCCGGCCCCTGCGGGGCGAGGTGTGTGTTGTTGGAGAGGCAAGGTGGTCCCGGTGGCATACTATCTAGCTGCAACGTTTCAGGTGAATAGCTCTGAAACTATGGCGATGGTGTAAAAATAGGAAAAATGGAGTTTTTGGCCCCTCCCCATTTTCCCCCTGGTGGTACAGATTCGCTAACTCGATTTCTGGGAGGACCTGGCGGTTCTCTGTCTAAATGCAAAATTTGGAATCGATAGCTGGCAAAAAAAAATTTCGCCCCCCCCCAAAATTCCACCCATCCTGGCCCCAATGGTGTTAGAAATTTGCCAACCCCTGCACTTGCTAAGTTTGATGGACCCCTGTCTAGGTGCAAAATTTCAGATCAATAGCTGCAAAACTGTGGGCGTGCATTCTGGACAAATATATATACATACATACATACATACATGTACATATAAATAAATAAATAAATAAATATATAAACATCCTCTCTTATAGATATAGATGATCGGCTGCAAACTTTCGAACCTTAAATACACGCGGTGTGGGCAGGGGCGGATCCAGGGGATGCCAATCCGGCCATGGCCCCCCATTTAGAAACGCGCATGTATCGTACCCCCCCCCCTATTCGGTTTGAACAAAAAAGGGCCTCAGCTTTTTAGGGTAAGCTTTTTTAGACTTTTCGATCGGATGGCTAAAAAAAGTCGTCAGATTTTTCTGCCCAAGATCAGCAAAAATTTTCCGGACCCAAGGTAAAAACATTTGGCTCCCCCTCCTCGGAAAATTTCTGTATCCGCTCTTGGGTGTGGGCTACAGAAAATATATGCACTTTCCAATGATATTAGGCTAGCTGCTTTGGTTTATGAAAGAAAAGAGACACGTGATCTCTTTTTTAAACCTGCAAACGACTGGAGAAACGGATTTCTAGTGGAATTGTGTTTCTTACTAAATTGAGGTATAAGGTAGCCTAGGCCCATGAGTGGAGCGTCCGAATTGGTTTGATCGGGCGTCGGGCGATAATGGACTGTGCGTTGTGTGAATTTCTAGTGAAGTATATCCCACGCATTATACAGGAGTTACGTCGGATACGAAAACTCAATTAACTCTTTTGTATCCAAGAGCTGCAAGTACAAAGTCAAATCTATTACAGGGTGTTGCTGAGAAGCATGGAGTTTTTTATTCGCTGAAGCTGTAAAACTAGTCAGACAAAGTCAAGACTTCGCTAATGCAGACTTTCGATAAGATAATCTGCTTTCTGAGTGTGTTTTGCTAATTCAATCGTGCATCAATGCCAGTTGCTCTCTTATATAGATAAAAAGGTTTCCATTGGTTTTTTGGTCACAAACGTTTTCCTGAGAATAATGTGATTCAGTTCTGCGTGAACGGGGGCGGCGGAGGATTGGAGAAAGCCTTGGGGGATGATGACTGATGAGGCGGGGAATGGGAACAAAAAATAAGCGGGATTGGACTGGAATCGGGCGGGAATGAGAGGGAATTGGAAAGTCTTAGTTGTTGCGAGGGTGGGGTTGAGGTTGAGTGAGAACAAGATTGTCTTCCCACGTTACACTATAAAGTATCATTTGGAATAAACAACAACTATACAGGCCTATGCGCATTAATTGGGTCTATTGTTTCAGAGCAAAGTACAAAGTAAGGACTTTGAAGAGAAGTGGGTTCATGCACGCTGTGCTCAGACTATCCGTCTTATAGCTTCAACATTTCTGCGCAGTTTCTTCAGATTGGTAGGACTATGGTTCTGTCCTTGACATGGTTTCATCCTTATAAATCGCCGAATAAGTGCGAGATTTTAGCATACCGTATTACCATTAGATAAAAGAGCATACCATTGGATAAAATGGCATAGCATAATGAGATAAAGCAGCATATAGCCTAGCATCTGATAAAAATAACGTAGGCCTATGCCAGAGAAACCATACGATACCATTCTATGCCATATCATAACAATATCAATTATTATCAAAAACATCTTCAGTGTAATTGACGCCGGGTACGACGCTGGTATCGGACACAGTACATAATAATTACCATGCATGTTGCAAACAGGTTTTGCGGTTACCGTTATAGCCTACACGTGCGGTCTCGATCGTCAACTGTTTGCTCGCAATAATATTAACTCGTTGCACGTGGAATGGAGCTGCGGAATTGGCCCAAGTGGAAGCCCCATAAACACAGCACCCATAGCTGATGTGGCTGAGGGCCAGTGGGTCTAATTTTCATGGTTTATAGACGCCGCAACAACGATTTCTTGAGTGAACAGGCAGAACAGCCATGGAGTTTGCTGGCAGGCGGCCAACATGGATGGCCTCGGAAGTATCATCATGAAGCCCGGAGCATAAAATCTGTCAGAGTGCAGCTCGCAAGAGTGTCTGGAACTTGACGAGTCTTCCTAAAAAGAAAGAGAGAGAGCTCGATTCTAGAAGTGGCGGTGGACTCCCGAAACATTGAAGGGGCAAATTATTTTTTCCTCTTAAGATACCACTTTTCCTCCACGCGAAATCAATCTTATAAATAATATTACGCTGCGCAGACTTTTTGGTCGCATTTGAAATGATGCCAGAAGGCCTGTCTATTTTTTCCGAGAACTTTCATTATTTGCTTCTCTGAGTTCCTTTTAAAGACTTTTTTTTATAAATTTTTCTCCCAGCACTTTTTTTTAAAGCGATGATGGGTCTACGTTAAATGTTGTTCTCAGTGCACTTTTAATGTGCATGAAATAGCCTACATGTATAGGCCTAACATAACCCTAAATAAGCAGTCAGATAAAGCATCCGATAAAAAGCATATAATTTAAATCTGTTCTCAAATCAGATTTGTAGCACTGCTAAGAATTTTAAACAGAAAATACGTAGACCTTTGTACTCTTTGTTTCTACGAGGCTCCGATGGTCTAGGCCTATAGGCCTACTGCGCTTAACGGCAAAGGGCTGTTAAAATTTAATGCAGCAACAATAATTAATTAATTTAAACCACTGATAATTTAATTATCAGTGGTTATAATTAAATTATCAGTGGTTTAAATTAATTATTGTTGTCATCGTTGCTGTTGTTCTCGTTGTCTTTGTTGAAGTCGCACTTTGTAACAGAGGTATGCCTACTACATACATGTGGAACGCGATTATCTTGAAGCACTGGATGGTTATAGATAAGCGCTGCAGAGGAATGCACTACGTGACACCAACCTGCTATACAATGTCAGATTTGTAAGTTATAAGCTACATGCATAAGTAAGTAGGCTACATGCAGGTCTACGCATAGGCCCTATAGCCTAGCATATGATATAGCTGCTGCAGTCATTTGAATATTTTTTGCAGTGTAGGCCTATTCAAAATATTCAGCCCGTTTTGTTGACAAGCTGCTGTGTAACTGAGCATTGTTAAGGATTTTTAAAAATAATACCAATTCAAAATCGAAAGATATCTATAGCTGCAGCGTCACCAGCATGGTCGTGAATTAGTAAAGTAGAACGCAAATATACAGGGTGGGCCAAAAAAAGTGAGAACACCTTGTAGAATACGAGTTATTTACAAATATAATTCAATTAATTTTATTGTTTTCATGTATTTTTGTTTGCCAAGTGTTTAGCTAATCAGAAATCATGTTCAATGTGTCCTCCCTGCTTCTCAAAGAGTTTTTCTAAGCGTCGACGCCACTCGTTTATACTAGGCCTACTGTCAATAAAGCGTTGCCCCAGATTTCTCCATTCTTCGATTATTGCCAACTTGAGCTGCTCAACTGTGGTAAATTTCGCCCAAGGTAGACTTTTTCTTGCAAAGCACCCAATATGGCATAATCTACTGGGTTTAAATGAGAACTTTTCGGTGGCCACATGTCTGGCTCGATGAAGTTAACATTCTCCTGACGAAGAAAGTTGATAGTATTTATGGCTGTGTGAGATGGAGCTCCGTCTTGCTACTGTAATGTCCAGTTATGGCGATCACATATCGCTTGTATTACAGGCAGCAAGCCTTGTCTCAGAACATGTCCACAATAGTATTCACTGTTTACTTTGGCGCCTGGTTCAACGAACACAATGTTAGCTTTCCCCATTCGAGACACGCCAACTGATACCATGATATCGCGCGGCTGAAATGGTCACGTTCTCGTGTGAGTCGACTTTTCTGAACTTATATTTCTCTTTGTTTCAACGGAATAAACAATTAACTGGAGTGCCAACGATGAATGTCTTTTCGTCTGTAAACCAGACGCTTCGTACACTTCTCTCATTAGGAAACCGCTCAAGTAGCTGCCGACTGAGTTGCAAGCGTTTCAAAGTGACATTCTCATTGAGCTTTTGCCCGATCACACGCTTGTACGTTTTGAGTTGTAAATTTTGCTAACAATACGTCGAAATAAAGACATCATATATAGCTAAATAGGTAAATTAGTGAATGAGTAAACAATTTAAGTTATTATGGATACAGTGAATCAAGTTTTGATGCAATTATACTACTTTTTACGCAATGTTCTCACTTTTTTTGGCCCACCCTGTATAGCCTACTATGAATTTACCATTAATCTCATACATGTAGGCTATAGGCCTATAGGCCTACATATATGCCTATAACTATATATAATAATATATATTTATGTATCCTGCACCCAGTCTCATTGCTACTTTCTCTGATAATTAACCGGCATGTGTTTCAATACTGGAGATGTTTTTGATGTTATATGATATAACACGGTAGGTCTATAGGCTAATGTATATTATACGGTACGATGTGTGTGATCCATTGCAAGATTCTGTGTAAAAGAAACGAAAAAGTCATCGCCTTGAAACAACCAGAGCCTCACTTTATTGTTTGTATACGTGCACTTGTTACAGCGTCCCTTCAAGCTCTCTCTACTCAGAGGCGCACCCGAATGCAGAGCGGACACTGCATCGGAGTTTCACGCCGAAGCGCTGATCATTTGTGAGTGAAGGACTTGCCTATCCAGGTCCTTACGCGGCGAGGTGGATTCGAACCTCGAACCTTCCGGCTCCAAGGCAACGACGCTACCACTACACCACCGCGCCCCACAATAAATAAATAAATAAATAAATAATTGATTAGGCTACAGTTACCGAATTTTCAACCAAGTACTATATATACAGGACTCGTTTCTTCTTCGTTAAGCGCTTCGTACAAATTTTTAGGCGATAATCGGAGTTCCGGAAAATTTAACATCTTGTTTACAAAATAAAGGCATTCAATTAGTTACATGATACATCTATGAAGGCAGATTGACGAAGAATTATACGTTTGCAAAATAAAAAATGCCTTCGGAGTTTCAAAACATGATCTTTAGCATTAGAAGCGGGATTCTAAGTGGGGTGACATCTATGGCTGAGAGTGAAATGACCACAAAATGTGCATAAGTAACTAATCCTGCAATGAAGATTGCTTGGTTTAAAAACCATCGACATTATATTGGTTTTAAATCAAGCAATCTTTATCTTTACGTCGATGTTTAAAGCTATGAAGCAATAATAATAATAATTATCAACATCAGCAGATAAAGTAGTGCAGCGCATTCATCGATTGATTTCAGGTGTACAGCGTCGGCCATTTTACACGAAGCGTATTAATATAACAAAAAAATGTGCTCGAGTCTCTTGCAAAAGCGAAGACGACGGATGTGGCTAACAGCAATAATAATTTTAAACGAGTCCTTCAATCATCTATGTCTACAATGATGCTTCGTAGAGTCGTAGATTGATGTTTCCTTGTCAGACAACGACAAATAATAAATCCAGAAATAGAGAAGTAATAATAAAATATATGCCGCTAACACATGCTGCGGGAATATCTCATATTTCGCCTGTGGCTGTGAGCCACATCATGTGAGCCACATGGCTAATGGCTGTGTCATGTCTGGCATTGCGCTGCAGTGGAGTCTAGACTCGAGATGTCCTTCACTTGGTCGTCGGCTATTATATGATTCGTTTTCTTCCGACGTAGAAAGTCTTCTCAGAAGTCTCTAGGCCTAATAAAGACACTGGTGTCTGAAAAGCAGGGCTCTAAAACATAATAGTCTATGCTAATTTGGTCGATACTCGAGGCGCCATAAAAACGACGCCTGAAAATGAATATAATTTATAAGCAAATTAAAGCGAGATACAGTAGGTACACAATAAATGTCGTCTCTGCAACAGTTGGCTCGCTTAGCTGCATCGTAAGAGCGCTGGCCGCACGTCTGTAGGCCTACATGTACATGTACGTGACTCCGTGAAAGAGAGCGTGCGGGCCGCGGTTCGCTTCCCGAAGGTGGCTATTTCAGAGATTAAAAATCTCGGGCTAGCACGGTCCGTCCACGGAGACCTAAATGGCGAGGCGACACATCTAATCATCTTTGAAATGACAGTGTCGTTAAACATGCAACAACTGTCACCTCTGATGGTCCTGTTGCAACGTAGATTGTATAAGCTTACGCGTATACGAAAGTGATGCAAGCATATAGAAACTAACATCATGCACACAATGTATGTATGAATTCAAACGTAGCCTATGGTTTTATATGCCTAAATGCATATAAAACACACAAATTCATAACTATAAAACATATATATATATATACATGTAGGCCTATATTATATATAAAATTATATACATATGATTATTATTATTATAACCATTATTATTTATTACTATTATTACTATTATCAGCAGGCCCATTAGTATTATCACTATTATTAAAATGTCATTTATAACGCTCCTAGACAAAAAAGAATCTTGTAGCCTACTATATAAAGTTCGTTATAGCCTACTGGACAGCTAGGCATATAATAGGTTATACTCTACACATAAAAAATGCCCGCACTATAATAGCCAACCACGACATAATATTATATAGCGGTTAAAGGAGATGGAATTCGCCATGTCAGTAAACGACCGTCAGAACTTATCCTATGCAACGGTGTGATGACTTAATGCACGGATAGCAGACATAATATTATATTCATATACTATATATTATACACATAATGTATATATGTACATGTATATATATGTATATATATATTTATGCCCTTCAACTGTATCGTGTTTGGAGGCTGTTAGCCACGTATAAAGGATATCGAAAATTGTTTGGCCAAATCGACACTCAACAAAGTATACTTGCTTAGGTCTCTACTCCAGTGCGCGGCTCGCCGCCGGTGAAAACAGGTATGCTTGCGAAACGGTGTGCAGTACACGCGGGAACAGAGAGGTATTTGAGAACAATTCCTGGGTATGGTATGCGGAAAGAAGAGAAGGTGGAAAATAGGATGGATCATGGACGGGAAGAGCTAGGAGAAGAAGGAGTTGGGAAAACGGAAGAGGAACAGGCGGAGAAGAGGAGAGGAAGAGGAGATGGAATGTGGTGAGAAGACAAGAAGAGGAAAATAAAGAGGAGTTGGCACTGGAGCAGAGATTGGAGGAACATAGATCGAAACAGAGCAGCTTATGCAGAAGATGGTTGATAGGGAGGCAGTCAGTCAGACTATGTAGGCATCGCAATATCCTAGTTATCTTGTCGTCACCACTTCCGCCATCTGCCATGTTGGAGTTGATGCGCCTCAGACCATGGTGTAAGAAGGGATGGTGTGCGCACTTCCTATACTGGCCATACAACGTTTTTGGCTCCACTTATTTTAGTTCAGCAGGTGGCGCTGCTGTCCCCTTTTGCGCACATGCAGCACAGGGAATATAGAGCAAGTAGTAAGGAACATTCGAAACATGGAACATAGGGACAAGGAGAGTGAAGGAACATAGCAGGAAACATCACTTGGAACATACTAGTGGCGATGAGGATCATTGCAGGGAACATGGAACATCACACGGAACACCTAGGAACATAGGCCTAATATACAACAAAGAACAAAGAACGTGGAACGTAAAGAACATGAAGCATCACAGATAACAATGTTCAGAGAATATGGGAAATAGGACGAGGAACACGGAACATGCATGCATTCCCGAACACGCTACAAGGACTGTAGAACGTAAGGAACATGGAACATCAGAGGAAACATCAAAAACATTCAGGAACGTGGAACATATATAAGCGGAAACATCAAAAACATTCAGGAACATGGAACATAAGAGGAAACATTAAGGAACATGGAACACGGAAAGTGAAACCGGAATCGGATCACAAGAAACATGGACCATCAGGTGAAATACGGAACATGGAACATCAGGGGAAATTAGAATCAGTGAAGAACAAGGAATGGAGGACGCAAAGAACAGGGAGCATCAGAGAGCATAAGGAACATGAAACATCACATGGGCCACCAGAAACATCAGAGAAAAAGACGCGGAACAAGCAACAAGGACCGTGGAACATAAGCAATATACAAAATCACGGGAAAATGAGAAACATTAGAAAACACGGAATGTGGAACACGCAACATGGTACGTGGAACGTAATGAACATGGAACATAAAAGGGAAGATCAGAACCATTAAGAAACATGTAACACGGAATGTGGAACAAGGAATGTGGAACACAAGGAACAGGTGAACATCAGGGAACGTTCGCTGGAAAACAGAACACGGAATGTGGAACACGCAACAAGGTCCGTGGAACGCAAGGAACAAGGAACGTAATAGGGAACACAAGAAACATTAAGGAACATGGAACCAGGAATATGCAACAAGGAATATAAGGAACACAAGAAACACAAGGTAACATAAGAAACAAGGAACATCGTAGGAACTTCAGAGGCAATAAAAAATACGGAACGCGGAACACGCAACAAAAACTGTGGAGCTTAATGAACATGGAACGCCAAAGGGAACATCAGAAACATTAAGGAACAAGGAACGCAAAACACGCAACAAGGGTCGTGGAACAAAAGGAACATGAATCATCAGGATAAACATAAGAAATATTACCGGTAAGCAACATGGAACGCGGAATATGTAACAACGACTGTGGAACATAAGAAACAGGGAACACCAAGGAACACCAGGAACATGGAACATCACATTCAACACCAGCGACATAAGAAAACAAAGGACGCGAAACAAACAACAAGGACCGTGGAACATAAGGAATATAAACAATTAAAGAGCATGGAACATAAGGAACCTGGAATTTCACAGGGAACAAGGAACACGGAACATCAATTAACAGGGAACAGAGGGCACATCACAGAGAACAAGGGAAAACGGAACATCGATATGAACATCAGGGTCAGAGGACATAGAAAACATTGGAACACAGGGAACACAATAACATCACATGGAACAGAGAACACGGAACACAATAGAAAAGGAAACAAAAAGCAGATGAACAGAACGTAGCAAAGATAATTTGTGTCGCCCTCCTCCTTCGTCCAGACATGAGACTGGCACTAAGGAACGGACATGCAGTGAAGGAGTATAAGTATATATGCCATACAATATCATGAATTTTCATTAGGTTTATAGGCGAAGTTCGTCAAATAGCGACGCCAGCGCCCTCTAGCGACCTGAGCCACAAATTTTAGCCAAGTGCGCACACCATCCCTTCTTACACCATGCCTCAGACGAAGAGTAGCCTATATATGAAAGTAATAGCGATAGAGATGCACGTTAATAATTATGACAATTTATATGGCGCCGTACCTTTGCCGTGGCGTTACAAGGGTGTATGTTAACTGCGCATATATAGAGATCTACAAGGGAACAATAAATTCTTCCGTTTACATTACTTGCATGCTGAATGCGTCTGTCTCTGTCCTGCTGTATACATGTCTGCTTGTCACTGTCTATCCTTGTGAACGTTGGTCAATTTTTAAAAGTGCAGATAATCCCATTGGGTGATAAACAAAACGCTTCATATTAGTTGTCGTGTTTACGCATACCGACCCCTTTGAACATAGGCTGCATGTAGCCTATGTATTGCACACTGTAGCCTATGTATACTGTAGCGGCTTATGTATACTGTAGCCTATGTATACTGTAGCCTACATGTATGTGTACTGTATCCTGTGTATACCTCACACGCATCATTGTCCAATCTATTATTGTTCTTCGTACACTGTAGGCCTACACACGTAGGCGTGCTCTGATATAATCGCATTGTACTTCGGTCTTTATAAATATAACGCACGCAGTTTACGCAATTTATTATCCAATGCAATATTATGTAGGTCTGTTTGCAAGCATGTTATGGGTGCGTCTAATTAACAGACCGCGAACATGTGCGACGGTCATTAATAGGCCATCTATGTATTAATAGTAGGACCAACCACTTCCACCTATTGATGTAGGCCTATCTCGGAGGAAGAAAGTATGCTGGCAGAGCAGCCAGAAATGATGGACTTGGGGCGTCAACACAATCTCTGCAGATGAAAATATTATTGCGATCCAGATTTATAAATGAATGCGAATTAGGAGATTGTGTCTTGAAGATAATATTATGTTGACTCCTCCACCCCACCATCACCACCCCCAATCTCCCACCTCCCCTATTACCTCGCTTACTCATCGGCGACTGCCTGCTTAGAGTTAATAAGATGTTGGCTGGAAGAAGAAGAAGAAGAATTCGTGGGTGTGGCAGCTGACACTTATTTGTGTGAGGCATTGCAGCGCTTTGATGTTAAAATTGGAAATTTAATACCGCGTATAATATATATATATATATTATATATATATATATATATATATAATATCTTGAAGAGGAGTGGAGAACGAACTCTGCGCTTACACATAAGAGATGCTGAAATGTCATTTGTAAGAACTGGTACTTTCATCTGTAGTAATGAAGACAATGCACAGAAAATTATCGTCAGACTAGCTGTTGTACCCGGCGTTGCCCTGGAATTTTAGTATTCGCCCTGTTCATATAATCTCGGCAAATCGCCCAATCCCCTACTTTCCCACCCTCACTTCGTCCCATTGCTCTCTCTCTCTCTCCTTCCTTGCAGGTCTTCATCCCTCCCTCCGTCCGACCCTTCCTCCCACCCTGCCTCCCTCCCTCCATCCCTCCCTCACTCACTCCCTCACTCCCTCCCTCCCTTCTCACCATCATCGACGTCATCATCATCGTCGTCACTTTTATATCATCGTTGCCACGTCATCTTAAAAGCATGAAACCGCAGAAGTAGTCTGCATATAAAATTTTTTAAAGACGCATAATTATAATACAGGTAGATCACACTCACAGGTGAGGTGAGCAATAATAATAAACGTATTGTAATATTAATTTGTCTTTGTAGAAAGAAGCAGTGGAGAATTCTGGAGACCCTTATGCAGCTGAACGGAATCATGGGATCGAGAAATCGGTCGTCGTTGTCATCGTCATCGTCACCAGGGGGAGTTGATGGCGCGAGAAGCAGGGGGGTCATCAGCGCCAAGAGTCTATCGGCAGCCGATGAAGAGTCGATCAGCAGAAGACTCGGAGAGAAATACGGAGAGAAACTGATGAAGGATCCGAACCTCAGCAGAGTCATCACACTTCTACCAACATGTAAATATATGATGCTCTTGTACGTGACAAAGACATGTCAGTCATGAATACTAGGCTATACTGTATACGTGAATGAGTAGTCTATACGGTAGTCATTGTCTCATTAGTTTTTTGAAATCCCGAGGGATCAGGTAAAATAATAATAATAATATCATTATTATCTGCTTGAATAAATGTGACTAGGCCTATGTTGTTCAACATTTCTATCTGTGTTTTTAGGATCAATAAACTGATTGATGGATTGGTTGATTAACGATTGATATATGATTGATCGATAGCTGATTGATTAACTGATTGATTGATCAACTGATAGCCTAGATTGATTAGCTGAATAACTGATTGATTGATTGATCGCTATTTTCTTATGCTTGACTGAAGGTCCTTCGACGACGCCGGTCAAGAACAAAGCGTTCCGTCTGTTCTTCAGCATCATTCCACCCGAAAGAACACCGATCATCAATGTCAAAACAGCCGTTCTACATCTCAAGAGAAAGACATTAAGTACAAATTCAACAATTTTGCTTTTCGTAATTTTTTGATTTCAGTTCAGAGGTTTAAAAAATTGAGTTTCATCCAGGGTAGGGACCGTAGGGTATAGGGCAGGGAACGCCCTTTAAAGCCTATCATTTTATGACATTTTTAAAACCCCGGTAGGGCCTACACCCTTCAGCGTTAATCATTCGTGCAAGGGTGGTTTAAATCACTCCAGAAACGACATGTAGCCTAGGCCCATGATTTCTTGCCACGCGAGGTGCCTCGATCAGGTCCCTCAGAATTTAAACAAATAGGGCCTATACGGAGAATAAAAAATTCTTGGACGGCTAAATTAATTTCAATGTAGTAGAATCCTATTAAATTACTAAAAATTCACGGAATCTAATTCGATTTAACAGAAGCCGATTTAAAGAACGGAAAACTCTCCGCATCTCACAACCGGAAGTACAAAGGAAAGCGCGCGAACGCAGCCAACGAGCACGTGACCAAATGGAAAGTGCGAATTCAAGTCTACAATATGCCTAAAGGAGGTGGGAAGTTGTGGACAGTTGCATAACTACTATAAATCATATTTTAATATTTAATAGGCCTACTTGTTGTAAGCTTAATAATAATAATAATAATAATTACGACGATTTATATGGCGCAGTAACACAGCCATGCCGTTACAAGGGCGCCTTACAAAAAAACAGCTACACCGGATAAGCCCTAGCGAACAAGTGTGATTTTAGCCTGGCTTTAAAAGAGTCCACTGAGCCTGCTGATCGGATAGCGAGAGGAAGACTGTTCCAGCAACGAGGACCAGCGACCGAGAAGGCACGATCGCCGAAGCACGTTCTCATTCTCCGCACACGCAAATTGTGCAGAGCTAGGCAATATCCTGCGAGCAGCCACAAGCGGCGCTCCTCTTAAACAATTAATGCTAGACGTAATGCCATTAGATCTAGTTATAATTATTAAACTCATAGTAGGCTAATGCCAATGTTAATACAAACATTTTTCTAATTATCTCACTTTTTCAACATTCCTTGTCTTTCATTCATCGTCAATTCTTTGTTTTCTTTCTATTTTTGCATTCTCTCGTCTTTTTCTCAGTTGTTTATTCGTTCTTTTTTAAGTTGAGCCGGATAAGCCCTAGCGAACAAGTGTGATTTTAGCCTGGCTAAGTCTTGCAGGGATGTTTTTAAAGGAATTTTTAGAACTGCACAGCCCCTTCTTTCCCTTCCTCCATGGTATATTACTTCCAATCAGAGGACAACGACCTTTTTTGCTAGTTTTAACTGTACATAAGTGATTTTACAACTGCACAAATTCATTTAGAACTGCACATTTTGTGTAGAACTGCACATTTTGTGTACAACTGCACGTTAAAAGAGCCCTGCAGTCTTGTTCAGTCAGTTA
This sequence comes from Lumbricus rubellus, assembly GCA_945859605.1. Classification (NCBI taxonomy): domain Eukaryota; kingdom Metazoa; phylum Annelida; class Clitellata; order Crassiclitellata; family Lumbricidae; genus Lumbricus; species Lumbricus rubellus. Next base: position 10,276,986 of record OX243811.1, on the reverse strand, counting down.
GTCAGTCAGTCAGTCGGTCAGTCAGTCAGTCAGTCAGTCAGTCAGTCGGTCAGTCGGTCAGTCAGTCAGTCAATCGGTCGGTCAGTCAGTCAGTCAGTCAGTCAGTCAGTCAGTCGGTCGGTCTGTCAATCAGTCAGTCAGTCAGTCGGTCAGTCAGTCAGTCAGTCAGTCGGTCGGTCAGTCAGTCAGTCAGTCAATCGGTCGGTCAGTCAGTCAGTCGGTCGGTCTGTCAATCAGTCAGTCAGTCAGTCAGTCGGTCAGTCAGTCAGTCAGTCAGTCGGTCAGTCAGTCAGTCAGTCGGTCGGTCAGTCAGTCAGACAGTCAGTCAGTCAGTCAGTCAATCAGTCGGTCAATCAGTCAGTCGATCAATCAGTCAGTCATTCATAGAGTCGATCAATCAGTCAGTTCGATACTTCAATCTGTAGCGAATAATCGTGAGATCGATTATATTTTCTGATATGCTGTGTCTAGAGACGAAGGCAGCCGTCAAGTACTTCGATCTGGATCCGCGCAACTCGACGCAGTGGGTCAAGGTCAACATCCGCAAGGTCGTTGAGGATTGGATGAGGACCTCTCGTCGGAACCTTGGTCTCCAGCTGACGATCGTCAACGGAAGAAATCAGTCGATCCATCCAGCGGAAGTCTTCCACAACTTCAACTGCGACCAATCGACGAATCCCCGTAAGTATATGTTTGCCACTGACTAGCTCTCGGTCAATAATGATGATGATGATGATGATGATGATGATGATGATGATGATGATGATGATGATGATGATGATGATGATGATGATGATGATGATGATGATGATGATGATGATGATGATGATGATGATGATGATGATGATGATGATGATGATGATGATGATGATGATGATGATGATGATGATGATGATGATGATGATGATGATGATGATGATGATGATGATGATGATGATGATGATGATGATGATGATGATGATGATGATGATGATGATGATGATGATGATGATGATGATGATGATGATGATGATGATGATGATGATGATGATGATGATGATGATGATGATGATGATGATGATGATGATGATGATGATGATGATGATGATGATGATGATGATGATGATGATGATGATGATGATGATGATGATGATGATGATGATGATGATGATGATGATGATGATGATGATGATGATGATGATGATGATGATGATGATGATGATGATGATGATGATGATGATGATGATGATGATGATGATGATGATGATGATGATGATGATGATGATGATGATGATGATGATGATGATGATGATGATGATGATGATGATGATGATGATGATGATGATGATGATGATGATGATGATGATGATGATGATGATGATGATGATGATGATGATGATGATGATGATGATGATGATGATGATGATGATGATGATGATGATGATGATGATGATGATGATGATGATGATGATGATGATGATGATGATGATGATGATGATGATGATGATGATGATGATGATGATGATGATGATGATGATGATGATGATGATGATGATGATGATGATGATGATGATGATGATGATGATGATGATGATGATGATGATGATGATGATGATGATGATGATGATGATGATGATGATGATGATGATGATGATGATGATGATGATGATGATGATGATGATGATGATGATGATGATGATGATGATGATGATGATGATGATGATGATGATGATGATGATGATGATGATGATGATGATGATGATGATGATGATGATGATGATGATGATGATGATGATGATGATGATGATGATGATGATGATGATGATGATGATGATGATGATGATGATGATGATGATGATGATGATGATGATGATGATGATGATGATGATGATGATGATGATGATGATGATGATGATGATGATGATGATGATGATGATGATGATGATGATGATGATGATGATGATGATGATGATGATGATGATGATGATGATGATGATGATGATGATGATGATGATGATGATGATGATGATGATGATGATGATGATGATGATGATGATGATGATGATGATGATGATGATGATGATGATGATGATGATGATGATGATGATGATGATGATGATGATGATGATGATGATGATGATGATGATAAAAAATTAGTAAAAATAATAATAATAATAATAATTTATGGTAAGTGAATTAAGGAATAAACAAACAAAACACAGCAACAATTATTTTATCAGCTCAATTGATTATTAATTATTGGCCGGAAACAATTAGGCAAGGAAGCAAGCAGACAAGCAAGACCAATCATGTGTGCTCATCTGGCTGTATATGCCTCTGTGTCTGGCTGTCTTTGACGGTGTTGGTCTGTGTCCGTCTGTCTATCTGCATCGCTCTGTGTCTTGTCTGTGTGTCTCTTTCTCTTTCTGTGTTTGCCTCTATTACCATGTAGTCTAATCTGTCTGATTGTCAGTTTCTGTGAATGCGTCTGTCTGTCTCCGTCTGTCTGTCTCCGTCTGTCTGTCTCCGTCCGTCCGTCCGTCCGTCCGTCCGTCCGTCTGTCTGTCTGTCTGTCTGTCTGTCTGTCTGTCTGTCTGTCTGTCTGTCTGTCTGTCTGTCTGTCTGTCTGTCTGTCTGTCTGACTAACCGTCCGATTCTCTATCTCAACGTATATATATATATTATATATATATATATATATATCTTCTGAAGCTACTACCAAGGTCAGGCATCCCACAGTTGATGGCAGAGTGGGAAGCCATGAAGGTGGCGTCCTTGTCTTGACGGGCGGGGGTCGACCCCCACCGTCATCATCAGTCGTAACCAACGACATGTCATCATCGTCATCATCGTTGTTGTCATCATCGTCATCATCGTTGTCTGCCAGCATTCCTTATCTCGATGTCGTTCTCGCCAAATCGCCGCCAATTGCGACGAAGCGAACCGTTCGCCACCTACCGAAGACAGAGAACATCTGCGAAACGATACCAGTCGTTGTCAAGATAGAAGGTAAATCCGTTGAATTATGCATGCAGTGGCAGGCCCCAACTCTAATTATAGGCATGGGCGGAGACCTAGGGGGACAGGGCGACGGTCCCCCCCCAATGCAGGGGTTGGGGGACGGCCCATGCATTCGTCCCCCAATAATTGAGCGTGAGGACTAAAAAAAGGTCCTCAACTTTTTGGCGGCGAAAATAGAAAATTTTCTTGACTTTTCGGCCGTATCCTGAAAACAAATTTCGTTCCTTCGGCCCCTCCTTCGTCCCCCCCCCCCCCATTCTTCGGCCAGGTCTCCGCCACTGATTATAGGACTATAGTTCCAACAGGTCGCGTCAAGGTAAAACAATTTCTCCGCTGTCTGCACTCTGACAATGCCAGTCCCAAGCCTCGATAAAGGAGGAGGGCGATCATCTTTGAGATAGCAGTGTCGTTAAACAGCGGGGGCATAATGCCATGGGAGTTATTTATCAAGTGAATGAAATTTAACTACATGTATAAAGAAGATAATATGAAAACTTCAGAAATATTTGGACATGTCATAATTAGGCAGGTCAAGAGTCAAGAGTTAAATAGGCAGTACTGTACGCCAAAATTAATGACCTGCCGCGACCTATAATTATGGTGGCGCCGCCACTCTGTTGTACGAACATCGAAGATTGATTCGGCTTATCATATTTTAGAGCACTCGTTATTATCTATGATAGTATAACTATGATAGTATATCTATGATAGTATATCTATGATAGTATATCTATGATAGTATATCTATGATAGTATATCTATGATAGTATATCTACGATAGATAGTCTATACTTCTTCGTTTTCGAGTTGTTTTTTAATTGAAATTAATTATCAAAACTCTTGGCAATCGATCAACGTTATCTTCACAGAGAAACGGAAGATGTGGGTGCGCTATGACAGGGGCGGATACATAAACTTTGGACGGGGCGGGGACCAAAAATTCTCGGCCTTGGGTCTGTAAAAAAATTCGTATCCGCCAAAAAAATTTAAGACCTTTTTTAGTCATAATTATACCATTATACATTGTTCGAAAGCTTGTTGAAAGCAAATGGGGAGGCCACGATACATGGGCATTTCATGGCCGGATTGGCTTCCCTGGATCCGCCCCTGCGCTATGACTATATGCATATAGATACATATATATTAGGCTTATACACATACACATATAATCAATTCTTCACTAATATATTTATGCATATATATTTATGCATTATATATACATATAATTTTATGAATTAGGAATTGATTATATATATATGTATAGGCCTATGTGTTTATTACTATCATCAAGTTATAGATACGATTATATAAAATCAGTTCCTGCAGATGATGCTATATAGTAGCCATTGGTGGAGATGGGTATGAATCAAATAAATGACCTCCAATATATATCCTCGGTCATTTGTAAAGTCCATTGCTATTCTTAGTGTTTTGCTTCATGTGTCCTCGTTTTATATTGTTGTTTATCCAGCATGTATTGTTGGTCTGCTTTTCTTTCTCGTTCCTTCCAATCTGAAGTTTGTAGGGCAATTATTGCGGCCAGGCCGCTGGTGCATTGTGTGGAATGCGGTTAACATGGCATTCTCATATAATGTAAGCCTATATACAATAATTATACATGTATACATAGTACACACATACATATATGTGTGTACATGAATTTGTATACATAGCCTATACATTATCATATATATATATATATATCGTACGTTGCATGTATATGAGTGTATATATATATATATATATATAATTTACTTATTATTATAGATGTACAGATGTTCAAGTGTTTACACGCGTTTGTAGCCTGCATGTACAGAACGGAGATGTTTTCATGCATCAGCTTTCTTGTTATGACGCGTGAGAATTAACGCCGCTTTCAATAAATAAACCGGTGACGTGCAAAAAAATTATGTAGGCCTAAATACGCACCCGCATATATTTGTATATGCATATATAATATATGCATAATTGCATATATATATAATATATATATATGCGGATGCGTATTTAGGCCTACATAAATTTTTCATTGCGAGAGAAAAACTTGCTCAATGTCTCTATACGCAAGGGCTTGAGATGGATTCGAACCTGGAACTCTTCGACTCCAAGGCACCGACGCCACCACTATTTATTTAAGTATGTACCAGTATGCAATGCATGTACACCGTGGTTCAAAAAAGTAAGCCAAATTGTTTTGCATATATCTCTAATACCTGATGACATAATAATTATTAAGCTAACATTTTCCAGATAAGCTACAACAGCTTACTGTTGACGCCCTGCATGTAAAGACTCAATTGAGTCCTTGCTGTTCATATTATTTGTAGATCTAAATGGGAAGTGGAAGAAGAACGTCATCAATCCGAAAAGTTTCCAGTCGCACGTCTGCAGAGGAACTTGTCATCGATGCCACCACAGACAATCATCTGCAGACAACAATACCCTCCTATCTATGGTAAGCTTATATAATTAATTATCAACTCAATTGTTTCGTTATCATTCAACCATTCATTTACAAATTGTATATCAATTAAGAAGCCTGCACTCGGACTTGCTCTCAGCAGCCAAGCTCAGGCTGCCCAGCCATCTCGGCATATAGCCTAATAGACTACTTGAGCATTATTAATTTTTAATCGTGTGTCTAGGCCTATGATCTATTATCACCTATCTTTCAATCACAATAATATCCGGAGATGAACAAAAATTAGTAATTAATAGTGTAGCGTTTGACTTGCTATTATCTCTCAAACTAATTTGTCTACATGTTAATTATTAATTATAGGCTAGGTAGGAATTAAGATAGATAATTTTATACTGGCGGTGATTAAATATGTAATTTTCGTTGGTGTTGCTAGAAACATTAATATAATAGTCAGACGATCAGTAATCAAGAAAACACAAGCATTCTAACGGAACAAATATGTCTTCCTTTTATGTGGGGCTATCATTCATATGATACATGTAATTATTCCGTTAATTTACGTTGCATTGTTTTTTATTCCCAGGACGGAGGAGGAGGCGATAGCGACGGTTGTTGTCAGCCGGTCAAATGGAGATCACCGAAGGCGATAGTCGTTGACGATGACGGCCTCGTACGTTTCCGTCCCATCCCGGTCTTGGCCGTAACCAAGTGTGGCTGCAGGCGTTGAGACTCCCAGCATACGCAACGCTAAATAACAAGACACACACGTCAGGGTTGCCAGGTCGGTGCGAAAGGCGAGAGTTGGGCTACTTTCAATGCGCTCGGCAATGAAAATTTTGTCCACGCGACTTTTGGGCGACTTTTGAATTGTTCCAGGGTCGCCACGGCGACCTTGTGAATTCTCATAATTTGACTGCTGTATGTTAATAGATAACAATGTCATCTATTAACTACTATTCATAATAATTATCATGCGGTGTTGCCAACTTAATGATAAGTCCGTGCTCTGTTTGCTATGCCTATGGCATACGAAATGGTCTACGACTCTACGGCAAGAACTATAATAGGCAGTAGGCCTATACAATCTAAATGTATATACGTCGATGGTTTCATCACGTGTCTTCTGACGTCACTAATGAAACCATTCTTAGAACGAAACCAATGAAGTCCTTTTTAATGTGCATAGCGTCTTCATCAGTAATTTTAGTCGCGAATTTTTGGGCTACTTTTTAAGTGATCTCGCGATGAAGCATAATATTATCCGAAATCTGGCAACCCTGACTTAAGAAAGATCACCGTCGCAATGAAGTACAGGTCCCACGTCTACTCGCAGTGATTAATCCCCGAGCGGACTTACAACGCGAGTAGATAGCGTTTTCTTCTGTCGCTCGGAGCGTTGTAATCTGAGCGAACCCGGAGCAGCTTAGGCCGACACCCAGCGCGATTGGTCCGTCGTGAACTTACTGTGAACTTGCATAATTGCCTAATAAGTTTAAATCGACGTTCTTGTTAACTTATGATTATAATTAAGCGTATTATGAGCTCAGACTGAATGTCCCGGTATTAAAGAGACCATGGCTCTTATCTCTCACCCTGAATACTATTACCATAGGCCCACAGTAGGCCTATACTAAGTCTTAGCAAAGATGGGAGTCAATGTTCCACAAAGAGCACGTAGGCCTACTTGTTGTTTCATGGTGAACAGTGTTCCAGAAGTGTTTCGACTTTCTTGAAGTAGTGTTCTTTTGTTTATTCGTAGCACGGTAGCAGCAATTAAGTAGGCCTAGTCCACGATCTCTATCAGCATGCTCACACGAAGCCCACAATGTTCCAATTTGGGTCTATAATTATTATGAGCTCCTATAATTGTGTATTCCATACTCGAATTGTCCATGGGTTCAATAATACACACAAGGGCTGTCCATAATTTTATGTTACGTATTCACGGAGCCTGACGGAGCGGAGTCACCGAATTTGGACAAAATGTATACGCAAAATAAATGATTAATAATGTCGTCCACATTAGCCTGTTTATAACTCTGTATTATCCTATGTACAATAGCCGTCATTCTAATAAAATTCTGTTCGGATCTAAACTGTAAACCATGACAGTTAACAAATTTTAGGTCGACATTACTCTGTTGCTTATTGTGTGGTAATAATGATTGCAAGCGTGAGATGATCTAGAATTCTAGATTAAGTAAGCAAGTATGTTCTTTATTTCCAACTGCATATTACCGCACTTTGGTTTGCATGTCTATAGAAGCATTCTTATTCACAACGTTTTTCTCATTAAGTTGTCTGCTCGTGGCACAATTTGGTCACGTGGTGACTTGTGGTCTGGGACGCATGAAATAGAGGAGTGTCCTTATATGAGGGAGGAGCCAGTTTCGAACTAACATGTCAAGGGAGTGGTAAAAAAGTTGCCACTCCATGATGTTCATGTCCAGACTCGAAAGTAGAGCAAGGTATGACCATCCAGCATCCTAAATGGCAGCTACCCCACACGTCATGTGGCTTTACTTAAATCCGCGTTGGCATAATGACTTGAGAACATCCTTTCCTCAAACTGCATCATGCTTTTGTCAAAGTTCAGCTGACCATAGGCGCATGTAACAAACCTTGATTTACGAAAAAATGACAATTTATACCCAACACAACATCTAAATGCATTTTAATTAACAAATCAGGATAAAAATGCAACGTCGGTAAAGATGTCAAAAACAAGCTTACTTTCAGTATCTACATGAAAATGTACAAAGGCTAACCACATCTGAGAAGCGTTCAACATAACGAACAACACCAACGAAATCTGAAAGCCAAGCAACCCCATGATAACACCAATAAACAACTGCTTCCTCAGCAGTGTGTAAGCAATGTTACCTTTACATCTAACACTTCCATGCTTGTTTTTAATGTACTTTTCTGCTCTACAAGAACACCACCACCAGTCCACACTGGTAAAATGTTGTGCATCGTAATCAAGAGTAATGCAGCTCCACAACTCCAAACCAAATGTCAGCACCTCTCACTGTCAAATGGTCATAACCCGTTTTCCAAATAAGCCTCTCATATGGAGCTTCAAGAAAATGTAAATCCTGTCCATTCTTGCTTCTGTGTACTTTTTAAACACATAACTAAGAATACTGTTGATAATTATAAAAGAAAATACCAATAACGATGATGATGACTAAAAAACTACCCGTACCCAGCTACAACTCCTTACCTCCGGACAATAATTTCTACATGCCAATGAATAAGAACTACCTTATGTAAAAATAAAAAATCGATAGAAAGATAGACTACCACAACAGTAATTTATAAAAAAGCACAAGCCGCTTACTGAAGTTGCATGAAAGCTAAAGACAGAATAGTTTCCCTGATGGTCAGTACTCAGAAACCTGAATTGGCTAGTAGAACAATCAACCAGACTAAATAAACAGAACCTGATCAACATTGAAGATTCAACTGAAATGGTTCAAAATACATGCAAGAAATTTATCAATCCACTTTTCACGCTGAAGAAGTTACATACGCACAATTACCAAGAGCACTTCATTTCTAAACAATGTATCACTTTCAAAGATCAGTCAGATCTGTACAATAAAACACTAAACACTATCTTACAAATGAGCGTCGGAGTGTTTCAGACGAGGTCAATTCGTGAAATTGTTTCATCAATAATGTCAATCAGACAACTCAAAAGTTGCAAAACCTTTGAAAATCTACTTAAGGTGGAAGAAATAATATGATTATTGTACACATCTCATAAAGAACATATGCGTATGCAATCAAAAGATCACACTACGCACAAGTTACATCAACAACAAAGTCGTGCAACACCTGCATACTACTGAATTACGTGCTAAGATAAATAAAAAGGATAAATAAAATATAACCACATAATACATTGATCAGCCTACAAGTGTAACTGAACTGTTCTGGCCTCTTCATCACAAATTTTAAAATGCAACAATTTAAAAGGAAATGACTGAAGTGTGACATATTACAAAGAAGATTAATACAGCTTAAAGATGAGTTCTTAACCCTTTAACAACGTGAGGAATTATTATTCCATTCATTAAAACACATGCTCATCGTTCAAAGTGTAAAGCAGCATGATATACACAAACAAAGAAACAGGAAGAAACACGTTTTGTGTTAAAATGATCTTAAAACTGCTCACAAAAGTGCCGCTAAGGTTTTGTCCTTTATCCCCCACAATGGCAAGAAAGATGAGATCGCTTTCAGCACCATTACAATACAACTGTATAAGACTGTAAAGTATTAAAGCATTGTAAAGACATAAAACTGCTTCAAACAATAGACTGTTTTATTATAATACACTCTAGAGATCGAGCGTGGAGTCCTTTGTGACGCAGCTCATGATGGACGATGAACGTGACAAGAGCGAAGACGAATCCTAGACAACAGACAACAGCTTCACGATCAACATGTTTTAGTAACAACAACAAAAAAGCAGTAATTTCAGTGAGCACAACTCTATTTTAAACAAACTACAACGAAGAATGTGCAGTGCACAAACTAATTTTAAAAAAAATCCATCTCTCACTATTTAAGGAAGTCTGAGCCTGTAAACTCCATTACTGCTCGCATTTTGGTAGTGCCAGTCACAAGCCTGGATAAAGGAGGAGGGCGATGCTAATGAACCATGTTATCATGCAGTGGCGTTAAACTGAAACTACTACTGCCTCCAAGCCAATGTAAAGGAGGAGGTTGTTCACAGTTGTCCTGCAATTGAATCAGGTAAAAAAGGCAACATAATGGTGCTGGGCGAGGCCAAGATAGACAGAGAAGTGGAAGTGATGCGATGTCCGATGTGCAAATTCACACAAAAAGTGACAAACCAGTCAATTTTTAAGAAACGTTTTACATATCTTTTACGGTTACTTAACAACATCGTAGCCTGTCAAGCTAATAACAAGATAATTAAACCAAAATGCGAATTAATCTAAGTGAATGCAGAATTCAGACAGGCTGCAATTGCAACAATTGCAATTTTATTTGTATGCCAACAATATCAACTGCAATGTTCAGCAAAATCTGTGCAATCAGCTTAACGAAAAGTAACAACAGCAAAATCCGTCATAACATTTATTGATTGCATGATGAGAAAAAGTGCAGATCTGGTACATACGAAGTCGAGAGACAGCGTTGAAGGAAAGTCTCGGTGGATTGGCGCACGGTGCGGTGTATGACGAGCGGGGCTGTGACGTCTGCCCACAGGTCGCGGAGTTGCAAATACTGCGTCAACATTGGGCTCAGAAACTTTCTGTAAAATCAATATGCAAATGATTGAATGCCTCTTTTACATCTATATAAATAAAAATGAAACTTTCCAATAGTTTGTGTAAAGTGTTCTCAAAAAGTACCGCACAGATTGTTTTGAAAATTTAACAAAACCTTCCATTCCTATAGAAGAGTTTCCATATTTCTTTTTATCCGAAAAAACGCAATCTTTTCCACAAAAAGTGAACTTTGCATTCCGCTCGACCGCCATTTGCAAATTCAACAAAGCCTAAGGGTTGCCAGATTTCCGAAACGCCTTGACCAGTGACAGCGACCAGACGAAACATGAATGAGGTCGCGTGCCGTGACGTCATAAGCGAGTCGTATAATTAATTTTGCGGCCTTTCAACATTCTTGGGCTAAGGGACGGTGTGAGGGAGGAAAGGAGCGGAGGGAGCGGGACGAAGGGGAGAGGAAGGCGGAGGGTGAGGCGGAGGGGAGGAGGAGGGGAGTAGGGGGAGGGGAGAGTCTTTTCTGCCACAGCAACGCGTGGCCGGGTACAGCTAGTATATTTATAAAACTGTAAAACTTGTTCTGCAAAAGAAACACATAAACAACATTGCCAATGTTCACTTCATTTTAGTACAGATTTCCATGCAGGTTTCTGTTTAGACATTTAGCTGAGTTTTAACACAAGAATGATTTTTCGTAACGTTTGTAAATTTGTAGCGGCTTGTGTAATTTAAGAGATCCTTATTCACTGTTCATATTTTTCATGTGACAGTATGAAAGCAAGACATACGTATTACATAACCGACAGCATTAGTATCGATGCAAAAATCAAACATATGAACACAAAGCACCCACCTGTGGAGTTTTACCACCAGGTAATGTGTAATTTATGCCCTACAAAAGAAAAAATGCATATTTTAATTTAATCAAACTACCTTTATATATAAGAAAGAGTGACCCCAAATCTAAAAGCAGCAAAAGACCAAATAACTTCTGTTAGTAATGTTATTACAATAGCACCACCTACCAAGTTTCTTAGGACAATTCGCATACATTGTATTTAGCAGCTACACAACAGACAATCATTTCTTTTAAGCCACAAATGACAGCTAAGCATACACTTCGAAATGTTGTATTTATAAGCTAGCACAATTCAAACCGGCCACTAAATCAATAGACAAGTTCTCATAATAATGGAACCAAAAGATTGGCAGGTTTTTCAATTTTTTTTGCAAATTTAGAAAACTGGCACCATTCACTGAAGACTGGCCACATACTTTCACATCCGCCAGTTTAACCAGTTTCACTGAACAAAAACTAATTAATCAAACAAAACAACACCAATTAGCTGTGTAAATTCACACGATTGTGTGGCCACAATTCATTCAGACACACATACAGCGAGTGTCTCTCTGCGTCGTTGCATCGCTGGCGTTCCAATGCTCAACTGATCCACTATGTCTGAATACTTGTCACCTTCGTCCTGTCAACATAACAATAACAACACAAACGTAAACAATCAACACAAACATCAACATTCAACATAAAAAATAACAATACAAATGTAAACAATCACACAAATGTCAACAGTCAACATAAACAATACAAACGTAAACATAACACAAACGTCAAGTCAACATAAACAATAGCAATACAAACGTAAACATAACACAAACATCAACAGTCAACATAAACAATAACAATACAAACGTAAACATAACACAAACGTCAAGTCAACATAAACAATAGCAATACAAACGTAAACATAACACAAACATCAACAATCAACATAAACAATAACAATACAAACGTAAACATAACACAAACGTCAAGTCAACATAAACAATAGCAATACAAACGTAAACATAACACAAGCGCCAACAATACAAACGTAAACAATAACAATACAAATGTAAACAATAATCATAAAGTATTGCTGATTAAATCAAAACATACCAGTCACTCCATCAACATTTCTCTTATGTTAAACTATGCATTAGGCAAGGCTGTTAACAACACTGCGAAAAACGAATGGTTGATACCAATAACTCCGAAGAAGATGATGCTAATGTACCAGTTAAAGTTACCACCAAATTAGTCACTTACACCGGAATCGCAAGAGGCTGTTGCGGTGACGCCAGCAGAAGCCAGAGCACCTCTGCTTGGAGGAGTCGGTGGAGGAAGACCAAACACGCTGCTCTCCCGTCTCATTGGACTGATCATTGCTGCCATGCTTGAGATGGCACGCTTCATACGGTTCGGGGTTCGATTCAGTGAGAAGACACGGCTGACCTTCTTGCCTAATCTACAATTTAAGCAAGGTTGTGTTCATTAATCCACATGATTACTGGAAGAAAACGTCATGCTAAAATTTCAAACAGGTTAGAAATGCAATGATCTTAAATTTATGAACGAGGCAAACCTTACAATTCAAATTATGTTATATAATATAATTTCTACAGCGACACTGCATAATGAACTTGGCATTGATCAATGCTATACTAAACTAAATACAAAATGCAGATCTGATTATTGTGGCTGAATTAACAGAGAACAACAACACAGAAAATTGATATTCTTTTTATCTACCGTACTACTTAGAACTTGGCTTTTAACAAATTTCTTTGCAGCAAAGTACCAATCACAAAAAAATTTCAAATTTTGCATTTTAAAATACTCTATAAAAATACCCATGTTCTCAACTTCCAACTTTGCATTTTTCAAGCGCTTCTTAAAGATTTAACCGTCATCATTGTGTATTGCCTCCCCCCCCCAACTGCAAAAATATCTGCCAGCGATAATGAGCAACAACTTGGGAAGAGCAGAAGCCTAAAATCTGAAGCAGATCGGTTTCAAGTCAGTTACATCTCAGCAGTGAACTCATAACCAACGCAACAAATTGGAGAAAATCAAGGAACACCCGCATAAATGAGAGCTCTGGAAAGGTTCCACAAATATCATCTTTGGCAAACAATAAACATCAAGTACAAACTTCCAGGCATTGTTCATTAGTCCGCTAGAAACTGCGAAGAATTAACATCCAGATGCAGTATGACATTTAGTTATATATCTGCTCACTTGGAGGCAGCACGGCTTAGGGTGTGGTTGCCGGAGATGGATATGTCGCTCGCATCAAGGTTGAGCGCCTGTGACTCTACGGCAGCCAACAGTGTTTCCTACGGAATAAGCAACATCGACTGTCAACACAGTACAGAAATGGCAAACACAGCAACGATATGAGACAAAACAATCATTAACCCTTTAATGCCGGAGGGTATAGGATTTTCCATACCATTTACTACCATCTCGGCATTAAAGAGTTAAGTAGCATGGCTAAAGAACCTCTAGTGTCGTCTGCAAGATCAGCTGCATATCTCTAAAACAGCTGCTTAGTACCATCAGCTGATGGTAGTCGTTAATATAATATACATGCGCTACAACATAAAAACTTCTAAAAAATAAATACAATTTTCACAGACTGTATAAACAACCTATACTTCAAACGCAAATGATACAATGCTAAAGTGAATCTTGGCCAAATAGCATTTCAGACGCAGCACGCTTTCTAGTTCAGCAACTTACATCGAAGCCGATACATTTTCTCACTGAACTATCTTTGGAAAAAGGAGGACATTTATATACAATGTCTTTAAGCATGGCACAAGGTAAATTATCTCTTCTGTGCTTGGCATAAATTGTGGTCTATTCAAATCTTCCGCATCAACAGTTACATGGTCATGTTCATCTTCATAACACCATCAAAATATGCAACCCATGAATGGTGTGCTACCAATTTGTCATGAGTATGCATAATTCATCAAAACATATTTTACATTAATTTTAAAAAAAATACATGTGCAAGAAGCAGTCACTCACGTAGTCTGTGCGACACATTGTTGTGCAGATCGCCTTACTGATGCACGTCAAAACATCGTCCTTGTCGGTTGTTTGATCAACAATAGAAAATGCGTACAGCTTCTCTTTCTCGTCAAGCTTCTTCGTTATCAGCGCAAAGACATTGTGACAATCTAAAACACAAAAGACTCTTTAACGGAGTAATATGAAAAGACATAATTTAGACTTATTTCAAGCAAATTTGAAGTGATTCAGATCAGCAATGGTGTAAACTGTAAAGCAATTCCCCATCCATTTTGAACCTGTCCCACAGAGCTCTAACATTGATCCATTGTGACACATATGTTGAATCCTACAGATGTCAAAGAACAGTAAACCATGATTTGTTAGTCTGACTTCTATCTACTACCAAATAACCAGATATCACAAAGTCTCCATTAAACATGCTACATTCTTCATATCATTCTGGAATCTGGATGATATTTAAAGAGTGCAACTGCACTCCAGTGAGCATTCAAAGATGCGCAATACAAACACACAATCATATCAAATTGAGAAAAGAATTACCACCAGAATTTATAAAAACATCATCAAAAAGAAGCCAATCTGATAGCACAGCTGCATGTGTCTCTCCCACCGGAAGTGTCCATGTGCAAATAGTTTGTTCTGTAAAAGGTGTCATTTATAACCTTACAAACTAATGCAACCCAGCCTACAAAAATGAACATAATTATATTAGAAGCTGAAATTGAAATTTACGGCCACCAAGGGCCATGAAACTGACCATTAAGACAATTTCTCTTAAAATGACAATAGTAGCGTCAAACTGACAAAAGCGTCTGACCCACCTGCTGTCTCACAGATGTCTACGATCCTCTTCACACAAGAGAACTGGATGAGGCTGAGGTGTTTGTACGGCTTCTGCGACGCTGGCATCTTCGACCCGACCAAAGCGCCGGGACTTTTGCCGTTGAGAAGCTTAGCTCGACGTTTGCAGATCTAACGTAAACGAACACACACAAGCAAAATGTATAAACAAACCAGTTGTATGAATTCAATGCAACACAGGTTGCAGCCTCTATGACCAGAATGACCATCAGAGTAATTTATTGCACACACCTTACTCACACCTTACAAGTAATAGCTCAGTAATTTATGTCTAAACAACACAACAGTTTTCAAAATCTCAAATCAGTATCAATCGCGACCTGCCATTTTGGATAATTACACAATCAATACATTACCTAGAGCCTAATAGCTCACCAGTCTCCATTCTTTTCTCCAAAGTAGTCAGGCATAACAGAAACCTAAACTGGAATGGAAAAGTTTTTAAAACACAGCCCATCATTGGGGCAACTACATACAGTGTATCGTCGTCTTAAACGCATATATCTGCAGAGAAATCATTGCAACAACCAATAATTTATTTCTGATAAATAGTAAACATACCTCAAGACTGTCTGAGAAGACAAAGAGCGTGACGTGACCTCCTTTGCCGCACAGATCCCCAGTCACCTCGACCGCATCGACCTTTCGAATGAAACACCGATGGGCAGAAAGAATGTTGGCCTATAAGTCAGACAGACAAGAGCAAAACAAAACAGATTCATAGCATTGTTTCACGATCAAAACAACCACAAGTTTTCATTGTTCACAAATGACGAGCCTACAGTGCTAAACAATACCAGCATAATTTTATTTCATACCATTATAGGACAGAAAATGTAACAAAACCAAGTAGAAGAAATTAGCATTTTCTGCACAGTCAAAATTAACAATACATTCTTAGGGATATTTTGATAAACCAACTATAAATAGTAACTAAAACTATTTTATAAAGTCCTTTACAAAGAAGCATCAATGTCAGATAATGAAAAGTCATTATTACCGGACAATTTTCGATGTCGTTTAATATTTCGAACATGACCTGATGGCCCTCCGCCTTTCGCTTGTCTTCATTTATGTGTCTGAAATAAATATATCATCACAAATAAATATTATCACAGCAATTATTCCATCAGCAGTCGCAAACTCCCAAGCACTCGGTAAAAAGGTTTCTCAACAACAGCCCACATGTCGGCTCATTTAATGAACACACTGTACATATAGAATGATTCCAAGTCTGAATGCATATCGTGTATTAATAAACTTGTTGCCTTTAACCCTTTAATACCGGAGGGTATAGGATTTCTAGGGCATAGCCGGGTGCCGTTTTTCAACCGGGTACCGGGTAGTTTGAATAAAATCTGCCGGGTCCGGGTACCGAGTCGGGTATTAAAAGTAATCGTTAATCTCTAAACTGAGTAGTATGTCTCTACTTTGAATGCTGTCAAACGAACACCACTCAGTTTGTTAGCTACCTTTGGTGAAATTGAGTAAAACTCTTCCCTGTCAGAGTTTTACTACAGTTGAGTTCTGCTAGGGGTTATTGATTGAGAGGTGCCAGTAATATCTGTTCATGAGCTCTGTGGATAGAATCATTCTATAGTAAAGACATGCTGATCTGTCCAATCAGGCAAGAGGAGGTCAGCAGCCCTGATAAACAGTCCTGTTTCTGTGGTGTATGCAGTCCAACTACATGTAGATACATTTCAAAGTCACCATCCCTTAATCTAGAGCTGAGATGTATACTTGGTTATATTAGGGAAGGGGCCGTTCAGCTTGGCTGCAGAATCATATCAACAGGTGGAAGGTATCCCTTCTGACAAGCCCTATTAGTCTCTCTGACTTGAACCAGGGTGTGACAGACCAAACAGACTTTACAGATAAGGGATTAACAGATGACCACTAGCCAACCTATATCCTGGGGTAGCTATGGTCAGTGAGCAGCACCTGTATGTATAACATTGTATATATATATATATATATATATATACATGAATATAATATGTACATACATATATATACACACTCTTCTCCTTCCTATACTTCTTCATCTTCTACCACAGTTTCTCCCCTCCCCATTCATCATCTCCTGTCTCTCTCTGTTAGATATTTCAAACAGCCAAGCAGCAGGAGGAAAAGGTAATAGACAAGAAAGAGGGGGAAGGAAGAAGGGGAGGGGAGAAAGCATGAAAGAGGGTGCCACTCTTCTATTTGAATGTATATATTATTCCTCTTCTCCCTCACAGTCTACCACTGTTCCCCTCAGGAAGGGGTAGTAGAAGAAAAAGAGGAGGAGGAGGAGAGACAGCATGGAAGAGGGTGATACAAACTCTCCCCTCCTCCTCTTTCCTCATCCTCTTGCTGGTCCCCTGTTTGAAATGGGATAGTCTAATATAAAGCAACCATCAGCAGGCTGTCTGTTCTGTGATTGTCTGTTCATTGTACTGCAATGCCCAGTTGAGAGATCTTGCAGGTTAACTGTTAAGCCCTTTGATGTGTGGTATGCTAAATTCATAATTACCCACCCGGCCCGGAAGACCTTTCATCACCGGTTCCGGTTATCTGCCGGGTGTCAAATACCCGGCATTACCGGTTAACCGGGTCAGCCCCCGGCTATGCCCTAAGGATTTCCCATACATTTACTACCTTCTCGACATTAAAGGGTTAAATAACGTAAGTCTGTTGCTCACAATTTACAAAATAGACATTGGATGATGTGAAATGATACTGTCACTTGATCAGGAAAAAGTCACCACGCGCATTGTGCACTTCAAGATGGCCGATCAAAACTAGCTTCTCCGCCAAACATTCACTTTCAAAGTATTGCTTTATATTGGTCTGAACATTAAAATCAAAGTCCCGACACAATTATCACCACTGAAGCCAATGTACATGTACAATGAAGTTGGCAAAATGTAGTCGTGGCTGTAAAAGCACCAAGCACCTTCACATACAATTTAACAACTCTGCTGCCAACCTTATCAAGTCAGAATGTACCATACAAAATCTTCCAGCTTATAACAATTTATTTCTAAAGTCGATACTTGGTCTTTCCAGCAGACGTCTAGACAATGGGCAGCACAGTTTCTCCATCCACCATTAGTCTTCCACATGTGGGGCGCGGTGGTCTAGTGGTGGCGTCGTTGCCTTGGAGCCGGAAGGTCCAAGGTTCGAATCCACCTCCCCGCATAAGGACCTTGGGCAAGTCCTTCACTTACAATTGCTCAGCGCTTCGGCGTGAAACTCCGATGCAGTGTCCGCTGTGCATCGGGAGCGCCTCTGAGTAGAGAGAGCTTGAAGGGGCGCTATAACAAGTGCACATACATACATTCCAAAGCACTTAAGTCATCCCTTATGGTCTATGGATACCACACTAAAGTATCCTCATATATGAACTGCACTAACGTCATAACTTCTTCAAGTGCATGAATGGCCGCTTCAAGTGGTTGATGGTCTGGGTCAGAGAATTCGGTTCGCTTCAGGATATCTGTGAAGTAACATCATATACATGTAAGCAATTACCTTTGAACATCATGTAATTATCAATCAATAGGACAGAAGAACAATTTTGCCATAGTGTTATAGGGACATTTACTATACACAGTCTCAAAAGCTATACTTGTCTAATTTTAGGGTAAGACCCAATGAATGAATGAATGAATGAATGAATGAATGAATGAATGAATGAATGAATGAATAAACCCAAATGAAACAGCTCAAGAAACAATTATATATTAACTACCTTAATATGCAAATCTTTAGATCTTTTATATAGTGATGGCTCAGCATTTCCACTAGCTCCCTTAAAACACCACACAAAGATCAGATAAATAAATACAATCACACATACCCAGTGCATACGGACATACAGTATATTCATTTTAAATGCATAAGATTTTTCAGCTTATCTGCAAAAACAGTCTATTAGAATCCAGTTAACTATAAATTTCACTACAACACATCAGGATTTGAACCCTATATACCCAACCATTCCACAACCATCATAACACAGTCACTGTTCACGCTCAAACTGGCTTAACAACACGATCCAAGAATTGATTACTACCTTTAAGCAGCAGAGTTATGCTCGGCAATCGTTGGACGGGACGAATGAGGAGCTCAGTCAGTGTCTGGCGACCACACTCCGGTTTACTTTGACACAACTAACAAATTAATAACAACACACAATTTAGCAAGAGAAGACATACTACACAAATGCAGAACGATATGTAAGAAATATCAGGTTAAACCACACTGCTATAACTAAACAAATGCAGAGGTAAGACATAATTCCACTTCCATCCTGAAAAGCTAAACTACTGATATGTCAAATGAATTTCACTTAGTTTCGTGTTCAAACCATTTCCAACAGCGCAGTTCTGTATGTTTATTTCTCAGAAGACTATAAGTAGATAAGAAATAACGCTCACAGGTACACACACACACACACACACACACACACACACACACACACACACACACACACACACACACACACACACATGCTGTTATGCCTGTAGTTCGAAGAAAGAGAAAATTGTAGTCAAACCTCGGTTCATCAATCAATCGATTTTAACCCTTTAATGCCGGAGGGTATAGAATTTCCCATACCATCTCGGCATTTACAATCAATTACAATTACACTTAAAGGGTTAACAAAACTTAAATGTATGTTTTTTATGTTGAAGTCAAGAGACACTGACTCGTAGAAAGGCGTGGAAGCGAGGCTTCGAGCGATCACAGCGAATGATTGTTTCCTTTGTCTTCTCAAAGTAGTTGATGAAATTTGGATAGAGCTTTGTCAATTCATCCGTCTAAAAGCATCATTGACAAAACAAACTGAAAGATAAAAATCTCTATAAGTGAAAACAAATTCTTACAAAAAAAGCCACAAAACCAATATGACAAAATAACACTTCAGGTTAATACTGCATCAATGCAAAAATTCTGATATTATACCAATTAAAACAAAAAGAAATACCAATTTAGAGCGGTTGTGACCATCATTCATGGCAAATTTTCTATAAAAATTTAATGTAGATTCCTCTATCAAAATGAAATCACACTATCAAGCAGAAACAGCTCTAAGCCCTCTACTACTTTATAACTACTACATAACAAGGCATACCAAACCGTATTTGCTAACTATCATGCACCCCACAATAAGTGTCATTGGGCATAACATTGCATCACACACACACGCACACACACACCGTTAAGTAAGGTGGTGCAAAAGTTTAGTGCTGGTGCATCATCGACATACGTGTCTTAGGAAGACGGATCCAACGAAGAGATCATCCGACCATCGGCTCGTGATTTCACCGAGAAGGTCGCGAATCTTCACGTGAACGTTGTAAATCGGTGGAATGCCACCGAAGATCGCCTTGCAGTCTTGAGCGTCGAGAATTGGTCCACCTGGCTGATCAGAACGCTCGATCTCCTCCTTAAATACCTGAGAAAGCGTAAAAACAAAAGACGTGGTGTAGTGGTGGCGTCGTTGCTTTGGAGCAGGAAGGTTCGAGGTTTGAATCCACCTCGCCGCGTAAGGACCTTGGGCAAGTCCTTCACTCACAATTGCTCAGCGCTTCGGCGTGAAACTCTGATGCAGTGTTCGCTCTGCATTCGGGAGCGCCTCTGAGTAGAGAGAGATTGAAGGATCGCTATAACAAGTGCACATAGAAACAAATACAAACAAATAAGACAATAATTATAGTTGTGTTTAATGCAATTTGCGTAATTCAGTATAAAAGTCTTGAGCATTCCTGTAGAATATTCTGGAAGGATGAAATTTCATAATCAAATCTCAGCAGACAAAACAAGCAATTGCTTGACTTGATCATAAAATAAAGAGTGAAACAATGAGTAAATATCGAGGGCCTTGATTCACTTAGGCAGCCTACCAAAGCTGCATTTTCTCAGACACAAATCACACAATGGATCATAACAACTACCAAAGTTGCATATTCTCAGACACAATGGATCATAACAACTACCATTCATCAGCATCACATCTAAAGAACGCAGTAACAGTGTTTGACATCTGCTGCGGTCAACGTTAGCCCAGTCAGGTATTGGTGAGTTAGAGGTAAAGCCAGTCTGAGCTTAGACTGGCAGCAAGAACACCACCATGACGTCATCCACGACTGTCATGCACAGCTGGCTCATCACAGAAATGTCAATAAATGGCCGGGTATCTGGATAGAATTCACAGCCTTGGCACTCATCTTCGAATGAGTAGTCAGACGTATTCTATTACTCAATGACAAACTAACGCCAAACCACTAATTTCACTGTATAAAGTACACCACAGAATAGATGCTGAACATATTTCATCCACATAACAATCCTTCCAATGAAATTCCCAATGTCACATTTATGTTTTCTTAAACAAGTCAGACGGATGACCATCTTTTTATCGATTTTATCTTTCGGTATTTGGTCATCTGTTTGATAGAAGATGTTTCACAAGTTACCTTTAAGATTGTCTGCAATATTCCAACGTAATTTTTCTCTGTCTGATACAGCTCCATTATCGTTTGCTGTCTCCCTGTCAGCTTCACCTCCTTCTGTGGGCAAGGCACAGCGATAGGCGAGCAGACAGGATTCTCACGAACTGTCACCTCTAGAAGAACAATAAGTTATCATTGATCAAAGAACAGTTAGAACAGCAGAAATACATGCAAGCACCTTTTGTAATGGAGTCTTCTTTAATTCACATAATTATTTTTCAACACCAACGTAGGCCCTCTTACGCGGAATGGCCTTCCTTCAACCCGCAATACGATATGGAACTCATCCCTCCGCTGCTTCAGGTCTTCCTTTGTATTTTTAAGGCCATAACACTAACAGCGTCTCTCTGAACAGTCTATACTGCAATAGGAACTCTTTAAATTGTCAGACATAATAATAAAACTTACACAACAGCAAATAGCAAACACGGCAATACAAAAAGGATTCGTTACTGTCACCTGCGAGCGGTGCGGAGGTGTCGGCCGTCGCATCCAAGAACGACGCGCTGAGCGATATGCGACCGGCTCCTGACGAGCATCGCTTGTAGAGCGGAGCGTCAAGCTCACCCTCCGAAGCGAGCTGAGCGAGATTCTCGCGAAGGCGCTTGCGTTTGTTCGTTTTGTTGCCACCGGACAGGGTCTTCGGGGTCTTCTTGCCACCCTGCGAGTTTGGCGTTGCCTCCAGGTCGTAAAACATGTACATGCTCTCGTCGGCACAAGCGTCCATCTGAATACTCGCCCAGAACCACTTCAACAAAATGGACAATCACTCATTGTAAGCAATCTAAGAAACAAACAATCATAGCATCTCATACAGACACGTTGTCACCTTCAAATTACTAACTAAACAGAAAACAAAATACTGCATACAAAATGTTTAATAAGACAAAAGCAAGTTACCAAAAGGATTTTTTGATTCCATATAAGAAAGGACTTATGATTGAGAGTTTGGGGTTCTACTCCATACCAAGGCAGAAATCTAAAGTTTATTTCCTTTTTTAAAATAAGTCCTTCAACAACCGAAAGGTCAAAACTCATCTTTTGTAGGGAATAGCTCAGAAAAGAACAAAGAAAAGAAACAGAGCTCTGTGAAAAGTGAGAAGATGGATATCCGACCTCAGACTTGACAACGTAGGTCTTGCTGGAAAATTCAAACGGAATACTTCGAATCATGTGATCGTTAACCACTAAATGGGTCGTAGTCGGAGAACCTGCATCCACCATGGTGCCCCCTAAAACAGACATATGCCCTATAGGCCATGGTATTGAAGCTCAAAGACATTCATACAACACTCTTAAATTAAAAGTCAGAATTTACGTACACCTTCATTTTGTGGAAGGCTTTTTAAAGGCGTTCTTGGAGTAAATACATTCCATGGCTAAAGTTTTTCACTTTACTGCTTAGAATAAAAGCCAAATTCAAAAGTAGTGTGCCTGAGCACATGATAAAATGCATTGACTTGGCATTGATATTACCATCTTAATCACTATATAAATACTAAAGCCACCATCATCAACACTTATTAAGCTGTAATAAGTTTTAAAGTTGTCATGTCATCAAAAAGAAAATGAGATGGGACAAAACAGATCCACATCTCAATCACTCGTGTATTATCCACATTCCATACAGAGTAAAAAAATAAATAAAATATTATGAAACATGTATTTTAGTTCAACAGCTATAGCCAGAATCACATGTCTTAGAAACCTTTTGCTGGCATTATGCAGATTATTTTTAAAGCCATTTTCAACATGGTCAGCTACTGCAGACTCTAAACAGATAACTGGACTACAAACATCCCATAAGTTTTGCAAACAACAACAAAAAAAAGTGGATTGAATATAAATACATGAAGACCACAAATGGCATGGCAGCATTCAAACAGACAGATGTGAATGACCTCACTCCATAAATCCACTAAAAAAGAGCAGTCAAGGTAATATGGTAACTATAGTAAAAATGATACATTTACATTTAAAAAAACAAAATAAATATGAATTTCACACCATTGGATATAGTGACTTCTTCCATATGTCGCGTCTCCTCTTTTGAAAATCCGTAGAAGCTGAGCAGAGAAAATGTGAAAGGATTCAGTTTGAACTGCATCTGAAAGCACCGCAAGACAAGCACCAGAGTTTCAGTATCTTGCTTATAATTCTGAATGAAGTTCAACTGATGCCTGCTGAAAAAAGTGAAAAGACTGTTAACACAGCAACAGATAAATCGCAGAAGACGAATAATCGCATATGGAAAAAACAACTATTGGCTGTCTGAGGCGAGCTATCATGTTGTAAATTACCTGACCAACCTGTGTTCCCATACAATAGGCACAACAAAGCCAGTAATCAATCAGCCTGAACCAATTACACGGATATATTATTTACCAATATTTCAGAGCCAAAAATAAACAGAAAGCCACAAGTAACAAATGGCCAACTGAACAGCCTTACAAATACGGCTAGTAAAATACAACCAGCACTGATATTCTAGGTTTTACTTGTTAACACTTTAACAACAAACTGCATCAATTTCCCAGTCACTTTTAATATTACACTCTTGTCATTAAAGTGTTATAAACACCAATTTTATATTAGCTATTGATGGCATGCGCACGCTATCAATGTTACTAATAAATGAAAACTGTAAAGCAGACAACATCACCTTCATTTACCAAGAGATTAACCCTTTACCGATCGAGGGTATAGGATGCACCATACCATTTATTATAATTTGGTCAGAAAGGGTTAAAGACGGGAAGAGAAGTCAGACTAACCAGATGCTCATCTGCCGCTGAAACGTTGATGTCATCTCGGAATTCCCAGCATCGATGAATCCACTCTTCCGACATGACATGAATGCCGAGACTGACGGCCGCCTGCGACAAACACAAGCAAATTTTGCGAGTGAAGGATTTTATCAAGGTCCCTACACGGCGGCTTGAGGTGGATTCGAACCTGCAACCCTCCGGCTGCAAGGCAACGAATCACCACTACACCACTGCGCCCCGTCACAAAAGTTATAAGCTATCAGCTTTTCCTTGCTCCTGTCTCACTGTACTTAGTGGCTCATAATTGTACCATTAGAATGCTGCATGCAATAAAAAAATTCAATTCATATATCATTTATATCATAGAGCTTGTAATTTAGAACTGCAGTCACATTACGTGAAGTCTAAACTGCTCACGTCTCTGAGTCTCCAATAAAGAAAATTACAAGAACCTTACCCAGTGTTGTTAGCCTTAACCAGAACTCACCCGGTACTTTTCACCACCTGCACAGTTGGTGTAAACCAGAAACTTACCCGGTACTTTTCTCCACTCGCGCTGTTGGCAACAACGTGAGTTACTTTGGCGCTGAAGTCCTTCCTGATGCTTCCTCCCATCCGATGAACGAGATCGGCCATGCGTGACTACAATGAAGCAGCAGCACAGCATCAGCAACAAATCTAATTATATTGCTCAAAAACATAATAAACACTGCACTGACAAATCCTGATTAAAATATTGTGGAATAACACGTTAAACTGAGAAGTCACATCACATTAGAGCACTTTTATGATTGGTCAACTAATTTCAATGAAGACTGAGTGCTGTGGCACACTACAACAATGCACAAGCTGTCAGTGGAAGGTGCAACTCCACCCAGTCAATCAAATTACAATGTGGCATTGTAGTGTAATGTCATTAGATAACGACACTGTATAAACAGAGAAAGATGACAACTGAGTAGGGTTCGTACCAATTGGTCTCTGATCTTAAAACCACTGAAGCAGATAATGATGCTGTCCATCGATGAACAATACAGTGGACGTGATTTCAACGGCAGCGACTAAAATAACACAAATAAAATAGTCATTTACATAATATAATAAATTTATCAATCTGCGTTCACTAATCAAATATTAAATACAAAGTTACAATTACTAATTCTGTGATGATAATGGCCATTTGTTCTGCATGCATTCATGACACTGGTACTGAATTTAATAGAAACCAACAACAATATTAAATGGGAAATAAGACAATTCTCACGGATCAAGTCACTACCAACCCGACATGGGAGGCAGCAACACAGACTAGAAAATATATAAAAAATAGTGTCATGAAATTCTATGAAATATTTGTCTCATTTGATCCAATTTGGCATCAATCTATTATCAGATTTGTGTGTTCACTGTCAGAAAAAGACTTCAAAGCGATGGGAAAATGCATACAGGCATTGGGCGGTTGTGAGATGTAGTATGAACACTAGTGTCTCACTGCATACCTCGCTGTTGAAGGCACATTTTATGATGACAGGTGGCGCGACGATACGACATCTGTTCTTGTTTAGCTGTTGGAAGAGACTTCCGTCGAAGTTGTCGAGGATGAAGATCGTTTCGCGACTTTCCATGTTGTGAATGTATTCGAATCCTGTGTCTGACGAGAATTTCTTGCCACCCATGCACTGTCAAGTAGGGATGTTAAACGAAAACCGGAAATCCGGTTTTCGGTTCTGAATCCGAAAACCGGTTTTCATAATTGACCAACCGGTATTCGTATTTATTTATTTTTTTATAATATCGCAGACTCGCAGTGAAAATTACTAGAAATGCCAGAAATATTGATTTAGCGTAGGCTTGTTTTCCAAATCTCATCCAATATGGCCAGCAGCCTGTCCGATGAACGCATCGATAATTCGATATCTATATTTAGATGAGCGTATATTATAATTTATAATCGTCTTCTGTCTGTTCTCCCATCGGATGCCGAGTTATCAACGAACAACCGGCCCTTAATTGACTGCTGATCGAACCCAATAAGGTCTAAGCACATTTAATAGGCCTATGAACTCCGCTTATCTTCGATACGCAACCGCCGTGTGTAATAACCAAACAAGAATTCCTGCTAAGTCAGTGCTAACTGACATGGTATTACTGGTATATGAAGTATGAACGGTAGAGTGAGTAGACCAACTTCGTGCGTTCTGTTCTCCAACTGGATGTCGGCATCAGCGAACCGAGATGCAACCAGCCCTAACCTACCTACGGTTTTATTGTATGAAAATTTAGCTAATCTATGGTTTGTTTATAGGCAGCAAAGACTTGGTTGGAAATCGCTTTTTTTTGTTTTGTTTCGGCCGTTGGTGTAAGTACCGTAATATATTTAGATGGCTAAGTGTGAATCGCTTAGTTCCGTTTTGTTTTGTAAAGACTGAAGACACGAGGTTATAACGAATATCTTTCATTTACAATCTAGTACAAATTATACAATACAATTTAAGTTGTATGATGAAGATTTAATAGAAACTTACAGTGCAAATTATGAATCTCTAATAGAGTCTAATTAGAAAATAAAGATATCGTCGTTAGGCCTAATGCTGGATTGCGTGTACAATACATACCTTGCGTAAGCTGCGTTACGTAATAATCTACATAGCTTAATTTGAATTATATAACATTTCCGAGAGACAATTAAAAACCGGTAACCGGTTTAAAACCGGTTTTGAAAAACCGAAAACCGGTTTTAAGAAAAAACCGGTATTAACATCCCTACTGTCAACACAACTTGTCTCAATTCAAAACTTTTACTCAACAAACATGTAGTGCTGTTATGCAGAGCACATTACATACATGATATATTGAGTTATCATAATAATACAATTTAAGCAATAATTAACCATTCTACTGGGACTGCATCACTGACACAGGTGTAACTCGTAGTCCACGCTTTAATCTGGCCTACACCCAATTAGTTGGTTAGTTCTGTATTCATAAGACAGGCTTAGCACTCATTCCAAGTCTGACGTACATGTAGAAGTGTCTATTCCGAATTTAGCAGTGATTAACAAAAATGGCGGCTGTCATGATTCATCATATTCAATGACACTTTAGATGTCAAAAGCATTTAAGAGCTTCTTTAAAAACCTCAAACTGCATCATTCTTTTGAATTTTGCAATTCAAAACTGTTAAAATTTGACTGAATGCCTGACGATGTTGCATTCGAAGTGCTGCATCGAAATACCATAGCTTACTGAGGGTGACGCATAATTAATTGCAGTTAAGTCATTACAATTAACTAGTTTGCTTTCGCGGTAACCTTAAACTTACAGATAGTCCACTGTACATAATGGTTTACAACAAATTATGAACTGAAAATAGCTGTGTTGATCTACATTTGTGACACAGGGGCTCAAAACCCGTCACATGTTGGTTTTTGACGTTTTGATTTAGTCATATACTACAATGAACAAGCTCTAAAATGCTTTTAACAGAATGAAAATATCTTTATTGTAACTGAAGTTATGGTCGTTTGATTCTTTCATTAGTTTACAGTGAGAAAACCAAACAAAAATTACTGAATATTCGTGTAATCCAAGTTTACTGAACCTACTAAGTTATTATTTAGCAATTGTTCTGGGCATTAGAGGCATGTATTCTGAATCAGATAACGCAAATGGCATCAAAATCGGTTCACTACTTTGCAAATTAGGGCGAATTCAGTCATATGCTGAACTGAAAAATAAACTGCATTCTTAACCCCTCTCGCCTATTTCGGCATCTAGCGCAATATCTAGGAAACGACGGGTTTTGAGCTCCGACGTCACATTTTTGCATGAGAATGTTTTGTAAAATGTCTTGCAACGCTATTTAAAGCGTTCCATTTGAGAGCCTTTCTTGGGACACCATACATACATATATTACATACAAACAAACAAACAAACAAACAAACGTGCATAAAAAGGAAAAACTTTCGGACTTGTAGTCTAGATTACAGTAACCTTCTGCGATTACCTTCAATGCATTCTGCAGAGGAGCATTGGTGCTCAGCTTCTGTCCAACAACAACAAATGTTGCATCACCTAAAAGAATAGAAGCAGAAATCGACAAAACTCCAGTCAGTGCTAACAATAACGATGTGCATTTGCTACGGCCAATACACAGCTAGACACATGACAATTGCATTCTATCATACACTGCCTACCTTATAATTGTAACGTTAATAGTGTCAGGACACGGATCAAACATTTTTTTTTCGACAATCACCAAAATATGATGTTGTCACGTTATAGAGCAGTTCAAGGTATGGGTCCAAATGCCAGGGCTCGTTATCATGGGCTCCTGGCTTAAATGCCTTTTTATGAACCCATGCACTAAAAAAACTGGAGTTTCAAACACTTACTGCATTCCAATGACATTTCACTTGAGGTTTCAGCAACTCCACCAATCGTACAATCTGAAGAATTCGCCATGTGGAGAGATCTGGAACAACTGGAAAAAAACGCATAAATATTTGAATTTGATTGAACATTCTCTGTACTTAAAGTGCAACAGTTTAGGCACATATGCACAATTGCACATGAGAGCGAAAATATGAGGTAAAACCTTAAGAAAAAACTCAGGAGCAACACTTCTGAAGTTCTGCTCAATCATAAAAGTTCCACAATTGAACAAAACAGAGCTTTTCAGGCACTAGCAGAACAATTCAGCACAGGCATGACTAGCATTGGGTTTTAATGACTTAACCCCTGCAATTTGAAGCTGAAAAGAACCCCAAAGTATGCTTAAGCCTCATGCCATCACAATAGGCTCAAGGCCCAACGAAAAGTTCTAGTTACACCAGATAGACCTCTATGTCCAATTGTCCATGTGAAAAAACTATAGTTGTAGCCATGATAAGTCAATACTTTAAGATCGTTTTTTTAATTTATTTCAGCAATACATAAGAGCTCTTAATGTAGATTATGTTTTGTTTCAGTGACAGCACAGAACCTACAGTGGGGGTGGAATAGAGTGCACCACTGCACTTGTATCAATCAATGTATGTGTGTAGGTATGCATGTGCGTGCCTCAATATAGACAACCAGCAATGAAGCTGTTGACTAATATGAGGTGCCTGCTGCACGTCCCACGGTCAACCACGAGGTTTGGTGAAAGCTCGTTCTCTGTGTCGGGACCAACTGCATGGAACAGTCTTCCTGACCATGTGAAGATGGCACCATCTCTGGAGACATTAAAATCCAGTCTCAAAACTACCTATTTAAACAATCGTATAATTATTGACAATATGGTATCCAGTGTACAGCGCCCTTTCCTTCGGCCTCGGCTGAGCTACGGCGCTATATAAATCGTCTTATTATTATTATTATTATAAGACTAAGAATATGTCGCAGTACATAGTCTGCTCCTTTGTCTCCACTCTCCTTGATTATGCAAATTATTCAATGTTGTTGACCAGTCTCTGAGCCTTGAGCACAGCATCAGCACACCTCACTACCATCTGTCACAACTAACTAGACCTGGGAGTGACTTTGGTCAGCTAATCTGACCCGACTTGACCCTAAAGTGACTTGAGGTCGACTTGAAGTCGACTTCTTGGAGTCAAAACGACTTGACCCGACTTGGCAGAAAAACAACCGACTTCCGACTTGAAGTCGACTTCTGACATAGTAATAGCTATTAGCCCAGGTCTACGTATACGCTAATAATGCAAGAATTCGAGCCAATTTTCCTGACGAGCATTAATTTCATATAGGCCTACCATTGAGTAATGACACCTCAATGCTTACATGTGTAATTGATGTATCAATTTATTGAAGTTTTATTAAGCCCATTTAAGGCTATTTTTGAACAGTTTTGTGATGCTTTAATTAGGTTATGATCTAGTAATCTAGGTCCTAGACAACGTGACGGCAAATTATTAAGCCTATGAATTTTAGCTTGCTCATTGTCTGTGATTATTCAGATTACCCTCATTAAGCTTATTATTATTTTCATTTTTAATATTAATATTGAATAAATTTGTAAAACGTGCAAGGTCTAAGATAAAATGGGGGAACCGTGGACTAGTTGCGCTGAATGGCGTGTTATGATGATAATTATTTGTAAGTTCGTTATAATTATTTGGCCACTGGCATCATTCCCCAACTTAGCAAATAGCATTGCAAGCACATCATCCGGCAGCAGGCTGCTACTACTATTAGTAGCATAGCCTACGTACTCGCTGACAGTAAAGTCTTTCGATCATTGTCCAATTGGTCCGCATACAGTAGTTTTCCCTCTGCAGACAACTGCAGATGCAGCGTACCAAGGTAGCGCCAAAATATCGATTTATTATTAGGCCTTGTAGATCCAGCTTTCTTTGCGCCGAATTCACTTAGGCCTACCACTTAGTGACTTAGTCTAGAAGTTCACTGAATTGCTCATGCTCATGTCTTGATAAGCACAGGTGCTAATATTTTAGTGGCATCACATCTAGTATATTAAATATAATATATGTATAGTAGCATTTTGTTTCACCATTTTAATTAACCTCATGCCTAAGCGTGGCGTTTAGCATAGAATAACAAGTTATAGCCAATGAATCAGACGGCAGTCTGCAGGATAGCCTGCCGGTAAAATAATCAATAGGCTATACTATAGCCTAAGTCTCTGTTTAGCAAAGACCTCATTCATTCTTGTAAGCGCACTACAAAAGCTGCTTAAATGTTGTTCTTGTCTCAAGATCATTGGTTTGAAGTGACACATTTAACTATGTTTGTGTCTCAAGTCGGTTTAAGTCGACTTGTGATAAAAACAACTTGAAGTGACTTCTCTTCACAAAATTCGACTTGGGGTCAGTTGCGGTGAGCAGAATCGACCCGACCCGACTTGGGATGACCAAGTCGACTGGGGTCGACTTATTGGGGTTGACTCCCAGGTCTACAACTGGTGACCGGACAAAACCCCCCCTGGACAAAAACCCCCCCCGGACAAAAACCCCCCCGGACAGAAACCCCCCTGATTTAGCCTAGGACATTAACCCCCCGGACAATTCCCCCCCCCTTTGCTGGCAAAGTGCAGGTAGGCCTACAATTTGTTTAAACTTAGCCTAATTATCGAGTTCCCGTGCTGTGTCAACTAATTAGTGTCGTACGGGTAAACACCTGTCGCTGTCATTCAGGCGTGAACTTATAACTTGTTAGTGTCATTCAGTCACTCCGATATGAAGCTAGTACCTGTTGGTGTAATCTAGGACAGCATGAATCGTTGTCATCAATCCAGCTTCCATTTAAGAAGGAGTATTTTCATCAATCCAGCTTCCCTTTGAGAAAGAGTATTTTCATCAATCCAGCTTCCCTTTGAGAAAGAGTATTTTCATCAATCCAGCTTCTATTTAAGTAAACTTTATTTGTATCAATCCGGCTTCTATTTATATAGCGAGAATTCTTTTCATCAATCCAACTTGCGTACTTAGGACACCGTTTTATAGTACGACAACTTATGTGCAATATATTCTACCAGGGGGGGGGTTATGTCCTACCCTGGGGGGGTTTCTGTCCGGGGGGATTTTTGTCCGGAGGGGGGTTTTGTCCGGGGGGGTTTTTGTCCAGGGGGGGTTTTGTCCTACAACCCTACAACTAACGCCTTATATTTCTTCCTTGTTGCCCGCAATCGTCAAGAACGGGTCGTTTAGCTGAGCCCCAATGCAGAACAGTTATGCGTTCGCGGACATTCCAGAGGTCGACCCGAGATCCAAAACCTGAAGTCCTGAAAATGCACAAGCACCCGATTTCTCGAAGCCTAAGAGAAAGCGAACAACCGCAAATAATACACCATAGCCTATGCAGATTACCACAGTAAACGATGCACAGTAGCGCTAAGATAAATCGTCAAAAAGCTGTAAAATAGAAAGTCACCTTTTAAAAGATTATTCGAATTAATGCATCAAGTGAGCACAAATCCATCCAAAACCATTCTCTTCTAAACTGAAATAAGCGCCATTTTGTACAAATAGTGATACATGATGCGATTGGTTCACACGATGACCTATTTAATTTTTAAACCAATGAGAGCCGCAATAATATATGATACCATCATTGGTTGATTTTGATGCCTCTCAATAAGTAAGCAAGTACTTAAGCATGTACTGTATTAAACCGCCTGCAACGCGCTGGAAGTCTGAAAATATCGAATGAAAACAATCTCAGCGTAAATAATCCAGTGTGGCCAGTTACCCGATGAGTAGGCCTACGGGTTCGATCCTCTTCCTTTCTTGACTTTTCAGTGTTCAGTTTTTTTTAGCTCCCGACTCTCAACCGAGCGAAGTTCCAGACTGATTTTTCTGCGGCCTGCGAATGAATGAACCAATTAGGCCTATAGCAGATGGGTAATAATAATTATTCACTAAGCAGTTTTTAGAATGAATCGGCTGAAGTTTGAAGAGTGCAGTACGTGTTGGATAGGCTATAGCTCGGTTAGAACCATAATTATTGTCCAAAGCTGCATTCGAACTGCATAGTAGACTACTTCTTACTTGTTCATTGATTGGGCCGTCAACGGTCACCGTAGCGTCGACTGACCACGTTGGCGCCAATACTGTTGACCGACGCGTATAGGCCTACAACAGAACGCTCCTATGCAGAGGTTGGGTATATAATTAGACCTCAATGTCAGGCCCATCATTATAAGGGCTACACCTGCAGCCGAGGCCTATGAGAGTCTGTCCTGCGAAAGACGGTTGGGGGGGGGGCACACACGTGTCTTCACGCCTATCTAGGGACACATTCGAGTGTGTAGGTGCGTTGGTCTTGAGGTTGAGCATTCATTGCCAGCCCAACGGTCGAGATGTCCAACGTATACCATATTATAGTACGCTAAACTGTTGTCCACAGATGACCATCCCATGTAATATAGTCTTGTGTTATTCTATAGCCGTGTCGCGGATGAATAGTCCTACTTCATGAAGTCATCATTCTGTTCGTAGTTTATGCGTTAATCCGTTGAAACTATAGCAATACCGTAATCATTGACGTCTTATAGCCTAAGTGACTCGTTGCGTGCATGTCGTGCATTTTAATATTATCTTATTATTATCGTTATAAGGCATAAATTTTAATTCAGCGACTGCAGCTGCTGTGGATTTACGACTCGTGTATAGGCTAATAGCCAACTCAACTGTGGCGGATGATGATGAGGACTTGCAGAGAGCGATAGTAAACGTGGAGTGGCGCTTATATATGAAGGTAACGGTCTGCTTCGATAAGGTGCGAGTCGTCGTGCCATGTGGAAATGGCCAGATGCTGGTCAGCGAACTCATGGAAGAAGCCACAGCGAGGTACAGAAAGGCTCTCGGAAAGGTGATAATAAAATTATTAGCCTATACAGTACTTGTTTGCACGGTGTTTCAGTCGTAGCCATTATAAGAATACTGGATATAATCACAGAATAAAGAAAGCGTAGCCAGAAGTCTAACTCGGTCGTATTTCAATGCTAAGCGCTGTAATGCCAGCATAGTCTATGGCGAATGCAGCGCTCCCAGCGGCGCGCGTGAACTTTCGCTCAATGCTACCGCACGGAAAGCCGGTGTTTACGCTGCGCACTATCTACAAAGTTATGCTAGGGGCTAATTGTGGAGTTTCTTGGGAATGAATGACTTTCATGACTCGTGTAGCTTAATTATTCGTCCTAGGTCCAAATTTGGACGACTTGTGACAGCGGAGTTTGGTTTAATGGCGATCAATAGGCCTACCCACTTGTTTTCAGCGTTTGTTTCAACATCAGGTCATGTTCTCCACGAGTTACTCGCCCGGCGAAACTAACCGGTTATAACCTACACCTCAGCAGACCGGGCACTTTCTAGAACCACATGACTTGTGACGTTATTCTTCCCATGTAACAAATACGGCGTGGGTGCCTATCTAACGTTTACTATCAATGCTGTAGCCGCTCTACCTTACGACGCCCATGGCACTTGTTCCAGACACTCTGAATATCCATCCACGCAATCTGTCAGCTGTTGACGAAATCCGTTGGTTGGCTCCACCTGTGTCTGTGTGTACCTGCCAATGGTGACTGTTCCAGGTTACTGTGCTCTGTTTACTAACTGAGGTAATATGACATCGTGACACTTAACATCAAGTGGCCAGCGCAGAGCGCCTCTGAGTAGTGCTCTGCAAGAAGCGCTATATAGCTTCTTTGAATAAATAAAACAATGTATTAGGAGTTATTGCTAAATTTGAAGGACATGTTGGAAGTCCTTTTTATTTCTTTGGGGTTGTCATGCTCTGAATATCTATCGTAATCCTATCTCAAGACTTCTATAGCGCCCATAAAAGCGAAGCTGCTGAAACCAGATTACTGACAGGCACTTAATCAAATCAAAATTAATAAGCAGTGGGTCAAATAGCTAGTACTATAAAAGGTCCTTGTAGATTCCAATATATAGGATATGATTAAAACAACAGATTCCTATATAGGATATGAATAAACACAACATGAGTACTTGAAGAATACTTGTCTTTTTTTATAACATAAGTCTTGCAACTATGAAACATGCAGTGAGGTAAAATTTTGAAAGTATGTTAACTATACTTGAACTCGTGTCAACAGTACATTATCAAACAAGCAATCATTCAGTTACAACAAAGCCCAACAAAAGCAACAGTTTACACAAGGTTGAACCCTAATTCAAGTATGCAACTGTTTACATTGATGGGCCTCAATTGTTCAGATTTAAACATACAAATGACTAAATTAATTGGGAACCAGGGGCGGATCCAGAGGGGCCAATCCGGCCATGGCCCCCCTATTGAAAACTGCTATGCAGGGTGGATAAAAATCGTGATTTTTTTAATAAAAATAAAAAAATCGGATTTTTTTGATTTAAATCGGATTTTTTTGATTTATATCGGATTTCTTTCTTATAGTTCGTATTTTGTATGTAGTTTTTTGGGGGGTATCAAGTCACATGCTTCATTAGGTAACAGTTATTACCTTTAATTCTACAGCTACACAATACAGGGTGGATAAAATCATGATTTGTTAACTAAAAATAAAAAATCCGATTTTTAAAATTTAAATCCGATTTCCTTCTACTAGTTCTAAGTTTGGATTTACAGCCTCCATGTGGGTATCAAGCCGCTATGCATTATTGTAACTGATATAAATATTCGGTAACAATTATTACCTTCTTTAGTTTTGCAGTTATACAATACAAATTAACACCTTTGAAGTGGTATATACACTTAATACTAATAGTGCGATCGATGAACAATCAGTTAAATCCATTGAAGACAGAAGAAGTCAATGTTCTGTTAAACTGTGAAATCAGATCGCTATGTAAGTGGTTAAGTTACTGAGTAGTCACACCTTGCAAACTAGAACACTACCGTACTAA
The DNA here is from genome assembly GCA_945859605.1 of Lumbricus rubellus. Lineage (NCBI taxonomy): Eukaryota > Metazoa > Annelida > Clitellata > Crassiclitellata > Lumbricidae > Lumbricus > Lumbricus rubellus. The sequence continues at coordinate 10,240,916 of OX243811.1, read as the reverse complement.
TATTATTAGGTCACTTCTAGTGTTGTCATTCAGATGTAAAATATTTTAGTCACAATACAAGTGTTCATCTTCTCCTGCTATTGCTTCTTGTTCATAAGTTTGAAAAAAAACACTAGCTTTCCATCAGCAGGTCACAAGTGTTTTAGGCTTTAGCACTACACTGTGCAGCCAGATGAGTCAGCCTGCTGGGCATGCTGAATGCACTAACTGGCAGCTGCACTGCTGCAGCTAAGTGAAAGGAAACAAACCTGCAAGTTGTGTGGCACAAAAGCATTGATTGAAATTTATTTTCACTATTCGATTTAAATCGTGATTTTTATTGCCGATTTAAATCGTGATTTAAATCAATGATTTAAATCAACCGATTTAAATCATCTCCACCCTGCTGCTATGGGACAAAAGTTTGCAGAGGCAGCTTATCTGCAAGATCAAAACATCGTTCCATTTTGCTGGATGTTCAGTCCTGGTTGTCAACTTTGCATGTCATAACTGTATCTACATGACGTGATATCACTACACAAATTAAATTTTTTAAGGTTGGCGAAGTAATATCAATGCATTATTGTTACTGTGGAATAACTTATCATCAAATCATGGCTTTCGATTTCTATTGACACAGCGTCTTAATCAGGATCCTCTGGAGAACTTCTTTGGTGTTATTCGCCAGGCTGGATGGTTTAATGCCAATCCGACCATCTGTGACTACTCTTCCAATGTTTGTCTGTCTTCACTTTGAGGCTGGCTGGTTCCTGATGTTGGTGGTTTTCTCTGAAGCGTTGGTGGATTTGGAACAGCGAATAGCGTTGGCTCAGCATACCCCGTCAGCCGATTGTTGGACTCTCAGTTGTTGAACTGACTGGGTTCAGCACAGAGGATGTAACCTTTGTTCGGCTGATCTGATCTTGTCACCTCGTATTCTGAACCCACTTCTTGCACCTGTCAACAACATGAAAACACTTGCTTATCATAATCGTAATCTCCAAACATCTACAGCGCTACTTGAAAGCCAAGCGCATGCACCAGCTTATTCACGAGTGTTGAGTCAAAAGGGACGTCCGTAAGAGAAGTCCAAGGGAGGTCCAGGTCGACTGCCATAGCATCATAGGGGCGGAACAGCTACTAAGGCGGATGTCGTCTGAGTTGGTACATGTAGCCTACAATTCTTCCATCATTTGCAAATCGTGTTACTTTCTCGTTTCTATTTACTTCATATTTAACCTTCATAAAATCAGAAAAAAAATAAATCGAGGTAGATAACCCATAAGTACCGGTGATTTTATGAAGGTTAAATAGGAAGTAAATAGAAACAAAAAATCTATCGTTCAATACATGACGTGGAAATTGGGAAAAAAAAAATCAGGGTAGATAACCCATAAGTACCAAATCACCATTTCTTTCTATTGATTACTTGCTTAAGTACTAACCGCTTCACATTGTGGGATGTGACAAGCCGCTGCGCTCTAGTGCAGTCGTTGGCAACCATATCGGTTTTTGGTAATCTCGAAGACTGCAGGCCCGTCCACATAAACAGTATGGCCGCTCAATAAATTGCCAAAATAGAGCGCTGTGACTTCAGTTTTAAATTTTATATTTACTCGTATCTACTGCATATTTTCCTTCATTTATAATTTTATTAACTTGACCGTTTTACTTAGATCTCTCGTTGATTAGTTACTGAGCGCATTGTATCATGAGATGCGGCTGATAGGTCCAGCGCTCTATTTTAGCTGAGTCGTTGGCAACCAGTTGTTTACATGGACGAGCATCGTAATCGTGAACTCCTGATTACCCACGTAATTTTTATCAACAGTGTATCAGTTATAACCATTAATCTAGTGAACAAAATAACATTGATTTGTAGAATACAGCACAGAACAAAAGCGCTACCCTATTTATTTATTTATTCCGAGTATCTGTGCTCTTACTACACTTAAGCCTACCTTGTCCTTGTATCTTCTTTCGGGAATCGAAAAAACGACAAACATTTCTTTTTCACTGTTATTTGTGCACCCAATTGCTGCACAATGCTGTCCGCCAGACGTTCTCGTTATTTTATTAAATTTTCAGCGACTTTTAAATAAAGAATCGGTAAAACATTCACATTCGTAACCCACCATGCTCGCAACATATTATTATCCTACATGGCAAAATGGCCGACGGCATGGACTACAAACTTTTTAGAATAATCTCCGAATTACAGCAAAAGCTTCGAGTTAGACTTCTGGCTACGCTTTCTTTATTCTGTGATATAATATACAGCCTCTAGCCTTTGAGACTGCGTTCTATATAGGCCTACAGCCGCCTACTCTGCCCTTAAGACTGTTCTGAGTGTTCTCTTTAGCCGTGGTTGGGTCGGGAGCGCTTCTGAGTAGATATAATTTAAGAGGCGCTAGGCCTATATAAATGTCTGAAATGAATTATTAAATGAATTAATGAATTAATATAGGCCTAACTATATAGTCGGATGGATTACTAGCGCGGAGGCGCGGAGGCGCGGCCGGAGGCGCGGAGGCGGAGGCGGATCGAGGCGGAGGCGGAGGACGGTCCTTCTGCCACAGCAATGCGTGGCCGGGTACAGCTAGTTTTAGGATTTAAAAAAAAAAAAGTTAGGCTAAACGAGTTTGTCGATTGCAAAGTTTGCCTATAGCCTATTGAAATTTCTGATTTGCTGCTCAAGAATATTTTGTGTTCAATTATTTGATGAATTGTTTTAGGCCCAGAATCACTGGATTACTGTGCGTACTCTGAAGTCATCCGATGGTGGCATACTTGATCCGGATGATCATGTTGCAGATGTCACAGATGACAGAGAACAGGTAGAACAACCATTGAGTAAACTGACCGTATAATAAGCCATTGCAAAAGGGCTTACGCACCCTAAGTACCCCCCCATTGGCTTAGGAAAAAACTTTTAAAAGGTTATTTGTCCAATTATATAAGAAAAACAAGCATCCGGCCATAACCCCCCTCCCACCCCCACCCCATAAGAAATTCCTGTCTGCGCCACTGCTGCGTTGTAACTTAAGGTAGCCCAAGCTTAGTTAGGCCTATAATGCGCTGTCAAAATCAAAAAAGTTATAAGGAAGTTGACGCTTTATAATTAAGCCTAAAAATACCAATTTCGTTGACCCATGTACATAGCGAGCCACCCTGCAGTTGGTCCCACTGGTGCGATGCAGAGTTGCTGACCCAATTAGGCCAGGGCCGCTAGGCCTATGCACATGTCACAGGCCTACGTCACGTACTGGCAGGTTGTCTCATCACATGATTTGACAAAACTTAGCGCTATAAAAGCGCTTCCGGTTTAATTATTTACGTTACCGGTACGGCCAACGACCGGGTACGGCGGTATTACAAGTCACTTTTTAGTGTATGGAACTTTGGACGCTCGTCGTCTAGAGAAGAAACGCTCTATTCAGCGATATAATATAATAATTATTGAAGTACGTATAAAAATGTGATAGATGGCGTTTAATGCAAGTTCTAGAATTTACGTAACATGGTCTGTTGAGTGTGCAACTGGAGTTGCTACAAGGCCGCGCGGAACGCGCACCCCACTGCCCCACCCTGGCCCAACCAAGTGAGTAGTAGGGCCTACTGTAGTGAGATATTAAGTGACCCGCTGTTAATTTATCAATTGCGGCGTGTGCGCTGTGTGTGACACCTGTTGCCGTAGTCGACACTACGGCATGAGAAATGACAGATGTGCTCTGATCTAATGTGGACACTAGACAGGTAGAGTGAAGGGACCGAAGAACGAAGCTGCCGGGTGCAGCTTGTCTCAAGTCGTAACGATGATGTACAATTGGGACGGTCATATGACAGGCGCCCCACAAATTGACTGATTGACTGAATGAATGACGAGTGACTGATTGGTTGTTGACTGAATGAACGACGAATGAATGAAGACTGTTTTACGTAAAAGGAAACTTTTGTAGATGTGCTAATCAAGGCCGTAGACAGGGGGTGTTTTGAGTGTTTGAACACCCCCCGAAATGGAAAATGCAGAAAAATCTATTGCATTTTTTAGTTCGTGATGCAAAAACCATGAAATAAAACCATGAAAACACCCCCCGAATTGAAATAATAGATTAAATTTCGATCTAAAAAAGGGAAGTTTATGACTAAAAAAGGTCATTAGAAATTTTGGCTGCGAAAATGGAACATTTTGGCAAGATTTTTCGACTGGATGACTAAACAAAAGGTCATCAGAATTTTTTTCCGAAATAAATGGAAATTTCTGGCGCCGCCACTGAAAACACCTCCCGAAATAAACTTCTGGCTACGGCCTTGGTGCTAATTGTCCACTGTGGTGGCGGTGGTGGTCCTTGGTGGTGTTGGTGGTTATTGGTCACTGGTGGTCATGGTTGGTGGTGGTGGTGGTGGTGGTGGTTATTGGTCACTGGTGGTGGTGGTGGTGGTGGTGGTGGCGGCGGCGGCGGCGGCGGCGGCGGTGGTGGTGGTGGTGGTGGTGGTGGTGCAGTGGCTGCTGCAGAAGATGACTATATATACTGAAAAATATTTAACTGTTCCTTTTTACGGCGGCGGCGGCGGCGGCGGTGGTGGTGGTGGTGGTGATGGTGGTGGTGCAGTGGCTGCTGCAGAAGATGACTATATATACTGAAAAATATTTAACTGTTCCTTTTTATGAAAAGGGCCTGAAATGCAGTTACGAATGAGAGATATTAACGGTGCTATTCAATGTATTCATATATTCATGTTATTATGTGAATGCATCAGCGTTCGTGGTGTTATGATAGATTAAAATTGCATTATTAGATTTTGGCTGAGTTCTGCGAGGGAGTCTGTCCTCGTCTTCAAAGCGGAGCTGATGGAACAAGTGCGAGCTCTGCAGGAACGTCTAGTCCAGATCCATTCACTGCCATTAAGGAATTCACGTCCTGGAACAACAACTTGGGAAAGGATCATGACTCCAGCCATAATCATAAAGGTTCTCCTATGCATGAGTTATCTTTTTACGTTTAGTCTACAGCGGAAAATTGAAACTAGTTGAAAGTTATAGATCTGACTATGATCCTTCCCCTATTTCCATCCCTCTATATTCAGCTCCAGCCTCCAGTACCCTATTTCCTGCCTGCCTTTCTGCATGCCTTTCTCCCTGGCTACTTCCATACCTGCCTACTTTCCTGCATCCCTCTCTACCTGCCTCCTTTCCTACCACCCTTCTTACCTGCCTTTCTCCTTAAGATGCATAATTATCCAGGTGTGCGCTTACGAAGACATATTCTAATCCACAGGGGCTACAGGGTTGGGCGAGCAGCGGGAACGCTGAATGTGTGAGCAGTGGGAACGCCGATGAAGAGTTTTATTGGGACGCATGCGTTTTTAGGGTTAGATGCATGATGATTAGTGGCAATACAGGCAACAATTGAGGTATTTGAATGTTTATTTCAGGAGTATCTCCATCACAGCTTGCAACAAGTTCAGGAAAACCCATATTGGACAAGTCGGTAAGGCACATGCTGCAGTCAAAGGTGATGAGAGAGAGACAGACAGACAGACAGAGACAGACAGACAAAAGACCAGACAGACAGACAGATACAGAGAGATAGACAGATATAGAGATGGGGAATGTAGTAGGAAGTTAGGAAAAAATCAGTTGGAAGTGTTTTCTTTTCTGAGAACTTTTCAGTTTAGTTTGATTTTGATTTCCTGCTTGTAACGTGACTCTCTGGATTTTGGATTTTGGTTTTGATTTGACACGAATTGCTTTGTCTGCAGTGGAATTGTTACCAACCTGCCAATATTTTGTTACATGATTTGAACCATGTAGACGACGTGTGGCTGTGGCAGTGTGGTGTGGCTTCTGTTTAGGGACATTGTTACCTCAAATTTATGAGATCTGCTGGATGGCCATTTTCTAGCACCTTTTTTTCTGAAAAAGTTCTGGGATATCCTTTTTAAGATTTGATTAACAATATAAATGTGATAAATAAGATACTAATTGAGTTTTATTCCTCTCCGATGCTGTTAGGAGAAGTTCAGTTCTCAGGAACTTGCTTGGTTATTGTTAAGATAGTAGTTTTATTAGTATTATAGTATTATCAGTTATTTCATTAAATCACTTCACAATAATATTATTTACATCACTTTCAAATGGTAAACTTTCTTTAGTTGGTTTTAGGTTAGCGACGCCGCTGATCGTAATTGGCTTGAAGATGCGAGTAAGAAAGCGGTTTTCGATCCATTCGCTCGACTTGCGTGTGCTAGGAAGTCCGTCATGTTTTCGACGATGCAGTGGATCGAGTCTCAAGAAGTCACAGATCCTAAGAACATGAAGGCTAGTCGCAGTATATAAATTATTTTTCACTCCACCCTAATATATATCTGTCATCGGCCAATGTGTTTATATGGAATTTCCTATTGTATCATTTGACATTTATTTGCAAGAAATAAGCGTTATTTTACGTATATCTTATTTACATTTTTAAATCGAAATTAGCATGATATTTTTATGTGTCACTGAAATGTTTGTTGTATTTTGCATGCAATAAAGAGTGAAGTTTACATTAGCATTATCATCTTTAGGCCCATGTGAAAATGCGAGTCTTATTTTATCTGAGTCTGTTTGCTTTTGATTTGTGGCTATGATCACAATGTGACTCTCATCTGTCCTTATAGCCTTTCTTCATTCTGTATTATGGTTGAAATGTAGCTCTGCAAAATCCCTCTCCTGGATTCATTCATTCATTCATTCATTCATTCATTCATTCATTCATTCATTCATTTAAGACATTTGTATAGCGCCTCTTCAAGAGTATCTACTCAGAGGCGCTCCCGAACCAACCACGGGTAAATCAGTCCCAAGAACCTGTCTATCTACCATATGATCTTCGGTCCAATCCCTCAAGGGCTTGTTTGTTGCATTACAAGTAATTACGGTGTAATCATTCGGTCAAGTTGTGGTAGAAAGCTCCAATGGTTTAGAATAGTGTGTCATTAACCGAAAAGTGACATAATTTAACGAAGATTTATGAATGGTTTTCTATTTATTTCAAGGATGAACCAGAAGGACCAGCAGGTTTTGTTGCCAATCCTAACTGCTCTGAAGACATTGATGAAGAACGTGATTCAGTGCTCAGGTTGTCCAGAATTTCACTGAAATTTTAGCTTCTCATCTTGATCCTCTGATTATTATTTCTTTTTTATAATTGCATGCAGTTATCACATAGTGCAGCTGTACAGGATCACAGCGCGCTGTAATATCATTGGAGAGCTTTTGAAAGTTGTTGAGGAAGTATATGTCAATGTTATTTGAGGTCACTTTGACACTTTAATGGTGAACTGCATTTCTTTCCCAGTCACTTTGTGCACATTCATATTAAAGTGTTAATAAAATTTGTGTGAATCCTTTAGTAATCTCTGACACATTCTTTCGCGATCTTAAAACTCCTCTTTAGCCAAGGAGTAGTAACCTGGTAGGGGTGCTATATAAATCCTCATGATGAATGGATGAATTACTTAACGTCAGGTTTCGCCAAATACTTTTTGAGTATTTGAGAGTTATGTTTTTTTCATCCATCTTTAATCTAGGATTCAGTAAGATTACCTGCACTAATGCAATAATTATATGGCACTCAAGATAATACTGATTTTGGGAGATGTTCTGTCGTAGCTGAACAGCAACGATAGTTTTAAACATGCTACATCTCGAATATAAAACGTGAAGATTTAGTCTTCCAAATTATGCAAGTAAGTAACCGTTTAACAACAAGATAACTGTTTTAGAGAGTTGTGGGTTGTATAAATTTCCGATTCAATCAGTATGATTTAGATTTTTGACCCATCCGAATCAGTTTGATTTAGTTTTAATTTTAGGATTTGTTTACATTTGGTTGTTGCTGCTTCTGTGTAGAAATTGTGAAATTATTCCAAGCTTTGACTTTGATCTGGACCATTCAAACTGCAAGCCAGCAAAGTTTCTTCCGATTGCAAGCACACGCATGTTGGGCAAGCGGATTGAGATGACTCTCATCAAAGGTATAAATAATAGTTTTTTATACATTTCTTTAAGTATTGGAATAGTATGGTTTGCCTTATCATGAACAGTGTACATTGTACACCATAGCTACTGTAGATTTGTGGTTGGTGGTTCACTTGCATTGATTTCAGAATCAAATTAAAGGCATCTGACAGTATTTCATAATTAAAAGCCACTGTTTTTGAATTTGAAATTATGTTGTTTTATATGCATACTCAACGTTTATGTATAAATGTTGCTTTCTCTTATGCGTAGGTAACGATGGGTTGGGTTTTAGCATAACAACAAGAGACAACTTTTCGGCTGGAGATGCTCCAATCTACGTGAAGACCATCTTGCCACGAGGGGCAGCTATCAGAGATGGTCGACTGCATCCAGGTGACCGCTTGTTAGAGGTAGGAAGCAAGTTTTAGGGTTTAGTGATAATGGAAGTGAGTGCTAAACAATTCTCACTTTTTGTTGATCCTTCCATCCGGAACTCTCTACCTTCTCATAGTCATTGAATTAGTCATGACTCTCCTATGAAGATTGTCTTTTGCTCCAAATTGAAAACTTACTTCTTTCAGTGTGCTTATTTAATGCTTGCCCAGCTTCAATGTGCACTCGAGAAGTTTGCAAGGATGGCATTCTCAAATTATGGCTGTGCTGTAGGATCAAAAATTGTAGGAAACTGACTTATGTCAGATGTTGAGAGTTTGTGTCAGCAATGAACACTTTGCTATGGGGTTGTACCCCTCAACCCCCATGGCAATTTGCACCCTGCTGTTTTGTATTGCTGCATAGCATGCAGTTATTATCAATTTAGAAGTCGTTAAGGATGGAAGTTCTCGCCAGGGCAGAAAGATTTATAAAGTTTTTTTCCAACAGTTTGCCCCTAATGTGCTTGAAAACAGAGTTAAGAGAGTACATTCTGTGCATGAAAAGATCATGGGAGCGTCCAGGGCCGTAAATCTGTTTCTAAATGTGGGGAGGGAAAATTCCTCTTTGGATTTGTTCGGAGTATATCTCCCTCAAGGAGCCCACCACTGAGTTCAGTGACATCCTAGGATAGTGTTAAAAAATTGTTGGTTCGCATCACTGGACACAGCCTTTTATGTTCGGACTACAGTTAAACAACAAGACTAAGGTTCTCTTGCCAAATCAAAACAGTTTAAAGTAGTGGCTCCCAACCTATTTTGACTTTACAGTCACTTTTTTCTAAGCTGGAGGACACGAGGGCCACTTTTTCTTAGTTGTAAGACATTAGTGGCCACAAGGCTAAAATGTAGGCCTAATTAACTAAAAGTATGTAACTGTTATAGGCCTAATTGATTCAAAATAGAATGTTTGATGTTATTTATAGATGTTATAACAAAAAAAATTGTCATAGAAAATAATTATGTGTTCTATCCTGTCCATATTGTCAATTTTTTCATATATTTTTGTTAATTCTTTGATAGATAAGGGCCAGTTTTTTAGGCCTCGGTCTAGAACTACTATGGCTCAGTCTCGATCATTTGTCTCAATTGGTCCTTTTCTTTGGAATGCTCTTTCTCCTTCTGTTCGCTCTACACTTCTTTCTGGTAGTCTCTCTTCTGCTTTGTCTCTTCTCAAAACCTGTTTCTTCTCGCTGGGCCTTGCGCACTGGGAGCGCCTCTGAACGGTTCACCCTACTAGAGGCGCTTTATAAATGTTTAAATACAATACAATACAATACAATAATATGCGTTGACAAGGGGTTAAAACATGTATACATAAGAGTTCGTGGCACTTACCAGAACACAACCCTGCTCGAAGTGATTTAGAAAACGAAAAAGATTAGGGCCTAGGCGTAGACTGTTTTAATTATTTAACGCACAGCACTTCATTCGCGAATTTTGTTTAACATTATTTGTAATCCTCTTTTGGCCTATGGCCTAGTCGAATATGCGGTATAATGTGGTCTCGAGATGAACTGATATGAGGCCTATTTCTTCTTTCAAATCTGAGAGCCCACACTCCCAATAGGATTGCCCTCTGTACTATATACATGGGCGGAGTTTGGTTTCCGTTCTTGGAGGGGCTAACCCCCATGTCTGGACCTTCTTCCTCCGTAAAAGGATACTATTTTCATGGTAAAGAGTTGCATTTGGGCCTTCTTGGGGTGGCTTAGCCCCCTAGCCCCTGATAAACTCCGCCCATGGCTATATACATGTTATGTAATCATTAATGCCTTATGTTGTATTCTATATGAAGATTTATAAAACACCTCTTACAATACTATAGCTATTCAAATGCCCTCTCAGCCCCAGGAAATAAGAAAGACTTAAAGCAGCCGAAGTGCTCGAAGCCGTCATCCCCTACCCCCCCCCCCCAATGAGATCTTACTAAGGATGAGGGAAGGCCGAGAGGTCATTACTTAGAAGCGCATAGAAGGGTCCACAATGAAAGAGGCTGGGTGTTATGCCATGGTATATAGTCCTTGCCCGAGGGACTAGAAGATCAAGTCGATCAGCAGACCGGAGCGATCAGCAGACCGGAGCGGAAGACACTGCGGAGAAGGGTTGGTGCATTAAGCCACAAAGGTATTTCACTACCTGTCCATTTTGAGCTCATAATTATATATGTATGCTATATATATATATATATATATATATATATATATATCTGTCACATCACAAATTTCTCCCGCTTTGTATTAATGAAGAAGAGATTTTATCTTCAATTTATACATTTACACCTCTTAATTCTTCTTCTGGTTATCTGCCCCCATGCAGGTTCGGCTGTCCATTGTCCTATGTCGCCACTCTTCCCTCCGCTGGGCCTTCTCCTTTAGTACCTCTTAATTGAAGCTCTGTATAATAACTTACAGCTTTTAATTACACAGAGCAGGCTTTCAAGTATCCACGATTCGGGTCCGTGCAATGTGCAGTCGCCTAGAGCTTGACGACTCTAACATTTGTGAGACATCTGAGAAGAAAATGTGGGGTGGGAATTCATTCACGTACCCTCCCCTGGCCAAAAGGTGGGAGGGGAATTCCCTCCTTGCCCTCCCCGTGATTTACGGTCCTGGGAGTGTCTAACCAGTGACTTTCATATGTCATACGAGACGCATGACACTGATGATTTAGTGTGTTGATTGGACAAGGTAAAGGAGTTTGTCTGTGATCTAGACAGTTGCTGTAGTAGTGCTTATTAAGTTTTTGATTGTAAACAATGTCCATTGTCCTTTAGACATTTCTTTTGTTCTTTATTAGGTGAACAGAATTGCTATGTCAGGAAAATCTCAAGAAGAAGCAACGTCCATTCTGCGCAGTCTTTGTTCTGGTTGCACGGTCAATCTTGTGGTCAGTCGACAGACAATTGTTGACCATCTCGACCAAACGGTGGTACGCTCAGATTGCCAATAATTGTCTGCTTTTTATGCTTGTTAATGCAATATGTGTCAACAAATTACGGTAACTGCTCGGATTTAGTATAAAATTCTCTTTCTTATCTATAAGATGTTTTTGGGTCAAGCTCCTCACTACCTCTGTGAAATTATTGGGTGGCCTATCTCAGCTGCCATTGGACGTCCTGTCTACTCTCTAGACTGTCATAACCTTCTTGTACCATGGTCTCGGACTGCCACAACCCAGCAGCATCGTGCCTTTGTATCTGTTGGCCCTTGACTGAGGAATGATCTTCCTGCTATGATTCATGCTCAGATAAATATTATCTGGGGCACTCCTATTTCTGCCCGTTGTCTTAAGACTGTTTTCGATGGGTTCTTCACTCTGGGAGCATCTCTGATTAGGCTGTACTGTGAGACGCACTTTAATAAATCAATAATTAGTATATTATAGTATAGTAATGTAGTTGCTTTATGTTAGCTGTTATAACTTACACTTCGATCCACAGAATGGAGAAGTTCTCTTGGAAATGGTTAGTTTCCATCACCCAACTACCACCATCATCGACAAACACCGTAGCACCACGCTGTCTCCTCGGCTCAACCTCCCCGGATTTTGACCTGGCACCGGAACGGAAACGACAGCTCTGGCTATTGCGGACTTGATTTTATATAGCGCCGGTGAATAAGCTGGTCTCCCTGACGTGGCTTTTGTGGGCGCTGAGAAATTCTCGAAGCTTTACATTACATTACAATAAGATTGTCTTGAAATTTCTTACCCATGATGAAGATTCATAGTTTTGTATCTACTTGATAGTGTGTCTTTAGTTTTGATTTGATGGGACATTTATTGATCATTCAATTCACTTATTTGCTTAATTGTAACTCATGTTATTCGTTCATTCAATGGATTTATAGCTCATTCATAGCGCATGAATTGTTGGATGAATCCTCTGAAATTCCTCAGTTCCTTTTTTTATCTTTACAGGATGATCAAGGTACAAACGAATTATGTGAAGCAACAGAGCAGACACCAGCAGTGGGGAGAAAAGATGAAGCTGAGGACATTGCAGCTGCGGATCGAGGCCTGATAAAGGCCACTACAGTTCCAGAGAAAGACCAAACACGAGATTCAATCGATGCAAAGAGTGAAGGTGATGTCAAGAAGGACGCACGTGCAAGGGATGGAGGCCAGAACGAAATGGACATGTCCAAACATGAAGACATGAGGCGAAGGGACACGACTGTCAGTGACACAGGTCTTAGAAATATTACTGACAAAGACCAAGTACCTGGTCTTGACAGAGGCCAAGTACCTGTTTGTGACAGAGTCCAGGCATCTGTTAATGACAAAGGCCAAGTACCTGTTACCACTGACAAAGACCAAGCGCCTGTTGCTGACAAAGACCAGGCACCAGTTGGTAACAAGGGCCAAGCATCTGTTACTGACAAAGACCAAATGGGAGAAGATACGTCGTCAGTGGACATGGGATTGGAACGGTTGACAATAACAATTGCAAGGACCGAACATCAGGGGAATGGTCTTGGCATCAGCGTCAAGGGAAAGACTTTGGAGACCGCAAGCGACACCAAAGACCTTGGTCTCTTCATCTGGTCCATTTTACCAGGAGGGGCTGCGGCAAAGGCAAGACTTGGCTCTAAATTTCTTTGCTTTATTCGGGTTAATTTCAACAATTTATAGCACAAATAATAACTTAGCAATTTTAAATTACTATCCAGTTGTTAGCGTCTCAGTTTTTTTATATTGTATTAAAACATTTAAGAAGTGCTTCCCACAATGTAAATGTTTTATGTAGTTTTGATTCAGTGTAACTTTTAAATCAAACTAGTAATTGATTATGATTGTAATAATCGTGGGGCGCGGTGGTTTAGTGGTGACGTCGTTTCCTTGAAGGTTCGAAGTTCGAATCCACCTCGCCGTGTAAGGACCTTGGGCAAGTCCTTCACTCACAATTGCTCAGCGCTTCGGCGTGAAACTCCGATGCAGTGTCCGCTCTGCATCCGGGAGCGCCTCTGAGTAGAGAGAGCTTGAAGGGGCGCTATAACAAGTGCACATACAAACAATACAAAGCATATCCGCCCAATGGGGGGCTCGAACTCGCTACTTCTCGCACTCTACGCCAGCGTGTTATCAATTGCGCTACTGGGCCCCCATAATAATGATGAACTTCTGAGTAATGCTGGTAGTTTCTGTTACGCAGGATGGTCGGCTCAAACCAGACGATCGCTTGATGGGAATAAACGGAAAGTTGTTGATTGGCTGCACGAACAACGATGCAATGGACATTCTTCGTGGTGTACTGCAGTGCAACGCGTGTCGTTCCATCGAGTTGACCATCGTACGCAATCGTCTCACACCCGACATGTTTCTCAAAGACAACAGGACATTCAGAGTTCCCATAAAACATTTTGTTTCTTGTACACAGCCGCGAGGTGAAATTGCATCAAACTTTTCAGATACGATTTCAGCATATGAGAAAGTTGGCTGTAAGGGAGTTGTTTGTGGCAAAGCGGATAGCAATGTGAGCAGGCTGATCGAAAGAAAAGAAGCGATCCCGGTTGAAAGTTATGTGTGGTTACCAAGTGTCGCGGAAAATCCAGCGGCTGGGTTGAGAAGCCGTGAGAATTCTTTAGCCGTTGAAAAATCTGATTGTGATGACGGCGAAATGGTTTGTGAAGCTAAGGAGTTTGTTACTTCTTCAGAACAACAAACCAGTGCCAATAATTGTCGCCAGATGGATGGCTATGCTTGTGGCGGTTCCAGTGCGGTGAAGGATTCAGAAAGCAGTTCCACTTCGTAAGTGTGAACGACTATTTCTTCTAAGTGAACGTGAATTAAGCCTAAGAAGCGCACAATAAAACCTTTGACCAATCTGTTTTAATTAGTAAAGGTACAGATACATGTACGGTAATTCACATTTCTTACTTGCATTAGTAGAATGTCTTCAGAAGGGAGAGGTGCTTATGTATTGAAGGGACTGTATGACCTCAACTGTGATAGTTTTCCAATTATCCTTCACTGCCGCTGAATGAATGACATGCCCTTTTAATTCCTCTACACATATGTGCTGACCATGCTAGATTCAAAGAACTTGGATTGGGCCACATTTTATTTCCAGTGATAATATATTATATATATATCTATATATATATATATATATATCCAAGTTAGTAAACTAGGCATTATGATATATGCAATACAAGATAACGTGATGGTTCAAAATGAAAAGCTCGGTCAAGCAACCGCTTCTCCTGCTAATGTGGAAACTGTATTACAATTGAAATGTTGAAATGTTGTTCTGTCTTTAATTAATTGCGGTTATACAACTTTACTTCTTTAGTCAATTATATTGTTGCCTTGCAAGCTCACAATATGTCAGCCACGTAACAATGCTTGTATTTAACTATGTTGAACAAATACGAACATACTACCTTTTGCTCATACCTCCACCAGGCAAAACCATTCATGCTCGATGGTAGACCCTCGACCTAGAATGGCCTCCCTTTGACGCTCCTCTCTCTAGAACTCCTCAGACATTCCTTTCTTGTTTGGCCATGCTGAGGTTGGGAGCACCTCTGAGTAGTCCACTAGAAGACACGCTATACAAGTTCATTTAACGAATGAATGAACAAATAATGGATGAATGAATCTTTATTTTAGTGAATTGGATTCTGAACTCGGTCCGCTTGGAGTGTTCAGTCGAGATGGATTTGGAAGGCAGAGCGTTTCGGAAAAGCGCAAGGCCTGTGTCGACCCACGATCCTTTGCTCTCTATCATCAGATCAAGCATGGAAAGCGTAAGCAGATGCAGTTTACTGCTCTCTGTCTCTGTCTGTCTGTCTGTCTGTCTG
Source organism: Lumbricus rubellus (assembly GCA_945859605.1). Lineage (NCBI taxonomy): Eukaryota > Metazoa > Annelida > Clitellata > Crassiclitellata > Lumbricidae > Lumbricus > Lumbricus rubellus. The sequence goes on along the minus strand of OX243811.1, from coordinate 10,225,692 downwards.
TCTGTCTGTCTGTCTGTCTGTCTCTCTCTCTGTCTCTCTCTCTCTGTCTCTCTGTCTCTCTGTCTCTCTCTCTCTCTCTCTCTCTCTCTCTCTCTCTCTCTCTCTCTCTCTCAGATGTGTTGCTTTGATGATCGTAAAATCTGATGTGTATTTTATTCGTATAATGTAATACGACAAACTTGAGTTTATCTCACATTTTATTTGCAGATATTTTGCACATGGTGTCATTTTGCTGAAATCTTCATACCGTTGTCTGCGTCTTGGGCTCGCTTTAGGGACTGCTCTTCTTCTCTAGCTCTGTGCTAGCGCTTTGTTTGCTCTGCTTTTTGGAGCAATAAAGAAAAAAACTCATTTAGTTGAGCATTGTTTGCTCTGCTTTTTGGAGCAATAAATAAAGAACTCATTTAGTTGAGCATTGTTTGGTCTGCTGTTTCAGGTGAAAATGTCCAGAATCCAGTGAAGAGAGCTTTATCGATTGAATCGATGTTGAATCGGAAGTTGATCAACTCAACCATCAGCCGTCTGTTTCATACTTTCTTCTTTCATTGTTCTAGTTATTAAACAATGACTGGCAGATGAATTGATTGTGATTAGATAGTGATGAAGGTGATTAGGTCAACTATTACAACTACTGGTTGGATGGCTATTCAAAATTAATTTTCTTACTTGGCTATGTTTGATATCATTCATTCATTCATTCATCCAAGAATTTCTATAGTGCATATGCAAGGGGACTGCTCTGAAGCGCTCCCAGCTCTAGCATGGCAAAAGCACCGTCTTGAGTTGAATAGAAAAAAAATGTTTCAGTAAGAGCCGTAGGAAGAGGACGTAGCTCCTGTGTGAGCCCATTCCAGACCACTGGGCCCACCACGGAAATGGCTCGATTCTGCATAGTTGCAGTTCGTATCATTATTATTATCACTAGAGTTTATCATCTTTAGTCTGCTGCTATTTCAGTAGTGTTGTATAGTATCTATCTATCTATCTATCTATCTATCTATCTATCTATCTATCATCATCATCATCATCATCATCATCATCATAATCATCATCATCATTAGTATACTTTGTTAACTTTGCCAATGTGTTGTTATCTGCAGCTATTGTGTTGTTATCTGCAGCTATTGTATTGTTATCTGCAGCTATTGTGTTGTTATCTGCGGCTATTGTGATGTTATATGCAGCTATTGTGATGTTTATCTGCAGCTATTGTGATGTTATATGCAGCTAGTGTGTTGTTATCTGCAGCTATTGTGTTGTTATCTGCAGCTATTGTGTTGTTATCTGCAGCTATTGTGATGTTATCTGCAGCTATTGTGATGTTATCTGCAGCTATTGTGATGTTATCTGCAGCTATTGTGATGTTATCTGCAGCTATTGTGTTGTTATCTGCAGCTATTGTGATGTTGTCGGATGAGAATCTGAAGCGATTCAATTCGTTTGAAAGCATGCAAACTGTCGCTCAGAGTTGTCTCCAAAGAACAATGGATCCAGCTTCTCAGAATCAGTCACAGCAGCAAGACTTCAAGCAGCTCAGCTTCCGAGATGCATTTGCGTACTGCTATGAAAGCCAGCTGATCACTGCAGGTGCAACTTAGAGTCACCTTTTACTGCACGTATCTTTTTAGTTCAGCCCACCTCTTTGTAATTAACTCGTTATAATGATGATGATTACGAGTATTTTGGTAGATAGATTTCTCTTAAGAAGAAAACATTTAACTTAGGAGAATTCTCTATTGAGTTGTGATATTTTATTGATTGGGCCATCTACCTGAAATATTCTCTCTTTGGATCTACATTTTGTCTTAACTAGAGTTTCTGCATGCAGTTGTGTCTAACCCCCACCACCTGGAGTTGGGGTACAACCCCCACTCTGACTGACTTATACTATTGGAAATGATCAACCCTCAGTTTATGTCCAAAACTTGCATTTCCAATCTCTCCACAGTGACCAACTTTTCAGTTTGATAAAGATAACCCACCATTGATAAACACCACTGTCTGCATGCGCTTGCTCTAAATGCTTAAAAACTCTTCTTTTCCACCAAGGTTGGATCGCCTCTGAGAAGTTACTTTTAGAGGTGCTATATAAATGCCCTGGGTGAACGAAATTAAGAAAACCCAGAGATGCTGCACCAATGTAATGGCTGCCCAGCAGCACCATAAGCAAGCAAGTAAGTAAGTAAGTATATTCTTTATCCTACCAGCTGTATAAGCACACTGGTTGACCATGAAAACTAATTGTGACCTTCTTCTGACACCAACCATTGAAGGGCCGATATTGTACCGTTATCTCGACTTTTTCAGGAGAAAATATCAACAGCGAGTCATCAGGAATTGGACGATCTGTGTTGGAAGTTGGCGAGAGAAAAACGAAGAAGAAGAAAGTGTTGCGTGGTCTGAGTTCGGTTTTCAGGTACGGTAATCTCCTCTTTTCGTTGATGAACGGTCAGTGATTGGCGGTTTGATTGATTGATTAATTGATCTGTTGGCTGATAAGTGATTGACACCACTAACCTCTGTCCTAAAGGACAGGGGTTAGTGGCGAGTTATTAATTGGTCAGTTGATTTGGTCACTTATTTAATGGGTGATTTTATTGACAAGGCAAGGACTTAAAGTTTATCTTAAACTGTGATGATGTGTGATTATGGGTAGCAGTGGTACGATAATATGTTTTTGTTGTTCTGTATTCATAATATTAATTGTGTGTGTTCTTAGATTTGGTAAAACGAAGAAGAACTCGATTGATGGCAACGTGAGCTACTGTCTGACAGAAGCAGAAGCCAGACAATTAAATGACAAAAGGCGGAAGCTTCAGAGTAATCTCGTTCCTGATACAAGTATCAACGAAAGGCAAGTGTTTTATGCATTACTAGTATCATTCGTAAGTTCATTCATTCATTCATTCATTCAGTTACTTGCATCTGTTTGTAATGTACATGCAGTTCTTCTATCTGTGAATGGCTGCATTAGATATCGCTGCAGCCACCCCCGCCCGCCACACCCGCACTCCCATTTGACCTCCTGTGTTGTGTGTGATTTTGGTGAACACCTTGGACTGATTACTCACTTTTGCTCCCCGTGGATACAAACCTCTTTAGCTGTGATAGTTTCTACATGGTTATCTTTTTTCCTAGGCATTTGGGAACCTAATGAGGTCAAGTTTGATGGTTATTTCTTAATAAAAACACTTGCTTGAGGTGCTCTAAAATGTGCTATATAAATGTATGCAACAAGATCAACAATCATCAGGGCATGTTCACTCTGTATGCACCAACTCTTGTATCTTTCCCCCAAGCAAAGCTGTAAAATCGTCATAAGCAAACGTTGCTCAAATAAGTAGAAAGTCACTACTCGTGTGCAGTAATAAAATTCACCAATCACCATACAAGGTAATTGCTGACTTCAGATTCCCCGGACCACTTTATAATAATAATAATAATAATAATAATCTTTTCTTTAATGAAACGCCTGCAAGATACTCTGCGCTTTACATTTACAAGTTATGCAGTAATCTTAATTAAACTTAATTACTAACTGAACAGACAGCTTTGTAATTACACGGCGCAAAGCAGTCTGCAAAGCATATCTGCCCAACGAGGGCTCGAATTCAGTACCTCTCACACTCTACGCCAGCGTGCTGCCGGGGGCCCCTCCCCAACACTTTGCATCGAGGATGAGGAGGACATCAACTAATAAAGTCCACAAAACATGATGCCTACAACTTCCAGTACTCCCTCATAGATGGAAGAAGATGTAGCATTTAGATATATTTTGAACTACCAAGTCTGTGCCACATTAAACAAATCCACAATCGTTTGAATGGTGTACTACGTTGAAACCTTGCCATTGGTATTCTTTTATTTTGATCTGTCCAGGCTTCTTCAAACGGCCAAGTTCTCGTCTGGAAGCGCAAACGACGTCAGCACTGATCAAGCACATGCAGAGAACGATCCGAGAAGAGAACACTGCTGTGTTCTCGATCGCTCGGCACAGTCTAATAACGCACTATGTGACAGACCACCTGGAATTTCTCATTGCCAGGTGAAGATACATTTTACTTGGAACTGTGTAGAATTACTTAGGTGGGTTGATGGATGGATGGGTGGTTGGATGGATGGATGGATTGGTGGGTGGGTGGAATGTGGTTGGGTGGAAATTTGGAATGTTGGTGAAATTTGGGTGGATGGATGTTGAAAAGTGGGTGGCCGTGCGGGCGGACAGACGAAAAAGTTGGTAATTCTTGGTAATTCTTGCGACATGTTTCATATCATTCCTTTGAAAACACTGCAGGGTTGAAACCATTATACAGTGGGTCGCGGTGGTCTAGTGGTGGTGTCGTTGCCTTGGAGCCGGAAGGTCCGAGGTTCGAATCCACCTCCCCGCGTAAGGACCTTGGGCAAGTCCTTCACTTACAATTGCTCAGCGCTTCGGCTTGAAACTCCGATGCAGCGTCCGCTCTGCATCGGGAGCGCCTCTGAGTAGAGAGATTTAAGGGGCGCTATAACAAGTGCACATACACACAGTCGATATAGAAAAGTGCACACTTGGGTGTCAGCGTGTTTGTGAGAAACTAAAGGTTCTGTACGTGTTTGTGTTTGATGCACACTGTATTTTTTATCGATTTATGCATCACTGGTAATATACACGGTGTCCCAATTGAACTGATACTCTTTTTGTTTTGGCGATATACTTGTCAATTCTTAATGAAACTCTATAAAGTTTCAGAGAATGTAAGAGGGATACGTTATTTTATCAATGTTTCATGAAAGTTTTATTTTTAAAATTTTTTCTTCTTCTTTAGATTGATTCCAGACAGGTGCAGTGTCATCACTGTCTTACTGCGATGAACAATGAACATGACAAGATGGAGGATTCATCGCTTAGGTGAGTCTTTAATATTTTATTTATTTAGAGTATTTATATAGCGCCTCTTCACGAAATCTACTCAGAGGCGCTCAATATGTGCTAAAGCAGCTAAATGGTATACCTTGCAAGCTCAGCGTTATTCATTCGAGTGATTCTATTCTATATTAATAATCTTCGTTTAATGATTCAATCTGACAAACCCGGGTCGCGTGGATGACGCTCAGTTTAACAACCAGCGCTCTCTCGACTGAGCTACGTACCTCCCCTTTGTGCAGAATGCTTTTCCAGATTCAACTGTTTGTTCCTTCCATCTGTAAATTGCCTACAGTTATTCCCATACACCCATTTGTCCATTCGTCCAGATTCACTTAATATTCACTTCATTAAAACTGGAATATGAAATCGCAGTTTTTCTGATTTTTCCGGTGCATTTCTGATTTTGTTTTTGTGTGTATATTTATGCATGCTGTGTTCAATTCATTATGCATGATTTCATGGAAATCTTTTGGAAATGGTGAACATGGTAGCCTTCATAAATCATAATTCATTATATATTTGATAATTTATCATCGTATGTCAGTGCTACACGGTGATTCATAAAAAACCATCCCCCTGCGTAAGTTCGGATAACTCATGTAGATAACCATCAAATTTAACGAAATTTCACAGTAATGAAGCTTGATGTTCTAGCCAAGTGCTGTATAAATTATTTCACATTCAGAGCTATAATGACGTAACGCGGATGACGAAACTAATGACGTCACGATAATCTCGAGAAACAAGCAATATTCCAACCTTCCTGTCAGTCACTCAGGTTGTATCATGCAAACCTGGTCAATTTCATTTGGATGATCTGGTTTAGCCTCCAGGTGAGAAATTGTTTACTGTGGCAGCACCCAGTAACAATCAGAATGTTCGCAAACACGTATCTGCCGGTACACAGAAGAGGGACGTTCCAGCAAATCGTCTTTTGCGGAATCGACCAACTTTCAGCAAATCCCTTATGGCATCGGTCGGGTCTCTGACTTGGTCGTACGAACATATCCATTTCACCGAACCAGTTGTCATGAGGTCAATGGACAATATTACAGAGATGTTCCACTAAAACAGGGCCTTTTACCAGACATTCGTGACATTACCGATGAGGATTTTATCTTCCAGCAGGATAGCGCCCCTGCGCACATGCAGAGCACGGGACACTGTTGCGTTACTGGAAACTGAAACACCTGATTTCATCCCGCCTACTTTGTGGCCACCCAACAGCCCTGATTTAAATCCAGTGGACTATAAGATATGGAGTGTCATGCAAGAGAAGCTAGGTCTACAGATCTCGAATATGTTATGTCAGTGAGTTGCGAAGTCGAATTGGGGAGGCATGGGACGAGATGGATCAGCGCATCATTGATGAATCAGTCAAACAGTGGCGTACTCGTCTTCGCGCATGCGTCGCTGCCAAAGGGGGGGGTCAATTTGAACATAAACTTTAACTTTCCGAATGTTTAGAAATAACTCCTCTGTCTTCCTTTAAAATTTCTTTCACATAGCATGACATTTGACGGAGTTACAGTGAAATATGCAGGGGGATGGTTTTTTATGAATCACCGTGTAATTTATCATGGGTATTTTGTTATTCTGAAAACCATATTACCGAGAGGCAGACAGATTTTTTATTGGACACGTTAATTATAGGGAACATGAAAACGGCGGGCAGTAAATCAGTAGGCCCTAATGGCCAGTGACTACAGCGAGGAATGACAGAAAAATTGTGCTGAACTGGCTGTTCAATATATTTGAAGGATTTATCATTGGTAAATTATATCAAGCATTTTGTATTGGGACCGAGTATCCTTTACTCAGCTTTAAAAAAAATGAGTTTGTTGAGTGAGGTCTTTCAACACCACTGCCTGTTTAAATGGTGTTGCACTATTTAGGGTTCTTGTATATGAGCCACTGGTTTACTATCATTTGGTCGAAAGTCATTTGGTCGAAATCATTTGGTCGAAATCATTTGGTCGACGATCAAAAAGTCGAACGATCAAAAAGTCGAATGATCGTTTGGTCGACAATCAAAAAGTCGAACGATCAATAGATCGACAATCAAAAGGTCGACAATCAAAAGGTCGAAAATTTTATTAAACCACATTAATGCTTAGACAAGACTTCACTTTAAGATGCGTTCAACAGCTGAGAAACTGACCTATATATAGGCCTACCTGTAAGCCATCCTTGCTTGCCTTTACCACTGGGATTAGGGCCGTGCAAAATTTCGCACCTTCCTCACACATTCCTTTAGACCTGTTCAGTTTCGGTCTATGGACTTCGACCTTTTAATCGTTCTGATGCATTGAAAATTTTCGCACCTTTCGTCTTACAGTCCGTTAGGCCTATACACTCTCCTTGATTTATTGGCTATAGGCTAATTAATTTGGTTTTCATTTCACTTTGGAAATGTTTTTCGACGCTATGTGAAATTTTGTGTCACGACAACTCGTCTAACGACAACTCGTCTAACGACAAGTGGTCTCCGGACAATTCGTCTAACGACAACTGGTCTACTGACAACTTATCCAGCGCTTGAGAAATGGAAGCTGGATGATAGTTTTTAGAGGTGAAATGGAGGTTGGATTGATGAAAAACGCAAGAGAAATGGAATCTGGATGATGGTTCTCTTACAGTTGAAATAGAAACTGGATTGACGAAAATAACGCATGATAAATAAAAGCTGGATGAAGGTATTTCTAGATCTGAAATGGAAGCAGGATTGATAAGAAACCCGCTTAAGTAATGGAAGCTGGATGAGGATATTTTTATATGTGAAATAGAAGCTGGATTGACTAAAATAACAGGCTAGAAATAGAAGCTTGATGAAGGTATTTTTAGATTTGACGTAGAAATGGGTGCATGCTGGAATACATGAATGAAAATCATCAATCCAGCTTCCATTTAAGGAAAAAACATTTTCGTAAATCCAGCTTCTATTTCATCAATACTATTCGTCAGTAGACCAGTTGTCGTTAGACCAATTGTCCGGAGACGAGTTGTCGTTAGACGAGTTGTCGGTAGACCAGTTGTCATGGAACCGTGAAATTTCGCACCTTCCTCACACTTTCCTTTTGACCTGTTCAGTTCGGTCTATAATAATATTGACTTCCACCTTTTCATCGTACCGATGCATTTACAAAATTTCGCACCTTTCGTCTTACAGTCCGTTATACCTATAGCCTACACTCTCCTTGCTTTATTGGCTAATTAATTTTGTTTTCATATCACTTTCTGTAGTTCAGAACCTCCCTCTTTCACAGGCTGATCGTGGTTCAAGAGTATATGTGAGTGTGTGTCGGAGTGTGTGTGTATAATGTATATGTATGTTTGAGTGTGCGCACTTGTAGTAAAATTGTCGGAATTCTCTTAAACATGCTTCATTTTGAATGTCGACCTTTTGATTTTCGACCTTTTGATTGTCGACCTTTTGATTGTCGATCTATTGATCGTTCGACTTTTTGATTGTCGACCAAACGATCATTCGACTTTTTGATCGTTCGACTTTTTGATCGTCGACCAAATGATTTCGACCAAATGATTTCGACCAAATGACTTTCGACCAAATGATAGGATACCTGAGCCACTGATGGTACGTAGGCTGATATTCTTACTGACTTTTTTGTTGAGTTCTAGACTTCTGGTGTGTGTTGTTAGAGATTTTTCTAAATATTATTTGAATAATGGAATACTTGTACCGGTAGTAAGAATATAATATAATGAACATTTGTAAAGCGCTTCTCACAGCAAAGCTATTTGGAAGCTCTCTCAGCATGACAGGCCCATCAAAAGAGAACTTACGGGTGGGTCTTCAAGCAACAAAAAATAAGCATGTGAATTCACCACCAGAATCCTGCCATGAATTGCAGCTCTAGGAAACATCGTTCCACATTGAGGGACCCACAATAGTGAAAGCCTAATCTCCTAACCCTCTTTGTATTAGGAATTCTCGACTGTTGCTAAGGTACCGAAATAGTTGTATTGCTGATATCTTGGGGTTTTTTGTTAGAGAGTTCCAAAATAGCGATCAAAGGAGCATCTTCTATTCCAACCAAAATCCTCAACAGGCTCAGCATCTTCTTCCGAACAGACAAAGGGAACAATGCTCCAATTGTTCCGAATCAGCATCCAATCAAACGCGACCAATGTTCATATCCACAAACAAAACGCGCTTTCAAGAATCTCATGGACGGCAAAAGAGACAACAAAAGATTGGTGGAAAGTTCGTTTCCCACAATGCATCGGACCCTGGGAGTCGACGATTTCCATGCTGTCATGCTGCAGGAGACGATATATGCTTTCCAGAGGGATACTACCACAAACTGGAAAGCTCGGAGTCGGTTAACACCAGGTGGAGCACACCGAAGCATTTACCTGCAGAGAATTCATCTGTCTCGGAATGTGATACTTCTGGACTTAATGTAGTGATGGATGCTTTGCGTACAGATCAGAACATGGAAATAAACGTTAGGAAAGACCTCAGCTGTGGGAAACATCATTTAACTGCGCCAAATGCTGCTCAGATCTGAACAAAAACCTTGGCGAGTTTTGATCTTTTAAAAAGAAATAATCCTGAATATAATTACACTGAAAACTGATTATGATGGGTAGAGCTATCTGCTTGCAAATTGTGGATTTCTGTGTACCTTGATTATCATTGTTGCTGTACAGACAATGTAAAATAATGTAATAATTAATTAGTTTTAAGTATGTGAGTGTGAAAACTGAAAGTATGAAAGCAGAAGCTGGCAGATAGTTTAATCAATAGGTAACTTCCTCATTACGTAAATTTTTTCGGAATCCCAGCGGCCTATCGTCACCAGATTAACTTGCTTGAACTTGTTGTTTAGATAGAGGTCCTGTTTGGTTTAGTTTCCCAGTGCAGAATAGTTTCTGTATTCGATGTGAAGTGAATGAATTTTCAGTGTATCAGTGAACTGTGAACGGATAGTCAACAGTTTGCTGCATACGGATAGACATAGTATTTGCTTATCTCCGTATTGTTGTTATCTAAACATGGCCTTGGCTTTTACCTCAACCTGTGCTTGATCCAGGACCATTGCGCTTAGGCATTTAGTAATAAATACAAGAATCTAATTAAAACCTCTTTGGCAGCGGCAATTAAAAGTGACTCGCGCATGTATAGGAAAACGGTTTTCAACTGAGTGGTTGTAACTGAGAATATTATGCCATGTAATCTGTAATTACTAATTATCTTTGTGTAAAAAAGCCTACAAATTGTATCAACTTTTTATGTTTCACTTCAATGTATGCTAAAATAGCCTGTGTAATGTGTATTAATTAATGGCCTACAGAGCAGTCTACTCCAAACTCTGATGAATAGAGCTGTGAATGGAACCTTGTTTGTTTGTTTTGTTTGTATGTGCACTTGTTATAGCGCCCCTTCAAGCTCTTTCTACTCAGAGGCGCTCCCGATGCAGAGCGGACACTGCATCGGAGTTTCACGCCGAAGCGCTGAGCAATTGTGAGTGAAGAACTTGCCCAAGGTTCTTACGCGGCGAGGTGGATTCGAACCTCGAACCTTCCGGCTCAATGGCAACGACGCCACCACTAGACCACCGCGCCTCACATGTTGCAGATAATATTATGGACCCCGGAGGGCTCGGACCCTGGGCTTTCCCCACATTTTACGGTCAAAGATATGTCACTGATTGGGTGTTCAGTTATCAGGGCCGGATTAAGAAATGTGGGGGCCCTGTTGGAAAAAAATTTGGGAGATCTTCGATCGAGAAATCTGATGACTTTTTCAGTCGTTTCTTCGAAATTTCTTTACAATGTACTGATTTCCCTTGGAATTTCGTCAAAATATAAAAAAATTAAATGTTTTTCTCGTGTGTGGGGGCCCCTAAAGTGTGGGGGCCCCTGTTCGGCCGAACATGTTGAACATGCCTTAATCCTGCCCTGTCAGTTATAGAATGACCATCGTGATCTCAGATTTTATGAAGTGTTATTCCGGAGCTAAGGGAGCTAATTGAAGGGCACTGGCTTATTTAGGAGCGTTGCTGAGTCATGTAGGGAGAGTTTGTTTGTGAGTGGGTGTGGATAGGGTGAGACCTTATAGTGTAGGAGGTCAGTGTCCGATTAGCAGAGAGAGAGAGAAAAGAGGAGCTGATGAGGTTGATTCAGTCTGGGATGCATGAGTAAGATCGGTTGGCAGATAAGACAATGGAGCAGGAATTCTTGATGATGATTGATGATTGGTGATGGTTGAGGCTTTAGTTTGGTATGGGATGCCTGAGAGGTGAAAGAGGGTACATGTGGCAGATAGGGGTGGGCGGGCGGACGGGCGAGCCAAGATTGGTAGGGGATCTGTGAATTTGCGGAATTTAAGAAGAAGATCTTTCCAGCAGAGTCCAGATGCATTGTGGTTATATATATTAATTGAAGAACTTGAGATGTGACAATAGTCACAATATTACTGACTAAGTCTTGACTACAGAGCTCATTTAAAAAAATTTGACCATCCTCAATGATGATGAGGAGGATAACGTGCTTTCTTTCTTCCATCTAGGCTACTATTTGAATGTTCGATGCCGTTGTCCGTTTCAATGGGGGCCATATCATTTTGTTTTGGGGCCACCTTGTGTGGGTGTGTGTGGGTGTGTGTGGAGGGGGTGTGAGTGTGGGTCGATAGGGTGAGAATTCCCGTAATGGTTGGGGACCTTGGGAGTTCAACTTCTTGGGGCCCTACAGTAAAGTCTTGGGACCCCACAGTAAAGTCTTCATTTTACATCACAATTCCAAATAGCCTAAATCAACGTCTGACCCCAGGCTCCAGTTATTTTTGGTCAATTCTCATGCGGTATATAGGCCTATAATTATACAGGCCCTATAAACTTCACAAATTTGTAAAAAAAACTCATTCCGCCTCTCCTACCATTCTCACTGCGACAACAATTAGTAGTAGGCTACATGTATGTTTTACAACACTACGATAATAAAGATTATTTTTACTGTTGCCATACTCAGTTATCGAATTTGGGACTGGCACTGCCTGGCAATTCTAAGCACCTCCCTTCTGATAGCCGTCTGACAGCATGCATGCATGCCTGCCTGCCCAGTGCCCAGGGACGTCTATAGATATAGGAGTTCATCGCCTGCCTGACCTTTGGATCTTGACCTGGACCCGATCCTGACCTAGCCTACATATCGATTTTCGGTTGCTGCGTGTGAATCTGCTTCCGGAATGTTGCGTCTCTTCCTTGTGTGAGTTTGAAGACAGGGAGGGGAAGAGAGAGACATACAAGAGACACAAACAGAGAAAGAGACACACGCAGAGAGAGAGACACAGAGACACAGAGAGAAATGAATAAGTAGCTCAGCTTTTGTCCTATCACCCAATCCTGCATTGATTTCATCCTTCAGCAGCCTCACTGCGTGCCATTTGCACATGGGTCTGTCTGTGTGTGTGTGTGTGTGTGTGTGTGCGACTGTGTGTGCGACTGTGCGTGCGTGTGTCTGTCTGTCTGTCTCCTCGTCCCCTATTCCCCCACTGTCGCAAGCTGTTTCTCGTCATGTATCAATTGAATGTGTAATCGTATACGGTGGTATCATCGATATAAGAGACGACATGCAGTTTGTGGTACAGAGGAGGAGGGCAGAGGTCGCTCTAGTCTGCCAAGCAACGCATAACACTCGCAACGTATGATTATACATGTACAAGTATTTTCTATCGCGATGAAAATACGTAGGTATATATATATATATACACTGTGTCCACGATAAAGTAGAACCCAATACAAAATGTCATAACTCGGTCAAAACTGTCAGGATTTGTCTGAAATTTTAAACACAACAATAGTGGCCATATTTACACACGATCCTATAGCCGATTAGAAATATTCGTGAGTTTGTCAAATTTATGAGCGTTTGAGATGCAGCACCGAAAAATGCAACTTTCCAACAGGGAGAAAGCTGAAAAGAAGTGAAATTCAGCTAAATATGGTGCTCAAAATGTCATTTTTGTTCACGAACACACGACCATAGACGTAGAGGTTACTGTTTGATGTCCGGTCGATGATCACCTGGACAAACAGCTGCCACTCTTCAATCAGACGCACCCTACGGTTATCGATGTCATGAATACGGGAACGAAAAAACGCGCTACTCCGGTACATGCACCCGGATCGAGGTCTGGACTGCTAGGCGGTCACAGCTACAGATATGAAGCCGAGTGTCTACTACACTACTACGTCTATGGTCGTGTGTTTGTGAACAAAAATGACATTCTGAACACCGTTTTAGCTGAATTTTACTTCTTTTCAACTTTTCCATGTTGGAAAGTTGCGTTTTTCGGTGCTGCATTTCAAGCGCTCATAAATTCGGCAAACTCACGAATATTTCTAATCGGCTTTAGGATCTCGTGTAAATATGGCCACTGTTGTTGCGTGTAAAATTTCAGGCAAATCCTAAACATTTTGACCGAGTTATGACACTTTATTGTGGGTTCTACTTTATCGTGGACACAGTGTATATATATATATATATATATATACGAGTAGACCTAAGCGTATATATATATATATACTGCATTACATACACTAAACATATATATACATGTGTATATAAACTATATACGAGCAAAGTCCATGGATGAGAGAAGAGTGAACGAGAAAAGGATAGGGAATGATAAAGGAATACATAGGCAGACGCGGAACAGACAGACAGACATACCAGACATACCAGACAGACAAACACACAGACAGACATACATGCAGGAATGATAGAGAGTCAAGGAGATGGGTCTTTACATTTACCATAGCTTTTTCTAGGTCGGAATGTTTGCAAGTGTCAGTTCCATCCTGTATAATGATGTCGTTTGGGAATTGATGATATAATAATTATTAAATAAATATTTCGTTCGGCAATGATAATAACCCAATAAATCTTGGCTGCTATGATTCGAAATCGTAACATCAGACTAATTGGCCTGCTGCATCCGTTTCAAACTTAGGCCTATAATTTAGCCTAAAATGGTGGTTTAACAATGCAAGCACGCGCCATTTAGGCCTAGCTGCAGCATTTAGCAGGTGCTCGATCTCAATTAGACATAAACTGTGGGTTAACACTTAATTATCTATACTCTATAGCTGCCGAACTGCGCAGTTTCGATGTTTCTGAACCGTTAGATGAAATACATTTTTTCATGTGTTTTGCTTAGATATAGGCCCATAGGACCTTATCTCGTAATCGTTATCTCCAGACTTCTAATGCGCCACTCGAAAGCCAGGCGCGCAGTGGCAGCGCCACTATAGGGCCTAGGTCGCAGCGTACGAGTTTTTTACTCTTGGCCTACCTTATGATCATCAAAATTTTAAAAAATTTAATATCTTCTCTACGTTTTATTTCTTCGATCTGCTTAGTGATTCCCATGACCATGACGCGACCTGCTACGAATTGTAGTTGGAGCCACCACTGCAAGCGACGGACACCTGCTTATTCACGAGCGCTGCATTGAGTCAAAACATTTGACTCAAAATGGTTATCCTTAAGAGTACCCGCGGGTAGTCCAAAGGAGACCCGAGTCCGGCTGACAGCGGATCAGATAGACGGAGCAGCTACTAAGGCGGGTGTCATCTCACTCATCTGTGGGTCGCGAATTGGAAAATGGATGATTAGATGAGACGAGGTAAGATTCTTGAAGAGCTGTGACTTCAATTTCGAATCGAAAACCCGAGGTGTGATGGACAGAGGAGCCTAAGGAAGGTAATAGCGTGTGATTATAGTTGAGGAGATTTAAAAGATCGGAATTCAGGAGGCAGATCATTGCAAAGGCGTGGTGCAGTGTTGGGTATGCATGGCTCGGTTGGAGAACTTGAGATGACTTGTGACAGGCGGTCGAGAAAGAGTGAGACAGACGGATGATCGAGTCGATCGGGTTGGCTGGATTGTCAAGAGTTCGCGAAGATATCTGCATGGGCTGGTAGTATTTTAGGGAGTTGTAAGTTAAGGAGAGAACTTTGAAGTGGATTCGCTGTGGAGTTTTCAACCAATGAAGTGATTTCAGGATTAGGGGGTGGGGTGATGCGATAATGTCTGGGAGGTCTAGTGACTGCTCTGGGTAATTGCGCTTTGGATGAGTTACTGAAGATGCTTAAGTTGCATGGATTTAATGTTTAGGAAGAGAGAATTGCAGTAGGTCATAATAAATGGAGCTTTGAGTGGACGATGAGTGTAGCCATTGTGGAGGCAGTTTTGAAGTTGTTTCTCTTTCTCTTACTACGTATACGTATGTTTCTCAAACAGTACTCTACTTCTGGATATGTGTATTTACGTGTGTGGGCCTAATGAATCTGCAATTTTTGCCATAGACTGTTTACGACAAGTAGATCCAGACCAGGTAACTGAAAAAGGGATCTTCTCTTAATTTAGTGGGTGCCTCCATGGCAGGCACATTTATAGGCTACGTCGATCTCTCTAGATGTAGACATAAATATCGGAAGCCTGCGGTCTTTCTATTATAAATAGACACACCGACACACACACACACACACACACACACACTCGTACGATGTCAAGGTTAAAGCTGCCAATTATACACAAGACGTGTATCGAGGTGTTGCCTGTTACAATTCTCAGACAGGTGGTCTCAGTCATTAATAATTTTTACAATTGAACAACAACCTGTAGGCTACTGTTCTTTCGCGAGTAGCAACAGTGACTGGCTGAAGCAAGAACAGGAAGCGGTTGAAGGCCATAGTTACAGTATTATATCGGTCCACAGGTTTCTTGCTGAACTGTATAGTCTATTGTATGCAATATATGCCTAGGGCATAATAGCTAACTAAACCAACGGTTACTGAAAATAGGGGATAGCAAAATAGCTACCCCCTAGGTAGCTTAGACAGTTGGATTTATCGTCTGATCTTTATGGATTGATTTGGCCAATTGTTCGGCCTAAGCCTATTCATGTTATATGAACAATGCGGATTTAGGTCATAGTTCTATGATCTCACTTTCACAATGCAACCAACCAACGCTTACTACAGCTGATGGAGGAAACACAAAAATTACGGGTAGTAGAAACGTCTTACAGATTAGATAAGATCTTTTCATCGATCAAGAATGATTGTGTCGTCATGTGGAACAATGAGGACATTCTGTCTCTGCCCATGCAGTGCGAAATGGACCATCTCTCGAGACATTCAAATCCCTTCTCAAGATTCAAGACCTTTAGGCCTAACTTCTTTATATGGTATGATGGTATCTGGCATAATGCATTGATTGATTTATTAGGCCCTACTTCGCGTGCAACGTCTTAATTTTTCTCTGTCCTTAGCTCGAATACTCGATGTCGCTACATGAAGCGACTCATTAGACCTAGAGATAGGGAGCCAGCGCAGTTTTCGGCCAAACAAAGTAAAGACTTGGAGAATCGGCGACGGCATGGGATATCAGATAGACTTACTAGCATGGCCTAAGAAATGGATCATTTTGATTATCTTTCTAACTGTTCTAACAGGTTATCTGATATTTTGAGCTTTGTTGTGTTATGAATTTCTCACGAGCATAGATTTTCAATCTGTAAGATCCGATATCATAGGGACATAGGCCGCTGTCTTTTTCATATTACAGATTGTGGCGTGGATGGCACATTGGGTCACGTGATACGAGACCGGGTGGCACAAAACGCTCGTTTTTAGAAGCAGGTCCACCGCAAGGTCCCGCCATTGTTTTAGAGCAGGTTCATAAAAGACTTAGGCTAAATGTTGTAGGCAGTGCTGAAAGTGTAAAAAAATAATAAGTGCCTGGACGCCCCTATGTTACTGTGTGGCCCAGTATGAGAATTGTGGAAAAATAACTGGGGGGTTGGCCTATGATAAACTTGAAATTGGGGTATGAAAAACATACTTTAACATGGGGCTCTAAGAAAGACTGGGGGGTTGAACCCCCCAACCCCCCGGCAATTCTCACCCTGGTGTGGCCTACTAAGGTAGCAAAGCAGATGTATAAGCAAGACCCATAATATGGCCGCTGAAAATAGAGTGAACCACATAAAACGATATTCCAAGTGCATTAAGTTTGTTGTTTTGTAATTATGTAGAAGTAATCCATGGGCGGAGTTTGGTTTCCGTTCTTGGGGGGGGGGGGGGCAAAAAGTTATGACCTATTTTGTATGAGTCTGTGCCTTCTTGGGGGAGGGGCAAACCCCAGAAAAAATACCATGTGGTGAAAAAGATTAATCTGGGCCTTCTTGGGGGTGGGCTTAGCCCCCCAACCTCTGATAAACTACGCCCATGAAGTATAATCTAAGTTTTTCGTGTTTATGATTTTATTGCCGTAATTTTGTGAAATATTCAGATGGCGTGACCCGTCCTGCTGTAGGCCTATGGTCGGATTTTAACACCAACCCTTCGTTCGCCCAACACCCTAACACGAATAAACCGCTATGATTAAGCTTAATTTGCCCTTTCCCGCCGGACCGGGTCACCCCACGGCCGCGACCCGATTAACAGGATAGGTCATAGATTGAATATTCGTGACTTTAGGTTTTAATATTCGTAAATATTCGTGAATATTAAGATTTTTTAATATTCGTAAATATTCGTAAATATTCGTTAACGAATTAAGGTGAACGATCGAAACCGCAATGTTACTCGGTATTAAGCAGTTTAAGCTTCTGTATGTCTCTACGACATTCACTCGCATCCAGGGCACGGTTGAATTAAAATATGCATTGCGCTTAATATGCTGAGATCAGGATACATTTTGCTTGTAATCTGGCACTATTATTTTCTGCGTTGGCATTTATATTTACTCATCCTGCTACACTGATACACAACTACTTTATCAATATACAGTTACTATTAAGCTTATAGGCATAATAGGCAGTTAAATTTTATTTATAATTTAGCCTACTATTGCTGCTACTAGTCTTGCCAACTGCCATCGGTGAGGCAGTTCGGGGGCAGAAGTCAGACAAAGTGACTTACATTAAGTATTGAATGTGATATGAATGCCGCATGGCCACATTGACCAGACTCAGCAGAGACCTTGAAGGTTTTTTACAATAAAATCTATTAAAGTTATTGTCACTTACTGGTAGGCCTATAGGTCTATGCGTATAGACTAACTCAATTTTGTACAATTCATTAAGTAAAAGTTAAACATTTTCATAAATAACAAAATAAGAATTAAGAATTTCTTGAAAGAACAAGAATAAATAATTTTTGGAAGAACACAATATTTTACGAATATTATGAATATTAAGTTGGCAGTATTAATATTCGTTAATATTCGTGAATATTTGAAAATCTTAATATTCATAATATTCGAATACTCAATCTATGGGATAGGTATCAAAACAATTCCGGCTGGAAAGGAGCAGAGGAAATCTATAATAGATGTACCAAAAAGTTATCTCCTGCAGTACACACTTGGACGATTTGGTTTCAGCAAGTATGACTGCAAAACGTGATTAGCGCCGCAGACATAAAGAAAAAAAACATGTAGGCCTATCTAGGTCTGGACCTATTTAATTTGATCCGTGACTAACTTTCATGAGATGCCTCTCTGCCTGTGGAAGCCTACAGCCACGGACCTGGATCTGTATATATGCCATGCCCCAATTGCCCCATGCCCCCCCCTTAGGTTGCGGTTCTTGTAAACCCGACACCAGTACCCTCTGCGGGGGATTTACTGGCTGATGAATGGATGGAGGAAAGAAAGGGGATAGGAATTCCACCCTCGACTCTGTCAGATTAGATGTATACGGGGTGTCGAAGGGTTTCATTCTTAGACGTTGAAGCATACAAAGCGTGTCTGCAGTGTGAGCTGATCCTGGGGTCTACGCAGATGCTACAAGCTGCTGCTGGTGCTGCTGCTGCTGGTCCGTCAGCCGCTGCAACTGAGTTTGTGACTGTTCTCAAATGACACCAGATGTCGTACTGGTTGACACGTGATAACACCAAGCGCTATCGATATGAACATTGGTCGGTTGCTACGATTACCCATAAGTGCTACAACAGTAAGAATTATAATTTTATCAGATGCGATCATTTGTTATAATTATAGTAGGCCTAGACTTTATTTCTATTATTATAGTTGTCGTTATTGCAATAATTGATTAGCAACGTCTAACATTCTAACATCAACAGCCAGACGGATGATGGCTGCCGCTACTTTACTTTACTATACTTTACTATTATTATTTCTGTGTTTTATTTTACATTTTTGACGTGTAACCGGGGGTGCGGTGGTGTAGTGGGTACGTTTGTCGCCTTGCAGCGGAAAGGTTGCAGGTTCAAATCTACCTCAAGTCGACGCGTAGGGACCTTGGACAAGTCCTTCACTCGCTACTCAATCGAAACCGAAAGCATTGTTCTTTCACTTAATGGTATCCAGTTTCATATCCTTCTCTTTACCTAGCAACTCTAAATACCGTGCAGCTGTCTGTCTGTCTTGTCTGCCAGACTTCTTGCCTCATCCCAACACTAATGAACATGGCTGAAGCTACACTTTCGTTATTAGCTACACGCACGCACTCCTATGCTGAGTTTCACAGATGGAGCAGCACTCGAAATAACACATTCGGTCTGACCAACTGCATGTGTGTGGTGAGACCATAGCGAAAGTGGCACACTTTAACACCACCATAGTTCTCCGAGAGATCAGTCAAAAGTCGGGGAAGGGAGCGGAAAAGGGGAGGGAAGAGAAGGGGAGAGAGACTGGGAGTGCACATGCATTGCAGGCAGTGGCATGCCGCTATGGCTCCTGTCCGAACAGGCCACACTCGCGAGGGTGCGTTGGCCTACTAACTGGAGAAGTTGGCCGACTGTTAAGCGCGGCTGACGATACAACAGACAGAGGGAGAGAGGAGAGAGAGAGGAGGTCCAGTAGTGCAGCAGCCTTACGAACCGCAGAGAGGGAGAGAGAGAGAGGGAGGGAGAGAGAGAGAGAGAGAGGGAGGGAGAGGGAGAGGGAGGGAGAGAGACAGACAGAGAGACAGAGAGACAGAGAGACAGAGAGAGACAGAAACAGAGACAGAGAGACAGATATGAAATCTCACGCAACAACCCAGGGTTGATCCCTCCCTCTTTTACTTTCTCCTTCTATGCCATAATTCTATTTATGGATTTACAAAGCGTCTCTGACAGTGCAACCCAAGATTCTTTGAATTATTTGAATACACAGTGTGTGGATTGTTCTTGGTGCAACATTATCTCGTCTCTCTGTCTGTTCCTTGCAATGTTCTTTCCTCTGTCTGTTTCTGTCGCCCTCACCGTATTTTTCCTCTCTCTCGCTCTGTATCTGTCCATCTATCTTTCTGTCTGTCTGTCTATCTGTCTCTCTGCTCCTTGTTCTGTCTTTTCATCTCTCTCTTTCTCTCTTTGTGTCTCTTTCTCGGATTCTCTCTGTCTCTGTATGTCTGTCTGTCTGTGTCTGTCTGTGTCTCTATCTCTGCCTGTCTGTCTGCCTGTCTGTCTGCCTGTCTGTCTGCCTGTCTGTCTGTCTGTGTCTGTCTGTCTGTGTCTCTGTATGTGTGTCTGTGTCTGTCCGTCCGTCTATGTTCCTTGACTTCGTTCTTCTTTTTTCGCCAGAACGTCTTAATTTCTGTTGGCGAAAGACGAATACCGGTAACAATAATTATCAGTCGTTAGGTTACAAATTGACAGAACAACAAGCGACGTTTGATGCGATAAATGGCCTCCTCTCGTTTCACAGTAATAAGAAGATTCACAAACACACACGCACACAAACACACACACACACACACACACACACGTACACACACACACGTACACATGCGCGCGCACACACACACACACACACACGTACACATGCGCGCGCACACGCACATACACGCACACGCAAGCACGCCCATGCATGCACCCGCGGAAACACTCGCAAGCACATGCATGCATAATTGCATATTCAAATATGTACTAACTACTTTATAACGCACACACACTTGCTTATCCATTGAATGCAGTGTGCCAAAGGGACAGACACATATTGGCAGAGAAAGAGAGAGAGAGGCATACGGAGACTAAGGCACACACACGGTCCGTGAAACAGAACAGTGGGAGTTCAAAGGATTCAGACAGACACGCAGACGAACAGACGAATAGACAAACAGACACACACAGAGACAGACAGATGGACAGGCAGACAGACAGACAGACAGACAGACAGACAGACAGATAGGTTTTGTCCTGATTGGAAGTTATTTATAAGCGGTTGTATGCGTGTAAGTGACTGAATGTATATATATCAACTGCAGCATCCAGCGTACTAAATGGAGACTGAGGAGGAGGAGGAGGAGGAGGAGGAGGAGGAGGAGAAGCAGGAGGAGGAGGAGGAGGAGAAGCAGGAGGAGGAGGAGGAGGAGAAGCAGGAGGAGGAGGAAGAGGAGTAGCTAGAGGAGCTGGAGGAGGAGCGGAGAGGAGTAGAGGAGGAGGAGGAGGATGAAAAGGAGAAGCAGGAGGAGGAGCGGGGAGGAGAAGGAGGAGGAGGAGAAGAAGAAGCAGCAGGAGGAGATGGCGGAGGAGGAAGAGGATAAGCAGGAGGAGGAGCGGGGAGGAGGAGGAGGAGGGGAGGAGGAGGGACATCGGAACAAGTGCGAGAGAGAGAGGAAGGTTGGGGGGATGGTAAACAGATGACTGTGTGTATCGAGGAAGATGCTAGCGACCGTTGGAACGGTTCGGCTTATTATATAGTTAACCACCACGCACAGTGCAGTGCCTGTAGTGGTGGTGGTTGCTGTGGGCTATCTGCCTCTGGATCGGTGTAGAATTTAAACCCAATTGTTTCAGAGAAGAAGATGAGGACGACGAAGATGACGACGAAGGATTTTCGAGATACGTTTAGATGACGAATTCGACTTCTTTCTGAGATGAGGACGAATAGATGAATAGATGAATAGATGAATAGATGAATAGATGAATAGATGAATAGATGAATAGATGAATAGATGAATAGATGAATAGATGATTGGATGAGAAGTGAAGAGACCATTTGCATCGTTTCTGCTGCAGTTCCAGTAGAACAAGAACCGAAAGAGCAATAACCGAGGGAACAGACGTACCCTAGGTCTAGATCTATTTAATACGCTGGCGACAAAAAACTGTCCCTACTATATGCCTATAGCCGATGTGTTGTTGAACAGTATGATACGCAACATAATTATATACACGACCTTTCATCGTGTAGCTTACGACAGGGATGTATAGGACTGCATAGAAAGCACACACACGTACGTATAGTATAAATTATAATTTATGACTTAATCTCCGTTTTGTAGACCTGCAGCAGTTCGGTTTGCTATAGTCTTGTTTCAGAGGTTCTAAAACGTCGCATAAGCTTACAAATGCTAAATTACATGTGCAACCTACATGCATGCATAGGCCTACACATGGGCTTACATACAAATGAATATAAGCCTATATACATAAGTAGGCCTACATGCATAATTATGAGTATAACTATAATTATTCTTAACACGTAGGCCTACATACATACGTATACGTACATACAAACATGCGTACACACATATGGGTGGATGGATCATGGATGTATGGATGGACGAATGAATAGATGGATGGATGTATGGAGGGAGGGAGGAAGGGATGGTTGGAGGGAGGGAGGGTGGGAGGGAAGGGTGGATGGATGGAGAGATGGATGGGTGTGTGGGTGTATGGATGTAGGCCTATGGATGAATGGATGGATGTATGGATGAATGAGCGAATGGATGGATGGATGTATGGATGGATAGGCCTACCTTTTAATAAACATACATACACACATAAAGCCATAAATATAGGCCTATTTCCACATATAGGCCTACGTTAATACATAGGCCTAGTTACATATGCCGATACAGGTTTTACAAACTTGCTTAGGCTTTACGCATTTTGATGTAGGCCCTATATGTACAGGCCTAATATCTTGTGCTATATTGAATGGCTAATTCTTTCAAGATGTGTACGTTTTTGTTCAGTTTCTGACGGTTTGCATGTCTTATCTAGGCCAACATTTTGATGGCTTGCACTGAGGCTGTACCGGCGCGAGTACAATATCAAACAACATCTGGCTATTATAGTCCAGAGTCGAATATAGATCTGACATGTGGTAGCGTGGCCGAGTGGTCTAAGGCGCTGGTTTTAGGCACCAGTCTCCTCGGAGGCGTGGGTTCGAATCCCACCGCTGCCATCACAGTTTTGTAGCGGTTAGCAGACCAAAGGTTCATGCAGTCTTGTAATCATTTATTTTATTTGATTCTAGGCCGACATAAAGCTAGAAAGAATTCCTTTTGCTTCAAACCACTTTTCGATGCTGTTCAATGGTTAAATTTAGCCATTTCACACTGGCTAATTTCATTCACTCTTCTTATCACTAAGTCTTGCCGACTCACTCTTCATATCTGTCACTCACTCACTCACTCATTAACTCACTCACTCAATCAATCAATCAATCAACCATTCAACCACTCACTCACTCACTCAATCAATCAATCAATCAATCAATCAACTACTCACTCACCCATCCACTCACTCGCTCACTCACATATATGATTCTTTCTTAAATAATTTTCACTTTGGCACTAAATTATTTTGCGCAATTGTAAAGCACACCGTTGAATTTTTTAAATAATATGATAATAATCTGTACTCGAACGAACGAATATCTTTCTCGATGGTGCGGATGGATTGTGCACATATTGACCCTTGCGTATAACTGTCCTGCAAGGTATTCTCAATATGAGAATACCTAGACATCGAGGATCTACCAGTTTCTCAAAATCGCTCCGAAAAATTGAATGATGATGATGACGACGACGACGAGGCCGAGAATGATGAGGATAAGAAATTAGGGATGAGGATGAGGATGAAGATGAGAATGAGGATGTCGAAGATGAGGATGATGAGAAGGAGGGGATGATAATGATGATGACGACGGCAACAACGATGATGATGAGGATGATGATGAGGAGGAGGAGGAGGAGGAGGATGGGAGGGCTGAAGATATTAAAAAATAGAAAAATATATTTTAAAACTTAAAGTATTAAAATAACAATCGTCCTATCTGCGATTTCTGTTGTATAGGTTTTTGAAGCGAATCAGAGATCGGACGCAATCCATCTGATGAGCCTGCATGGTGGTCATCCTCCACTGCTAGAATGAGAGCCTTCAAGGACCAGGGGGGTGAAGGGTCATCCGCCATGACACCGCCGTCAATTGATAGGTCAAAGGTCGCCTCATCCTTCCTCTTCCGCTGCGACCAATCAGCTTCCATCTCCATCTACGTCACGGGACTTCCGTTTCCGCAGGTCACGTGGTATCTCGGCTCGAGACCGATCGTCGATTCGTCCGAGTTTCGCGTTGCTATGGATACCGACGGCCGGAAGCACACGCTGGTCGTTACCAAGGTAACGGAAGACCTTGAAGGTCGACTGAAGGTCAAGGCCGTCAACTGCGCGGGGCAGGACCAGTGGGAGTTTGAAATAAAAACATACAAATGTGAGTGAACGTCCTCTTAATTCATTTCTCCTCCTTCTCCTTCTCTTCCTCCTTCTCTTTATGCCCATCCTCCTCCTTTTCCTCCTCCTTCTCCTTCTCACCCGCTGCTCCAGTGCTCCTATTGTCATTAAATTATTGTTATCTTTATTAATGCGAACCATCCATTATCACCTCGTCTCATAGTTGGTATCTTTGAGATGTGCTGCTCAAATGCTAGCAATGTATTATGATGAAAACGCTGTATACGCTTTATCTTTTCTGTGCTAGAAGTCATAGTCTACAAAAGTCTGAGGCTTTCTTTCTGTATGCCTAATTATAATAATTATGACACCTACTGCAGGGTGAGAATTGTCGGGGGTTTGGGGGTTCAACCCCTAGCCCTTCGTGGGACGTCATAGTACAGTCCTCGGTAGATCTACTCACCCCAAGTCCACATATATCAACGACACCCCCTGTTATTTTTCTACAATTATCATGCTGACCTAATGGAAGCAATCTCCCTCGGAAGAGAGATAGCCTACATTACTATCTCTTTAATGTCTTGCTGCTGCTGATGCCCGAGGGCCATTTACCACCATTTACCACCCACCGCTGGCAGCGAGAAGTGTCGGCGAACAATGCTTTATAGTTCTATAGTTCTTGCTGCTATAGTCAAGTGTCTTTCTCTGTTTCAGTCTTTAGTGGTCGATCGCAGTCAGATGGAAATAAGTTCACCACGCTTCCTCTTCTCCAACCAACAGGTAGAATATGTCATGTATAATATAATATTATATATGTATATATATTATATGTATATATATTACATGTAGATATTATATATATATATAATATATACTATATATGTAATGTATATAGGCCTATATACAGTAGCCTATATCCTACACACCTTGTTACGTGATACAAAATAAAATACAATATAACTGCAGTTTGATATCGCCCTTCTTATAAAGCTCAGAAGTGCACACGCCTCGAAGGTGCAACCGCAATATAATGAAGAGCAGTTGTGATTGAAGGACTTGCTCAGTCACTTTCTCCTACACATTGACCCCCCTTGGATGAGAGTTGAACCCATACACTACCGTCACTACGCGCTACAGGCCGACTGCTCTAACCAATCGGCCACCGTGCCTCGCGATACACCCTACATGACATTGTATAACACCAAGGTTCTTAGAATACACAGGTTGGCCCGCTGACTTGTACCGAGCGGCTCATTAACTCGGGGTGGGGTAGTTTCTGACGTCACGGGACCTCACGATCGGACTCATGCAGCCAACATGCAGTTTATTCAGTGTAGCGAATGCGTTGACAAGAAATAAATCATGCATGCATGCATGCATGTATGTTTGTATGTATGTTTGTATGTTTGTATGTATGTATGTATGTATGTATGTATGTATGTATGTATGCATGTATGTATGCATGTATGTATGTATGTATGTATGTATGTATGTATGTATGTATGTATGTATGTATGTATGTATGTATGTATGTATGTATTTGGTACACTGGGCAAAATGTGGAGGACAAAGAACATCTCGATCAAAACCAAGATGAGACTCTATGAAACCTTAGTGGTACCAGTACTGCTGTATGGTTCAGAGTGCTGGTGTTTGCGTAGAGAAGACGAGAGAAGATTGCTGGTGGCTGAAATGGGTTGGCTGAGGAGAATCAAGGGCAGGAGCAGGAGAGAGAGAATCAGGAACGAGAAGACAAGAGAGGAGCTGGGCGCAGAAGAAACGGTAGTGGAAACAATCAGGAAAAGACGGCTCAGATGGTTCGGTCATGTAGAGCGCATGGAGGGAAAAAGACTACCACTTGCGGCCCTGCACGGGCATATAGAAGGAGAGAGAAGCAGAGGAAGACAACCAAAGACTTGGATGGACAACGTCAGAGAGGATCTGAAGATGATGGATATCAGTATGCCAAGAGCAAAGGATCTCATCAGAAATAGACAAGTCTGGAGAAGTCATGCGAACGCCTCATCGTCGTCGCATGACTGACGGAGGAGAGAAAGAAGAAGAAGAAGAAATGTATGTATGTATGTATGTATGTATGTATGTATGTATGTATGTATGTATGTATGTATGTATGTATGTATGTATGTATGTATGTATGTATGTATGTATGTATGCATGCATGTGTACAGAAGAGGAAATTGTACGGGGAAGGGGGAAATTGTCCGGGGGAGGGGCAACTGTCCTAGTCAAAATCGGGGGGAAAACGTCCGGGGGGGGTAAATGTTGGGGGAAATATGTCCTACATTTAAGATTTGCAGTTGCACATTAAATAACGTGATAGAACAGATCTGGTGTAGTATTATGATGCAACTTTTTAAACTTGCTTCATTTGCTCAATTCATGTATAGCATGCAGTGACTGTGAGGATAGACATTCATAATTGTAGAGACACCGAGAAGCCACTAAGTTTACTGTGCAATTATACTTTTACTGGATTTAAGTCATGAAGTTTCATTGTCCTGTTTTTCCTTTCTGCCTCGACTTGATAATGCTATTACAGTAAAGACCTGCCAATCTCACTGAGATTTAAACACTTAAGATTTGTTAGTGTCATTCAGTTAATCATTTCTGACGGTACGATTTGTTAGTGTCATTAGGACTTATTAATGTCGACATTCTATCTAGAATTTGACATATAGGCCTACAGCTTATTCAACAAAGGCCGTTGCCCTCCCGCTTAAATTTCTTTGGCATATTCCGATAGACATTCTTATTTATGTTATTAGAAAGCCTAACCCATTGCAAGGTCCATTGAATGTGTGGATTAATCTTGAGCCTAACCCTATAGTTTCAATGTCCGTTTACCCAAACATATCTGTCAGATGCCATCAGCGTCGGTCGTGAGGTCCCGTGACGTCACTCCGATTCACGCATATTCAAGAACCCCTCAGCGGCCCGACCTGTGTGTCAATTGATCTTGGTATAACACAATGTTTGCTTACTTACGCTATGTTGTTTTACTTTCTTGTAGGCTACACGTTTCTTCTCTGTCTGTCTGTTTGTCTGTCTGCCTGCCTGTCTGTCTGTCTGTCTGTCTGTCTGTCACTGTCTGTTTCTGTCTCTCTCTGTCTCTTTGTCTCACTCTCTTTCCTCTTTCTTTCTTGTGACTTGTTGCTGTTTGATGACACTGTGCCACATCAAAGATGATTAACATCTGTGACCCTCCTCCTTTATGCAGGCTTGGGACTGGCACTGCTAGAGTAAGAGCACTTTTGGGTATACATGTACAATCATGGGGCGAAAATTTTACTTATTTCTGCGGTGCCGTCGGCGTTGTCATTTCACGTCTTTTTCGTGAGGGTCGGTTAGGGCTCAGGTTAGGCATCGTGAGGGTCGGTTAGGGTTAGTGTTAGGGTTAGTTTAGCCATTAGAAACTCTGGTGGATTGATGGCAAAAGACACCGTGTATTTTTCGCCCCCTGATTGTACATGTATACCCAATTTTGCAGTTGTCTTTCTTTCTCATGCATGTATAGCATTGTTTGTAGCTGTATTTTTTATAGCTGTGCATAGACTAATGTGTTTGTCTCGTGCACGTAGTCTCTCATTTCCTGACTAATTAGCAATTAGCAAGTGTTATACGAGGAAGGAAGTTGATCATTATATCCTGGACTAAACTTCTTTTTGTGTCGAATCCGCGAGGGAACGGGGGGGACTCTATGGGGGAGGGGGTCATTGTATCCGTCATGGCTCCAGCTATTCACACAGTGAATATCCCACATCCACTATATCTGTCCTATCCCACAGTTATAAAGTATTCGCCTATCATTGATAATTATACTGTAGTTTGTGAACTGATTTCAGTATCTTTAACCCGGAAGTGTATACAGCCTAACTCTCGTGAAAATACAATTTTATAAAGTCACATACATTTACAATAGGCCTACTTCTTATCTGTAGCTGCATTCAGAACTGACATGCAGGGCCCAGTGGCGTATATAGGCGTAGGCACCATCTCAACTCGGGGGTATGACCTATCCAGAATTTAAGGGGTCAAATCAGAGCGTACATTTTTATTAATCCGAAACTTTTCAGCAATATTTTTCGCTGCGTAACTTTCTCTTGGTCTTTAATTTAGGCATAACTTTACAGCTTCTATGGAAAGATCTGACTTCTTAAGCGTTGACAGACTTGACAGTCACAGGTCAATTGTTTTAATCGTCAAGGTAACAAAGTGGTGGCAGATTTTCAATTGAGGTCCTATCTGCAAGTAGAATCTACATGTTGTATCCAAATTCGTCCGAAAATTGTAGGCCCCTATTCCAAGTTTCACAACTGGAAAATGGGCATAAAAATTATTTAGCGTAACAAGTGCATATTTATATGGATGGCGGATGTAGTCTATCTATAGGCACGCCTGTGCATACATGTATAATTAATTGCAGGAATTTACGACAAAAGCATCTTTCCTATCGAGATAACGCGTCATTAGTGTTATCAGCGGTGGATCAGTTGGTGAGCTGATTTTCCAACATCCCCTCAGATCCCATAGCTGCACACCTCAATCCAGGTCACACCATCATGATCTGTCACTTCTCAAAATTCGTTTGTACCCTTTGAGCTCACGACCCTGCAGGCTAATTCAGAACTTCTTTCAAGGAATTTTTAGAACTGCACAACCCCTTCTGAGCCTGCATGCTCTTTCTTCCCATCCTCCGTGGTAAATTTTTTGCGATCGGGTGACGATGAATGTTTTACTATTTTTAACTGCACAAAACGCTTCTTAATCTTACAGCTGCACATATTCCTCTAGAACTGTCCTTTTGAGCCTTCTCTTCATTCCCATCCTACATCGTACATTGTTCGCAATAGGATGAAGATGGCATTTTTAGTATTTTAACTGCACAAGCTGCGTCTTACAGCCGCACAAATTCATCTAGATTCTAGAACAGTACTGTCCTTTTGGGGCAGAACTGCAAGCACTCTAAAACCCTGCAGTAATTGTCCAGTGGAATTTTTGCCTATGCATGCAGTTGCAAGTTCTGAATTTCTCACCCGTTGTCAGTCACCCTTCTTGTCTTATCTAAGTCACAAACTTTAGCTAATTATGCAGGGATTCGTATCGAAACTTGACATTTTTCTTATCTCTATAATACTGCAGTGAGGGTAATCTATACGTCCACCTAAATGCTATCTTATCTCTGTCCTGTTCGCGTTATCAACTGAAGTTGCCAAGCTTTAGATTCCTGACCGTTTCTCTGTGAAGTTGAACACGAAGCTGCTTTATATAGAATCAATAATAATATAATTCCTTTTCATTATGATTTACTTTTTGTGGCACTGCAAAACATTTTGACAAATCTCCAAACAAAAAGAGCATTGGCTTATATAGGCCTGTACGTTTTCTAGTTCTGAGATTCAGTAAGCCTAAATCTGTTGTCAAGGTCACGTGAGACCTCTGGTAAAAAAAGTAAGACGTCTTATACCACCTTTCCATGTAACGAAATCCATATTTTTCAGCTGCACATAGGGCCTAGGCCAAATCACATTATTATACTCAGCGTTGTTTGACTTCAGTCTTCTGGTGGTTAGTCTTTTATCGAATTTCAACCTGATAATTAAATTTGTCCTCATCAGACTAAGTTGACTGCGAGTTCACTTGAAGTGACAACCTTCGATTGATGTCCTGAGCGTTGTAGAAAAGGCGCCATAGAAGTCATGAGCTTAGATCAAGTTAGATCACGATAGATAAAACGAATTGCAAAACATAATTATCATAGATTAGATCATTAGACTATAATGTACAAACCCTTAAGTGTCCAGACGTACTACACGTAGGCATACATATCTATAGTGTTTTCATATCTACCTATCCACATACCTACCATGGTCTTCATACCTCCACAGTCACTTATTTACTTACTTACGCATAGCTCACTGCATGCTTGTTTGTATTTGCACGGAGTCAATGACTGGTGTACGACTCAAACATATGCTACACCATTACACCTTACAACTTACAAGGCACGCATTATCTACTCTTCACATCTAACCTCGACCCATAGGCGTACGGGAGGTTTCAGAAGTGGGGGGGGGGCAAAGATTGAACTTCTGCCCGAAAAATTTATTCCGGCCAAAAAGTTGGTCGTCCGCGACTATTTTTGCCCGAAAAACCAGATTTGCCCGAAACTTGACGACCTTTTTTTTTTTTTAGTCGTCCGCGACTTTTTTGCCCAAAAAACCAGACTTGCCCGAAACTTGACGACCTTTTTTTTTTTTAGTTGTCCGCGATTTTTTGCCCGAAAAAACCACCAAACTTGCCCGAATTGGGGGGGGGGCAATTGCCCCCCTGCACCCCCGCCTCGTACGCCTATGCCTCGACCTCTTATAATAAGTACAGATTCGGCTGCAGGGTGGGGGTGGGGTTCGTCAGTAAAACCGCTGAATTCCCTCCACTCCACAGAATGAAAATTGGCCTCCGAATAAATAAAGTAGGGGTCAGAAAGTGAGCTACAACTCAGAAGCCCGTATCCGAGTCTGAAACCAATTTGCACGCATTATCCACGCAAGCACACATTCACACACGCACACACACTCACGTGCACTTACGCACACTCACGCACATACACACGTATATAATTATACTATATGCACGCCTATATATGTATAAAATTAAAATTACGTATATATATAATAGTAGTAATATACATAACTGTACACCTTTATCACATCGATCGTATGCAAATTGTCTAATTATCTCATTAAGTGATTCTGTCTTGTTTAAATACGTGGACCCCTATCAGCAGAATGACTAAGGCGTTGGATAAATGTAGGGTAAGTATATACAGTTTATACACACTACTGAATCATGTATAATAGGGGTCGCAGTGTAGGTGTTTAATAATGTGTGCCATGTCTGTATCAACGTCTGAACTCTGCCATGCACTGGTCGCATTCTGGCAGTGCCAGTCCCAAGTCTGAATAAAGAAGGAGGGCGACGCTAATGATCCTTGCTATATCACACAGTGTTGTTAAACTACTGAAACTACTATCAATGTGTGTAGTTAGCCCTATATAGGACCTACTGCAGATCTACGTACAAGTAGGCTATAGAATTGAGACAATTAAATTATATCCTATAGGGTCATCACATTCTAGAGGGTGACATAACCAAAATTAAAAAGGAGCTTAAACCTACAAAATTTACAGTTGAACCACAAATTTAATTTCAAACTGCGAGTGAAACGACTAAGCTTATAAACAGAAGCCGTAAATAGAAGCAGTTATGATGATAATTATGATCATTGTTAAAGTTAAAACCCTGGAGCAAAAATATTAGAGGTGACAAAAGGAAATTGCCCTTTTGCGGCAGATCTTTTTATATCTTCCCCTGGTGTGTGTATGTTTGTGCGTGTGGCTATGTTGTGTACTATGTAGGCCTACATGTGTTTGGGTGTTTGTGTATGTATATGTGTGTTTTCTCTCTCTTTCTCTCTGTGTGTATTTGGAAGTGTGTGTGTGCGTGTGCGTGCGTGTATGCATGTCTAATGCCTTCAGCGTTTTAGTAGAATTTGTGATTTGTTGGGCATAGCCTACGTGGACAGAATTGTCCCATTATTTTGTGTAAGGTAGGGCCTATAGTAAGTTGTCGTAGGTCTAGTACTAGTAGGCTATTCATAGATTCTCAGTTTCTCACCAAAGTTCTTGCGTATGCACTGCGTATATATGCAACAGACCCTACGCAAAATCGAATCAGTGGCTTAGTAGGTTAGTCTTGTGCTACGCGCATTCTGCATGATCATGCATATAATAATTATATTTGTTATATAATTTGTATATATATATATGAATGTATATGAATATACTATATATATATATGAATAATATATATATATATGAAATATTATAAATATACGTCATCTATCTCCGCTAAATGAAATTTCGTCGTGTAGCACCTGGGTCGAACCGTTTTCGTCCCTGTAGGAATGTCCGTAGAGCCTTACCGTATATAGAATATTCTATGGGTAGCCGCTCCCCCCATCTCCTCCCCCTCCTCCGTGTAACAGGTCCCCTCTTTTGGGGTTACAGCCAAGTCGTCTTCTGTAATTGATTTCGTCCCCAATTCACCAATCGATCAGTCCTGACACTAATGCAAAGAACGCGTTCGTTTGCAAATTTTGTCTGACTGCAAACAACACCTACGCACACACGCACACACATACACAAGCACACACGCACATACACCAGCACGCAATTACCGTTAGAAGCAGATGTAACTTTTCAGCAACGCTGGTGAACTCCCTGAACTATGTTCGAAGTTTTCCAATTTGCATGTATTCACTCTCTCGGGCTTTCCTCTCACCCTCGTGTCTTCCACAATCCATGCACATCATCGGGCTTTCCCCTCTCACCCCTTGGGTTTCCACTTGAAACTAAAGTTTCGCCTCCTCAAGAACTGCTACCCCCGACCCCCGACTCCACTGATCCTCAGGCTTTACCTCCCCCCTTTCCAGTTCTCGACCTAAACGACTTCCACGTCAACATTTACGCCGCCTCTCTGATATCTGGAAAACGTGGATTCTGGATTCCATTGGACTACCATAAGGACAACCCTCTAAGGCTCTAACTCGACGCAGCGCTCGTGAATAAGCTGGTGCCCTGCGCTTGGCTTTTGAGACTTTGAGTGGAGCTTTGAAGTTTGGGGATTGCTGCTATACTACTACTACTTTGTTTACATTTACTCGATGCATGGGAGGGTCAAGTGTTTGGCTTCAAGTCACGTTGGTGTAATTGAATACCTGACATCTATATTATACTGGCTGGTGCTCGAATAAGCAACCTATTTGTTCCATTAATTCCATTGGCATAAAATTATGGACTTTTATGGAGTCCAAGGATGTAAAAACATGTAGGCTGATATGGGTTGATATACATGTGGACGATTATGTGCATAATACATATATATATATAATTATATATAAATATATATGCATAAATATAAATATATATATATGTATTTATAAAATATATTTGTGTGTAAATATCTAATAATAATTATGTGTACATTCAAACGCATCATATATATGTAGGCAAGTAGGGCTATGTTTGACTACCATTTGGCCAGCCCTTCTAACTCGACGCAGCGCTCGTGAATAAACTGGTGCCCTTCGATTGGTGCCTTTGAAGACTACTACCACGTTTAAATTTACAGTTATTCGATGGGAGGGTCATGTCTCACTTCAAGTAACGTTGGTGTAATTGAACACGAGACCGTATCGAGGCGGCCTCGGGTATTATAGGCAACCCATTAATTATGCCTATGGGTAAGGACTCCAAGGACCTAACAACCTACATGTAGCCTATGTGGATTGATATACATTGCAGAGTCTGTATATATTTTTGTGTATAAATATCTAGCTGTTGACTATGAATGTACATTTAAACGTTATTATGCGTTGGCAAGCAAAGGCCTGTGTGGGATATAATTCTGATAAACGGAGTTGTGTACTATAATTAACAGGGAAACGGAAAGGTCGTTCGTCGACCCCGAGTCCAAAGAGTTTGCAGAAGAAGAAGACGAATACAGACAAACGATTCGAATTGACAGAAGACGAATATGAAAACTGGCAGAAGGAGAGTAAGTAAGATCAGCAGCAACACTTTATCTTAATTATTGGTGGTGGTGGTGGTGGTAAGGGAGGAATTTATGCAATGCAAAACAAAATTAATTCCTCTGATACAATTGCCCTCTCCTTCCAAAGGTCAGCGGAAGTGCACTATACGACATGAAAAGTGATTACGCTGAGCAACTGTGAGTGAAGGACTTAATGAAGGTCATTACACGGTAATCGCCTCGGGCGGGACTCGAACCCCGTATCATACTGTCTGTGTTATCGGCCGACGGTTCAAACCAATCAGGCACCATGCCACCCATGTTCAACATAACGTAAAGTAACGTAACATAGCATAACATAACATAACTAGCATAACATAACTGACGTAGCATAACATAGCATTGCATTACAGAGGTCTTAAGTAGTTCAGAAGACGCTGGGTCTGTGTTAGAACCTCTGAAATTAACCTGGAACACTTGGTTGTACAAATTTCCTAGCAGCTGCAACTGTGTCCACTGAGACAGTGCAGTGTTGTCATCCAAACAGTTCCACAAGTCTACAACTCTAGCGCTGAAGAATTTCTGCCCTAGTGTTCCTAAACAATTTGAACCTGTCACCCCGCGTTGCATTGAACGTCAACCTCTTGATTGTCAGTTTATAAGTCCGTCATTTTGTCAAACTATTGCTGTGAGTGTATTGTGTTGCAAGCTATTGCTGTGAGTGTATTGTGTTGCAAACTATTTCTGTGAGTGTATTGTGTTGCAAACTATTGCTGTGAGTGTATTGTGTTGCAAACTATTGCTGTGAGTGTATTGTATTCCAAACTATTGCTGTGAGTGTATTGTGTTCCAAACTATTGCTGTGAGTGTGTTGTGTTGCTAATTGGATTTTTTCAAAGATGTTGATAGTTCAGTTCAGATGGATGCAATTGGATCATTAAAAGCGAACTGACTGATGCAATATCTTTGTCAAAGAAATCTGGGACCACATGCTTATGCTGATAAGATAGTTAAGGTCCCTAGAGAATAGTAACACCTCCTTCCCATGTGACCACTTAAACAGGGTCACCAAGTTCAGCCACTCTTTGAGATATTCCCTTTGGGGGAAAGTTTATGACCTCGTTGGGTATCTAGCATTTACCCCTAACTAAGTTACAGGCTTATGGCTGGTGAAATAGAGACAGGGAGTCAGACAGACAGGCAGCCAGACCGACAGGTCACAGGAGGCAGAGAGGAAGGCACACAGAGGTCCAGATCATTCCAGAAGCCGTGGGCGGAGTCTAGAATGCAAACGATCCTTAGTGGGGGAGGGAAGGTGTAGAAGGTGACTAACAAACTGTCGCTGGCTTTGATTACCATCATTAATTGGCGAATATTTATTAGGCTTAACTACGCAGGAGTGACTGACCTGTTGTCCCTCTAGGCTCTGTCACTTGGGTAGGCTATGGACAGGAAAGGCAACAGGTAGCACTTGTTTATCTGCGTCTCACTCCATAGTATGACTCACTGGAGTGTTGGAGGCATTTAGCGAACAGGTAAACTTTGACAGATTCTCATACGTTGAAGAAAGTTCGTCGCATATTGTATGGAAGTGCTGAAGGAAGGAAGTTGTTGCTGCACTCTTGGCTAAATATTAGCCCAGGGGTCTCAAACTCAAGTCATTGTGTGGGCCAAATTTGAAAATTTTCAGTGTCTCGCGGGCCGCAACAGGAAATTATGTCTTGCAAGTTAAACTATTTATAATGAGGTGAGCGTTACAATGCTGTAATAACGATACAATCCTGTAAAATCACCTAAGCTAATAATTATAGGTCGTGGATCCGCTCACGCCCGTCACGTGAACCGTCTGGAAGAGGCGAAGACCGCAGGGGGGGGAGAAGGTAGTTGATGTTAGCAGTTGATGGTCAAGCTATTAGGCTAGGTTGGCCAACAACTGCTAAACAACCAACGCAAAAATCTTAAGAATCTAATGACGACACTAACCCTAACACTAACCCTAACCGACCCTCACGACGCAAAAATCTTAAGAATCTAATGACGACACTAACCCTAACACTAACCCTAACCGACCCTCACGACGCGAAACCTTATACCCTATACGCGAACGACACCTAGGTCTTCTATGTTATAACCATGCTTAAATTTAACGATAAAGAGCGCATAATTACCTGTGCAAAATGTTCCTCCATACGTAGGGTCATTTGTAAGACATTTTAAACGTTTTACATTGCAATTCGTCTAAAATCGTGAGACCCTGCGACACGCAGCACGTGCTGTTGACAGTAGGGTTTACAAAGGATGGGCATAAATTGTACTCGACAACCTCCTCCCCTACGGTATTCGACTCTTCCACGTTGTTTTCCGCTAACCTGATTGGCCGACGGGTGTTAGCCCGAATGGTAGCCTGCAATGCACCGTCCGTAGCCAGTGCGACCAATAATGTTACGGGCGTGAATGTAGCACACGGTTTCCGCTAACGCTCGGGGCGTGAGCGGATCCACTACGATAATTATATTATAGGGGCCTACTTTCAGTGTAACCAGAATGGTACAGACACAAAATTGAAAACTCAGAGTCGCAAAGATAGGGCCTATGAAGAGCATCAATAGCACATTTAGTAGGCCTAAGCCTAATAGGCTTTCCTACAACTAAACTTGTAGCATCTTTAGATGTTCAAAGTATTATAGTGAGTAGTGTCAGGGGTGATCAGGTGTGATTAGCGATACACATCATCTGACAACGTTTCCCAACTACGAGAACATCATTGTTTAGTTTTATCTTTTGAGATGCGAAGAATGATCAAGAATCAGAGTATAATAGGCCTATAGGTATTAAACCGCTACACCTACATCTTCCACATATTCACCCGTAACTGTCAGGCGTGTCATTTGAGATTTATTAATCTTCATTAATTAACGAAAACGTTGTTCACATAATAATTATTATGTATGTAATGCCAAATATCGCCATTATCGTGTTGCAGTACTGCAGGTGCAGATTTTGGAATTTTTATTGTAGTAGAAAAGTGTAGAATACCGAAATATCAACCTCATTGTAGGCTTAGCCTACTTCTGCTTCAGCATGGTATTACATTGAAGGCCAACTATGACTCTATCTGCATATCTGCTTTGCAGATCGAATATCCAAAGCAAAATTGAGAAGAAAACAGTTTGAACCTTGATTCAAATCGCAAAAGAACAGCGGAATTCGGTTTTTAATTTTAACAAATTTCTTTAAATAAAAAAAAATTAAAAAACCAGATGGCTTTCGCGGGCCGCATTATTCGGGTCCGCGGGCCGCATGCGGCCCGCGGGCCGCGTGTTTGAGACCCCTGTATTAGCCTATATCTACGGAAATTGTTACATTAGCAGCTCAGTGTAATGTTTTCTCTCACTGTTGTTGCCTTTAGCCTTTAGGCCTATTATACTCATCAGTCAAATGACGATGCGACATGAGAGCAACCATCTGTGTTACGATTGCCTAGAGTTTTTTTAGTGTGCAGTTCTTCACAAAATGTGCAGTTCCACATAGATTTGTGCAGTTGTAAAAGCACTCATGTGTAGCCAGAAACAGTAAAAAGGTCATTGCCGTTCTATTGGGAGGAATTTTACCATGGATGAAGGGAAAGGGAAAGAAGAGGTTGTGCAGTTCTAAAAATACTTTTAAAAGGTCTGGTCATTGTCCTTTTTAACCTTCTACATGTTATGTTTAAAGTGCGCGAATCGCTACATTTTCAAAGAACGGTCGTTTTAACTAAATGTGGCAGTTTCGAAAAATGCTTTGTTTTCATTTCACGTGTTATTAACAAAAACGCTCAACTTGTCTTTGTGTCTGTTTAAAATGCCGCTCTGAAATATATGTAGGCTAGTAGTTCGTCCTTTTCAAAAGAGATTAGCAATTTTAAAATGGTTTATGGATGTTAATTTTTTTGAGAAAATTATGTGTTACTTGTTCTTTTGTTTTTGAAGTGGAGCGACGGAGTCACATGAGGTCAATCGACGACATCTTGGAGAGCCTTTCCGACGAAGATCCAGACGCCGCAGTGTCTCCTGTTCCTCCTCCTTCAACAGAGAACAAAACAAAATCCAAGGACATGGAAAAGCATCCAACATCCATCCCCAGCACCACTCACCCATTCGCATCACCCCCGCCGCCCCCTACAAGACACGCCACCTGTGGAAGCTTCCAGGAACAACTCTCCTCGTCGGAGACTAGAACCCACGACGTTGCATTTCGTGACAGTCTTCCAGCAGGAGTAACTGAGATGTATGCGTCAAGGAAACCGGAGACCCCCTTGCGTATCACGCAGGGATTAAAGTCTGCCACCGTGGAGACGAGGGATATAGAAGGATCTTCTCTGTTGAATGACATTCCACTTTGGGAAATGTTTGGCGTTAAACTAAGCGAATACTGTCGAACGATTTTGAATTCATGTCCCGTGGATTTAGTGGACAAACAGAAGAGTCAGCACATAATTCATGCTCCAGGAGCAATACAACCTCATGAGCACATAATTCATGTTCCAGGAGCAATACAACCTCATGAGCACGGAATTCATGGTCCAGGAGCAATACAACCTCGTCATGATATTCATTTCGTAGAGGAAACTTCGCACCCAACAAAACCACAATCACTTTCAATGCCTGTTGGAAGAAAGGTTCTTGTTTCGTCGCGTCCAGCGGAAAACCAATCCAAACCTGTTTTTCCAGAGAAAACAAGAATCCCAATTTCAACGGAAAGATTGGGACAACAGAGGCCGGCGACTATCCGTTCACTATCTGAAGACCCAACCAAGCCAGTCACCTCGGTGTCAGATGGAGGTGCGTCTCCCAGTCTTCGACCCCCAATGCAACCAAAGGGAGATGCAACCCAACGTGTGACACAACTGTTGGAGGGCAGTCAGTCTCCCAACGCTCGCCCACCGCTGGCTCCAAAGCCTTCTTTTAAGGACGACAGATACATGCGTGGAACTGCTATCGTAAAAGACCAAGATAGTAAAACTTTGGATAGCTCAGGATCTGTGAAAACCGATTCGTCTGCTGCTTCTCTACCGAGATATCAAACAGAAGCTGGAGTCATGAACAGTAATTCTAAATTTACACCAAAGGTTCAAGCATCGCAGGGTAGAGGAGCGACTCCGCTGGACAGATCAGAGTCAGGTGGATCTCATTGGGAACCGTCAGAGAAGGACACCACCCTTGTCCAGGGAACATCTTCGTTGGATCGTGGTCAGAATCTGGTTCAGTGGGGACCGGCAGTCGATCGGAATTCTACTGAAGTGCGTGGCGAGAATCAGAGAAGACGTTTGGAAATTAAAGCGCCGACCACGAGAGGAGAAGGAGAAGGAGGAGGAGAATGGGGAGGGGGAGGAGGAATAGGAGGAGAAAGAGTAGGTGGAGAAGGAGGAGGAGGAGTAGAAGGGAGAGGCAGAGGAAGTGGTCGAGTAGGAGGAGGAGGAGAAGGGAGAGAAGAAGGGAGAGGCAGAGAAGGAGGAGGAGTAGGAGGAGTAGTGAAAACTGGTGAGATCTTTCTCGAGACACATTTCAACGAACCAAGATCTTCACAGAAGACTCCAGAAGCATTGACTATTAGTCAGGGGCCAGTTTTAGAGTTACCCGCCATCGACAAGACTGACAGAGTGAAGGCAGAATCAGTTGCTTTGCAAGCTCAGTCAAACGTTATTAGGAAAAAGCCGCCGATAGCGAAGGACAAGCCATCGTGGAATCCTTCGACCGGGGCTAAGGGTCGCGGTATACCCCGACCAGGCCCAGCTGTACCATTGAGAGCGGAGCACACGGAGATTGGTTCTTCGAAGCAAGACCTCGGTCCACAACCTTCGATGACCTCTGAGCGGCCACCTTCATCATCATCGACCACGTCAAAGCCACCGACGCTGGTAAGACGAGCGAGGAGTCAGTCATCGGGAAGGACGGATGAGATGACGATCAGCTGCGAGGAGGAAGAAAAGCAGAGGGACACTTCCGGTTGTCTCTTCGGGGCGACCTCTGCCGTACAACTATCCTACAATCAGGAACTGGACGTGGAAAATCCCGCCAAACAGTCCCAACAGTCTGGGATCGGGAGATTCCAGGCATCGGCCGCAAAGTCTGAGGGGCTGTTGACGGCAAGGAAGCGGAGTGCGTCGCCGACCGTGACCACAGGAGGAGCGGTCAAGCAGAACGGCGGTGGCGGTGGAGCGTGGCGTGTGCGCATGCCCGTGTCGAAGAGCGTCGATCTGCTGGATGCTGCGAACAGCATGGAATCGATGCAGAGGATCGGACGGAGGTCTTTGAGCAAGGAGTGGCATGTCGTGACGGTGACGACGAAGGAGGAGATCACGATACTACACAGACCGATGACGACGACGACGATGGTCACTGGAGGCGCCACCAGTCAACCAGTTACCATGGCGACGACGACGACCAGGGATCGCGATGACGTTACGTTCAGACCGCAACTGAGGTCAAGCAAACCGTTTGCAGTGTAGCATTTGTCTGTTTATGTCTGTCTGTCTGTCTGTCTGTCTGTCTGTCTGTCTGTCTGTCTGCATGTATGTCCGTCCGTCTGTATGTCTGTCTGGCTGTATGTTTACGTGTGTCTGTCTGTTTGTATGTCTCTTTCGTTTTTCTCGTCTTTGTTCGTTTTAGATACATGTAGACTATAGATACATTTCTGTCGCTGGCCCTTCTTTCCGGAATGGGCTCATGTGGAACTGCATCTAGTGCATAAACTCTTTGAGACCACGTTCTACGGTACTATTAAGACTGTTCTCTTTAGCCGGCGTTGTGTCTGGATAGATTGTCTCGAAGGGGCGCTATACAAATCTCTTGAATGAATGGAATGAACATGTAAAGCATAGACGTCTGTATGATCAACTGGAACATCAATGACTGCTATATGACTGATGTAAATAGGGAACCCTGTTTTGCGGAACCATATTATGTTCCTTTGGGTTTACCTATTGACAACCTGCACACAAATTTGTAAACTGTGAGCTTGTATTACTTTGTGATGGTTTTCAATTTTTAAAAGTTGATTGATTGATTGATTGATTGATATTGAGTAATGAAGAAAGCTAATCGTATATGCATAATATATAAATATATATAATATATATATATAAGAAAGCTAATTGTAGCCTATATGCATAATATATAAATAAATATATATAATATATGTATATGTATAATCGTATATGCATGAACTGCTGCACTGCATGATTACTATTTTGATTAGCCTATAAATATCAGGAGAAGAATTTGGAAATAGACCTACGTTAAGATGTGGAACTGTAGCTGAGAAATGCGCTATACCAACTTAATGTGGATCAAATTTTCGAATCGATCATACTTCGTAACTTTGGTCTCCTGTTGTGAAAGGATTTTTAATTTTTTTTACTCTAACAAGTCGTTCAAACGAATCGCATGATTTCAACTTCAAAATATTACTGCTATGATATTCTGCCGCATCGGACTGTGGTAGACCAAGCGGATAGGCAGGCTACTCGTAGGCTATGTGTATAAGTTGTGACTGAGAAAGACAAGTTATTTTATACATGCTGTTGGTAAACATGCTACATAATACATTCAGTGTGTAAGTGTGCATAAACAATCCAGCTTATGATGAAAGATGATTTACAATCATGGTTTTACTTAGCAGGTGTTTACTGTTTCCACTTCGGGCATGTTCGGTGCAAAACTGGTTAAGCTGCTTTTAGTTTTTGCGTCTGACCGTACTATACTGCGTCCATTCTGCCGCATCTGGTTTGCCTTGAGTTTGATTTATCGTCATCAACACTTTCTCGAGTATGGCCGCAGGTTTCTTCTAGAACTGTAAGTTGATCTCGGGGTCATGGTAGCTTTCACCGGAACAGCGCACCTCGCAGGGGGTGGGGGAGTGGCCGATGGAACAGCTTGGTAACCCAATCAACGCATGGGATAAATCTGTCTGCGTGTTTGATGAATTGGACGCCGTTATGTTGAATAGTTGATGATCGCGAATGCAATAGAATGGTGCACGTGATATGGTTGCTGGTTGTGTATCGCATATTTAATTATTATTTATCATCTTCAGATGGAATCATAACCGTTGCAATGTGTTCCCATGGCACGCTCAAGCAGGGTGTGCCGCATGGGCGGAGACCTAGGGGGGGGGGGATAGGGGGGACGGTCCCCCCCAAAAAGATGTTGGGGGTGACGGCCCATGTATTGGTCCCCCCCAAAGTTGAGCGGGTCATCACCTTTTTTTGCGGCGAAAATAGAAAATTTTCTTGACTTTTGGACTTTTTTGGGCAAATGACAAAAAAAAAGGTCATCAACTTTTTTGGCGGCGAAAATAGAAAATTTTCTTTAGAAAAGGGTCGCGGAAAATTTTCGTCCGTCCAAACATCTTTCCGTCCCCCCCAATCCTCAGCCCAGGTCTCCGCCTATGGTGTGCCGTTTGCGGTAACTATAGC
The DNA here is from genome assembly GCA_945859605.1 of Lumbricus rubellus. Classification (NCBI taxonomy): domain Eukaryota; kingdom Metazoa; phylum Annelida; class Clitellata; order Crassiclitellata; family Lumbricidae; genus Lumbricus; species Lumbricus rubellus. The sequence continues at coordinate 10,183,278 of OX243811.1, read as the reverse complement.
CACAGCTGATGAATGATCTAGATAATTGTAGTAGGGCTGCTAACGTTTGATTTTGTCATTACCAAGACACATTGTCCGCATCAATGTGTAGGCCTACAAACATGCAATGAATGTTCAAATCAAATCAAATCAAAATCAGTTTATTCTGAGAAGAAAACAATTAACTAAGGCAGACAGCAAAGGAAAATGGTACACATGAAAAAATTAATGTTCATAGGTCACCTTGATTGTATGAACACAGTGAGACAGGGACAGGTGCCGCTAACCTGGGTAACACCGGAACGAAAATTGTAAATCAAGATGGTGAGGTTAGGTAGGCAATAATCTACTAAAATAGTCGTTAATAGGCTAATTGCAGTCAAATCATCAAAAGACAAGACCTATATTTAAAATTAGAAACAACCAGAAAAACCTCTAGGCTACGAAATTTTAGTAGTTTACCAGGCTACCAGAGAAACTATAGACATTAGACAGCAGCGAAGTTTCTAGTTTTATGTACAACTAGCTGTACCCGGCCACGCGTTGCTGTGGCAGAAAAGACTCTCCCCATCCCCCGCCGCCTCCCTCCCCCTCCGTCCCGCTCCCTCCGCTCCTTTCCTCCCTGAACCAAGAAGGCCGCAAAATAATTATGCGAATCGCTTATGACGTCACGGCATGCAACCTCATTCATGTTTCGTCTGCATGGTCGCAGTCACTGTCAAGGCGTTTGTGAATCTGGCAACGTGCGGTTTGAATTTGCAAATGGCGGTCGAGCGGAATGCAAACTTCACTTTTTGTGGAAAATATTGCGTGTTTTCGGAAAAAAAGAAAAATGGACACTCTCAGATAGGATTGGAAGGTTTTGTGAAATTTTCAAAACAATCTGTGCGGTACGTTTCGAGAACACTTTACACAAACTATTGGAAAGTTTCATTTATATATATATAGATAACAGACCTACATTCACGCAGCATGCTGAGTTTCTCGTACGGTACTTGTACGGTCAATAGTAACACGCTCGAGGAAAGAGTTGACCTTCCGAACTGGTTGTCAACTTTTCGGATAATTGATTTGGACTTAAATTTTAAATAGACCTCTTTTTTGACAGCAATTCTAAATTATCAAGTGCAATGTGTACTACTGTGTAGGCTTATTTCGTACGGTACAATGTCATGATAATGTTAATGTCGAGACTTCTAGAGATCTTATTATAATTCGTAGTTATCCCATGTCCTCGCGGTTAAGCCTGTGTAACAGCTTCAGGATCTGTTGGAATGGCAAACTCAGAAAAAAATTAGGGGAAGGCGTAATCCTGCGCCCACCACTGCCAACCCGCGACCTGAACTAGATCACCGTCGACCGCTCCACGACGAATGAAATTCAACTCGCATATCTTTTCCTTGCCGAAGTAGTTGACCGAATAACATACTGCAGAAGCACTTTTGCACGCGCCGATGCACATAGTGGTTGATCGTTTCTTCAGAGAAGTAGTTGCGTTGGTCATCAAACGCCAACCAGTATATCGATGCCACGCTCCAGCTGTACAAGAAACGTGTAGAATTAATATTACGTATAGCCTACTTCTGCATAAATAAAATTCATGCACAAAAAGAGGCTATTTGTTGGCTAAATTAAAATCAATCACCTCTTTGGAACAGATATTCAATAAAACTTGACAAAAGAGCTTGCTTGTAAATTCTATTTTTGCTTGTTCTTATCCTGTGTAAGAATTGTGGAAAAGTAACTGTGGAGGGGAGGGGTTGGACCATTATCCACTTGGAATCGGGTCATGAAAACCATACGGTACTTCTTTAACATGGGGCTCTAAGAAAGACTGGGGGTTGAAATCTCACCATGTTTTCATCTTCAAGTGATCATGGTAACAGTAAGCCTAAGCTATGCCACGCGTTCCACAGACAGATCGAAGAAATTAATGTGAATGTTGAAGTCGTAAGGCTTTGATTTATCTTGTCACAAAAATGTTGAGGCAGAAATTAGATATGAATAGCTAACTATATAGGAGTAGTAGTATTAGGGGCCTTCTAGCATATTTTCTATTTGAGCTAATAAACAAATTAAATAGGGTTAAAAGCAGTTAAATTCTTTTGGATAAGCTTTGGTTAAACAGCGAGCAATGAGCGTTTTAGATAGCCCATCACCTAGGATTATAATTATACCGAAGCATGCAGCAGGCATCGGCGTTCGTATACCTCGCCAGTAATATAATTAAGCGTCTGGCATGCGATCAGCAGGGCTAAGGTCGTAAGAATACTGCCGAAAAGTCTCTAGCTAATATACTTAGTGCGATGTGCGAATAAACGAATATCTCGATAAAATCGGTGTTGGTTACGAAAACTATGCCACTACCGGTTGAATTGTTATACGCAGCTCCCGTTCCCCCTCCGCCCGCAATTTGCATGTAATTCGCCCCATTTTTATACAGGAAGACGTTACCATGAGCGGTATTAGTGTCACAAAATTCTATATACGTCGAAACCAAATAGTATCCGGCTTTTCCGGGAGTGACACGAGTCAGTCTCGTACTTATGCCAGCATTGGTTTTGAATCTTACACTATCGAAAGAAACTCTTGTGTGAGTTTTAGCGTCTATGGCTTGACGAGTTAAAGAATGAATGCTAAGCGCGGGACCGATTGAGATAGAATCTACATACTGCTTCGTAGCTGCATCGCTGGCGCTGTTGGGATCGTGTAGACCTGTAATGTAACCATCATGCATAAAGATGGTTGTATGCACATTTATTTGAGATGAAATATTGTATTGCGTCGACTTAACCATCTCTAACATGATTTCATTGTTTATTCTAAAACGAAATCCATCCATCGATTGTAATGTAATAGGATTGTTTAACGAACATTGTAGTTTATTTCGTATACTACCTAAGAAAATAGTGAATTCTTTATTATCTCCTCTCAAGTCCTTACAACCCATTGAACGCAGACGATCGGAGCCAACGTTTAAGATTAGATCACCAGTCATGGTATCACCAGTTTTAGACACCTTCAATGTAACTTGTTCATCAACGTATTTCTTATTCGTCAAATGATTATCGTTGGACGGAGAATCGTCGTGATTCGTTATCAAATCAATGGCTTGACCTCGACTTAAGGCTTCATCCATTCCTGCTGTCGAAGTGTTCGTTGTAGGCAGTCCTTTAATTTTGTGTCCACCCATTTTTAGATTTCCAGTCGCGGGGTTTGTTCCATCCAATCGAAGAAAACTCTCATTTATTTGACTAAGAGTAACTCCTCCAGCGATTACTCTTTGTGATGAACCAACATCAGTGTGACCAAATTTATCAACAGGCATTTTATATATAATAATTTTTAATGCAAGCCATTTATAACTTCTTGAAAATTCATTCCATTGTTCATCGTTTTCTTCAATACATACAGACACAAATGACCACAAAATACTTCGTTATCGGGTTGTATTCGCTCGCTGTTATATAACACTGGACGGCGTAAATACTTTATCAGTTCCAGAGGGGGAGGAAGGCCGTAACTATCGAAATATATTTTCTCATTACCGCTCTTTAAGAAAGCGCACCAATGCTGACCGGTTCCTTTAGAATCATCTAGAATCAATATCCCACATTCAATCCGTCTAGGTTTATTCGGCAGCTCGTCTCGCACGAAAACGCCTCTAAAATTCGGAATATTCAGCTTCTTCGCGGCATCCAATAATTCAAAATTCGTTAACGGATGATTTGGAAGAACTACGCCTTCGACATCGATGTTTTTCACAGTTGCAGAACTCATTTTATATTTCATCTAAATGTTTTAAAAAGTAATTCGATTTTACTTCCTGCATTACATTATTAAATAGTTTTCAACAAATAGTGTCCATATGCTAAAGTATGAATGCCATCCTCCATTATTACTCGTTTATCGTCGTCGGCGGACAGCGCGACTTTATTAATTTCTTCCGTATAAATATCGTGATGATAAGATCTAATAACATTCATCGTTCGTTGTTGTTCTTTTTTGGTAAATAAGCAGTCTTTATAATCTTCGTGAGTAATAGTTTTCTGGACAACATTCTTCTTAATACCTTTACTTTTCTTGTGCTCATCTCCAGCAGCCATCTTATAAGAATACAACTTTGCTCGCAAACCGACAAATTCTTCGATTTGTTTACCCGCTGCCTCGTCCTTGAACATGCCTATAACTTTCTTATTTACTCCAACCTCAATACCAGATGGATGATCTTTCGAGTATTCACTCGTATCGAATCGAGCTTTAATATCCTCTGCGATATCTGAGTAAAAGTCTTCAGTTTTAATTTCGTATGCCAATGAATCTGTATCGGTAAATAGTAATTTAGCTCTATTTCCGTATTTGGTCTTGATGTAGTTATAATTGAAATCATACATTAAAGTTTTACTCAAGTCTAAAATACACATGCCAAGATAGATAGGTTTATTATAGAATAATTTAGTTCTTTTCATGTGAACGGCTATTAGATTTTCATCGAAAATGGTACAACTCTCGTAATTAGGTTTAGCTGCTAATTTAATAGCCTCCTTCTCTTGACACACTAACCTTACATCAACACGATTTTCAATGTTCTCACAAGTTTTACCAAAAACACTGTTATTCATTAGTTTGAAAAAGTCTTTCTCAAAGTCATTAGTAGCTTTCGTTCTAAGAGCTGTATTTAAATCGATATACTTTTTCAACCAATCACTTTCTTCGAATAGTATACCTCTATGCACTTTTGTTATTTTCAAACCTAAACTCTCATACAGCTTCAGATTATCGTAATGCAGCACATACTTCTTTTTATGGTTTAAGTTTGGAATTAACTTTTTGACTTTGTTAATCTCAATGCTTTCAGGAGCTAACGGATAATCGTTATGCAGGTCGTGTAACTCTTTAGGGTATTCCAAATCAACTTCCAATATGCATGGAATACTTCTCCAATTATTTAAATCAGCTTCATTCATCCATTTGAACCCGTGAGTAGGTAAAGGTTTGATCATAGCCCATCCATATAGATTATTCGCATCCAGGTAAGTGATAAATGTAGAATTTTCGTTGCTATTGAAATCGCTCATATATTTATTATTCGCTTTCCCGTAACGATTTGATATTGTGCTCACTCCTCCTCTCATCCCTTGCTTAATCATCAGAATCATATCGTAATCACTCAATAACTCCAATTTCACGCCTGTCAATTTTAAAGCGGCATCCCAGGCTAAGCCAGGAGATGTAAAATACCATGCAGGGTCAAGCGTATAGTTCTTCATACACACATCTCTAAAGTTTTCGAAAACATCGGCAAGTAGCAGAACATCCGAAACGTTGTATAAATCGTGATATTCTCTGAATGTTTTGCATCCAAATTCTTTCCATACCGTTTGTGCATGCTCGTAGTCTTCATCGCTAATATTCGAATCATTTAGCTTAGAATAGAAAGCGGATTTTGGTGGTAGTTCGGTTTCATTAAAGGTAGTAAATGAATCGACGTAGTCATAAGGATATATGCCTTTTCGTAGCAAAAGATCGAGCTTCTTTCCTGTATATCGTTTACCAATATTTTTACACTGGTCTTTGCTTAGGTTCCTCGATAAAGCATCAAGACTCGAAGCCATAAATTTAAAACTGTCGATAAAACGCAGTTCTCGTCGTACTAGTATTTCTTTTCCATCTTTTACAAACTTATCAACTACGACATCTCTGCTAAAAGATATATACTTTTCCTCGTTATTAGGTATGCAGTTAATTTTCTCACCTCTCAGTTTCTTAATGAACAGATGACAATCGTACCCGGAAAGATTATGAAACACGACAGGGAAAAACTTGGGGACTTTATAGTCTAAATTACAAATGTTATGAGCAGCCCCTCTAAATTTACCGCTAAGATGACAGTGATCTCTAACTCGGTCTTCACCCAGCGTTTTTTCGCAGATATGACATACAGTAGCTCCATCGAAACACTTCTTGTCCTCTTCGGTAAATATCATCTTCTTGTGAAATTTGAATTGATTATATATTCGTTTTATATTCTCTTCGAGTTTATCTACAAATATTTGACCAACATCATCATCTTCACTTTCAGCCGTAAACGTCACAGGATCTTGAGAATATACACTATCGTCGAAACATTTTATGTGGTAACAAAAGGAGCTAGGAGTATGCTTTTGATATTTATTAGTGTACGACAACTCTGGATTTGGTTGGCATGTATCGATCGGTTTCACAAAAGACTCGAAATCTGCGTAGACTATAAAAGGAACCCTCATAGATCGGTTATAATTTTTAAAACTTAACATAGTTCCTGGCTCTGGCATTTCTATTTTTTGTGCGTTATGTTGTGAGCAGTACTCGCTGTGTTTCTTAAGCGAAACTACAGTTCTATAGCCGATCAAACATCTTTTACAGTAATGCATAGAATGGTGGGATTTTTCTGTTCGGAACGTCATCAATCTGTTAAAGTTTTTAATCCAACAATAGTGCTTCCTATCTCCATCAGATATGACTAGTAGATCAACACAAATATCGCTTTCACACTTAGACAGATAAAGCGGGTAGACAAATTTTTCGTAACCAAATACATTAACACTAATATTATTATTTCTCTCAAATTTACCTACCACATTAGCATCAGCAGCAACTGGAAATTCAATACCACCCCAATTAAGTTTTTTTGATTGTTCTTTCAAAGCTTTAGTTATTATCTGTGGGTTTTTTTCTACAGGGTTCAACGCTCTAGTAATACACCATTTGAAGCATTCTTCGTCGTCGTTTTTCATATTTATAATAGCCTTTTTATTAGCTAAGAAGTTGGGAAGCGGAATGTAAGAACTACCTCTTAAGGGTGTATATTTTACCGTATTTATATCTAATTTCACAACAGCTTTAAATCTCCAATTACTTCCTTGCATCTGAAAACTAGCAATAGACTCCATGATTTTATCCTTTTTTCTGCTGTATATTTCATTCAAGTCGGTAGCATCTAAAATAACTTCTGCCCTGGAAACGAATGGTATATCCTCTGAATTAACTACTCCAGATTTCATATCTACTCGTTCCATAGTACAAGTAAGAACTAAATTAGTCTTTGTCTGGCGATTGTTCGACAACAGATTTACTACCTGCGGTCTGACGAAATCAAGAAACGACGAGGCATCCATTCCATTAATTCCATCTATTCTATACTGCTTGGTGAATCCTTTAATAGCCGTCGCCGTTTCTCGAATTTTATTTTTATCAAATATCCTGGAAACAGTTGATTTCAACGATTCCAGTTTTTCATTAACCTCTGCTTGTTCGGGCACGTAACTAAGTAACCAATCCGCAAAATCATTAATTTTGGATCTAACCTTATTGGTGTATGTTCTCGTAGGCACTACTGGCTTGTACTTTCTCGGCGTAAGCGTAGGAGCCTTAATGTCAGGAACCGACGAGTCAAGCAAGTGTTCAACATGGTCCATATTTCTTAAACTACTTTTCTTTAAATCCATTTTATCTTACCACGCAAAAATATTAATACTCTCGCACACTATCTATCTCTCATACACTTTAGTTTCATATCATTATCTCTCATACACTTTAATTTCGTATCTATCTTTCCAGACATTTCCGTTATGATAAGCTATTATGCCAGCACTCTGACCATACGCCTTAGCGGCTTTATACATCGATGGATACGAGCTAACAACGCCAGTCTCTCGATCTATAATATCTACTCTTCTCGGTTGTTTCCTGATACTACCCAGCGTGTCATGTCGATATGACACAGACTTGTAGTCCGTCGGAAGAATATTCTTTTCGATCAGTACAGCTATCATTTGAGGTTTGTTGAGATGTGAAGTGCCTGTAACATTGTTATGCTTGGCCAACAATCTTAGCTCTGGTAGCTTCATAATATATAAGTATTCTTTAATTCAATTTTCCATACACAACACTCATTTTCTGACCATCCGATTGGAACTGCAGCAACCTATCCGAAATTACAACGGCGAAAGCTTCGGTGTCGGCTGGCACTGCTGCATTGAAAAGAGCCTTAATCTGTATATCAACGACAGATGATTTCAAACGCTCAGATTGTTTGCTTACATCGAACACGAACAACGGATATAATTCTTTATAATTTATAGGTGATATATTGCTTTGCGTAATCAACCGATCCATACCATAAAATTTTTGACTAAAGGAGGACGCGTCTCTATACGCTCTGGAGAATTGTTGATTAGGAAACGACAGGTTATGATCGACAGCTGGATATCTTTCTTGATTCATCATCACATAAATGTTCTTGATATCGCAGTGATCAAAGAGCGATGGATTACTTTCCTGATCACCGCTACGACCCGTCTGAAATCCTACGATAATATATCTAGGCTTCTCGGGTGACGTTTTAACGCTTAATCTCCAACTGAAACTTGTCGACTGAGGAACTGTTATTGTGTCGCATTGACGAGCTCTATACGCAACTGGCAACGTTAATTTTGATTCAATCGTCTTATACAACTGCATTCGTTCCATATCGGAAGGAATAACGTGTGGAATAAACCATGAAATTTTGTTTATAGCAACTTTTCCAGCAGCTGCAGCGTTATCGCGGAATATGGCATCATCATCAGCTTTACGAACTAAAGTCAGCGTCTGTTTAAAGCCGTAAATAATCTTGTCGTAATCATCACAAAATCCGAAAATATGCTTCAACGGAACAATAAAACTGAACATTCCCTTAGTGTTTGGCTTACGAATGAGAAAGATTTGTCTAGTGGAAAAGCCGACGTTGTCAGCAATAACAGCAGTCGCACCAGTGTCTTTATACCACAGCTGATTTAAGCCTTGAGTCAACTGAAAATCGTTTGGATACGTAAGTAAACCGAGCATCGTTGTAGCTTGACCCGGATGAAATAGCGTTTCGATTTCTTGATTAGATAACTGATAGGATATTTGACTGAATAGATGCATAAGCCCATTATTCGTAAGAGCGATTGCATCGGCATTAACGTATGCGGTGTCATCAGCTTTAATTAGTCTTCCTTCGAATTGCAGATACGACTCTGCTGGGTGACTGTATAAGTCTTGTAATTCAATATTTATTCTTATTTCCCCAGAACTGTTAAGATTAGTTCTCGCTACAGGTTCGTACTCGTGCCATTCGTATCGCTCGATACCTTCATCGATCAATGGTTGCTCTGTGAATCTTAGAATATCGGATTGCATTTTATTATACATATATTTTTAAATAAGAAAATATGTTTAAGCCATTTTCAAACCACCTCCGTTTAAGCGTTTTACGAGATCTTGAATTCTAATAGCTCCTCCCGTCATTTGCGGATTCGATCCTAGTAATCTAGCTAGAATGACTTTAGTTTCCTGAGTTATAGGCTGCTGAACGGTGGTTGGTGGGAGTATCTTATTGAGTAATCGTTTTCCAACGTCGATCGCCTTATCCTTAGCAACACTCCCAATCTCTTTCACAGCCGTGCTCGCAATTTGTTTGGCTGCATTCGATGTCACTAGTCTCTTGAGAAATCCTGCAATGGAATCGAATATTCCTGCTCCACCGACAACGTGTACTTTTTTATAACTTCTTTTCGCAACGACCAGCATTTCTATATCATTAATTTTTAATTAGATCATCAATTTTTAAATTAGATCATCAATTTTTTATATTAGATCATCAATTTTTTATATTCATCTTTGGTTATCACTCCCTGTCTCAGTAACTCATCCGTCATACCTACAATTTCATTTCTTACTCCTGTATTTCCCGCTTTGTAGCTATATATTCGCAACTCTAATTGTTTTACTAATTCGTTAGGATCTGAAGGAATGGTAATTATTCCGCTTCCTGTTTTACCTCTTAACTTTATGTAATCGTCCCATATGGGTTTTATTATCTTTGCATATTTTACACTTCTAGACGATTTAGGTTTGTTTGGTTTATTTGGCTGACTCATGGCATTCGTTTTAATTAGAATCTCGGCGTATTCTTCGAGATCACGATTATCATAAATTGAACTGTTTGGACTAGCTAACGTTAACAATTCCCATAATCCTGGAGTTCCTTGATAAGTTGTGGTTCCAACTGTAATATCATTTCCTTGGATTGAGGCTTCGCTGTCACCGATGTAGAATTTTCCATCTCTTGATCTTAATCCGAATGTTGTATCCACAAGTCTTCTATCGGAAGCATATTTTTTAAGGTATTCAACTGCAATATTTCCTAATTCTAACCTTCTAATGTCTTCTACTGGGTCATCGTCATCGTACGCCTCTATAGACGGATACTGGGGAAATTGAATAGTTTTCAACGAATCTGGAAGTGATTTTAGAGCGAGTGATGTTGCTGCAGAGTTATCTTTTATTGTCGACAGCAAAGCGTTTTGTTCTTTTGAAATTGCTGATTGAGAGTCGACTATTGGTTTGTAGATTTTCGTTAATTCTCGTTGAAGTCCAAGATCATCTATTCTCTCTGAGAGAAAGTTTTGTTTAATATTTTTTTTCGTTTTTAAAAACTCTTCGATAATAAAATCTCTTTTTGCAGGATCGCTAATTTTCAGTAGTGACATTTTTTTATTATAAGTATAATGTTTAAAACGTAACGTAAAACGTAAACGTAAAACGTAAACATAAAACATACAATTTATGCATCGTAGTAATTAACATAACATATGGAGTCTTTTTCGTTTATAGTAACTGGTGAATCGGAGTTGTTTTGTATTGTAATTATTATATCCTCTGCGTCCTCTAGGACAGTACCATCTTGAAGACTCAGTCTGAGTTGTTTCAACTTCTGTCTAAGAGAGACTAGACACATTCCACTGGTCATTCGGACTCCAAGGCCTACTTCTACTGTAATATTTGTCTTTGGTTCAATTGTTATCGCTTGCTGAGCAAAAATCTCATATCTATCGCCTGCTCGTTGTCTTGCAGGAGCGTGAGTGACCACTTTGGGCAACCAAATTATCGTACTCACACGAGGCTTCCGTTTGGTGATAAATTTGTGTATTGGGTGACCGTATCCAGACATTTATATAAGAGATTTTTTAAAGTAACATTCCAAGAATAGGAATATTTTTAAATGGGGAATTGGGTCCGAGTATAAGTCCTTCTCCGCTGACATATCCTGCTCCTCTTTTCATAAACAGACCGGGTCCTGTTATCGAACTGCCCTTTTTCCACGGTGATAGAATAAGACTTTCCCCAGCAGGCATTATCTTACAGCATATTCCTCCTTTTTTAACGTAGAGCACGCCAGATCCATGTGAGATCGAAGATCCACTTTGTGAGATCGAAGATCCACTTATTTTATCGACAATTTTGGAACCAGCTGCAGAACCCAATCCTGTTAAGGCTCCTGTGGCTAAACTCGGAAGAACACTAGACAGAAGAAATTTTCCGGCTGTTGCTAAGAACGGTAGAATAGCGCCAATAAAACCGCCTTCGACTCTCGCATTGTCTTCTAATTGCTTTTTACCCATTTTAATTGTCACACCAGTTCCATTCTGATACGCTTTAGTTAACTTGTTAATTTGCCTCTGGTTTAGAGCTAATACATGCTCACCAGTTATATCTTCATGAGAAAGTCTTATACTCACCCCAGTTCCGACTTGAACAGCTCGCTTAATCTTCTCTTTTTGCCCTTCAGAAATATTAACTTTGACCTTAGCGTAAGCGCTCATCTTATATTAAATATAAACTTTAAATTAAACCTCTCTTATGTGAAATCGTATCGACAATTCCTCACCTCTTAAATTAATTAGTTTTCCATTTTGGTCTATTAGTTTTGTTTCCATCGATGAAATAGAGTATAGCGTTATTGGAAGATAAACCAGATTATGAGGAGATTCGATTATCTTATAACCAGGCCCGACCGATGGAAAGAAAGAATAAATTATGTTCTCCGTAGTTCCGTTGGCATACGATGATCCTATTATATCACTGGTAACACGTAAACTATTCACGCTGTTTATATCGACTATGTGCTCGGATTCGTTATATCCTTCGGAGTATACACGACGCTGAAATCCTAGAACGGTGCTAATTGAATTTTCTACTGTAAAATCAACTTTATAGTTCTCATCAATTTCCAAAACAGCCTTCAAAGTATTGTTATTTGGTTGCAACTTTATACATTGTCCATGACCTTCTTCTTTTAGAATTCTTTGTATGTATTCATTTAAGTCTTCGATTTCATAGCAACCAGTTGGAATGTCTAATTCTTCCCATGTTACACCGTTATCTGGCGAATATACGAATTTATTATTTGTTTCGTCTATATTAGGAAAACTGTAGTAAGTTTCAAGATTAACTAAAGCCATTTCATACTTTTTACTTTTGTCCAGTTCGATTAGTGGATTAAATTTCGTTCGAATTCGTGTGTTCCTTTCGTTCAACAAAATGCAAAATGATTCCTTAGCCTCTGTGTTATGTGCAATCGTTTCAGTATTAGAAAAAATCTTTTCCAGAAGGCCTTCCATTTTAAATAGTTATTTTTAAATCTAGATTATAAAATCTTAAACTTTGTTATCATTTTATTATTGATTTTATTTAATATAAAAAGTATCTAAACCAGATCTGTACTTACCATTATTTGTTTTACTAGTCAGGTCTATAACCACAAAACCATGCGTTTCATCCCACGCAGTTTTGCATAGTTTTCTAAATTCTTCTATAGTCATATCATCTACACCTATATGATCGCTGTATATATGATTAATATTCTTGAGGTCTTGAGGGAACAAACATATAAAGTTGGCATTCTCTCGGATAGTTTGTCTAGGTAGTTTGAAATAATTTTGTGCTAGGTAAAAGCAGTCTACATTACTATGCCTACCTCTTATATAATACGATTCACATTTATTCTGCTTCTCTAATTGTAAGTCGTCGAAAATCATGAGATTCTTTTTATCTCGACTTAAGTCTCGTGGATCTGGAACATCTTCCGAAGTTTCAAAGAATTTACAGTCTATATCAGATTTCTTATCCATGTTTTTAGACATCTCCTCAACAACGGACGATGGAGATACATTTAATTTCATTATCTCATCTCGGTTATCAAAAAGTCTTATAATTGCTTCCTTTGGCAATTTCTCTTCGAATGCTTTCTTAAGTATCTTATATTCCGGTTGAAAAAGCGATTTGCCAAAGATTTGCAAGTTATCGTAATCTAACCAACCAGGTCTCAGTAATAGATTAAGTAGTAAAGTTGTTTTACCGCATTGAGACTTACCTACGATCAAACCTCTGATACTTCTTGGTAAGAGAGGACTGTTGAAGCGTTTAGATGAATCTTCATTCCAGGATAGGTCTTGGACTTCCATTTTAATTATATTATATTAAAATGGAGTATTGTGTTAAGTGTAAACGAAAAACTGAATCCAAAGATATTCAACGAGTCGTCAGTAAAAATGGCAGACCTATGATTAAAAGTGTATGCGTTGAATGTGGCGCTAGAAAAACTCAGTTTACTAAAATGTCTACTACTGTACAAGGAGGTGATTTGGTATCAGCTCTCAATTCTGCTACTTCTAATATTAAGCTTCCATGGGCAAAGTATCCTGGTGAAATCCATCTTCCAGGACATTCTTTCACAGGCCCAGGTACTCGATTGGATTTGAGATTGAATCCTGATGGAACACCAAAAGAATGGAGTAAACCAGTAGATAGGGTTGATGAAGCGGCCTACCGTCACGACCTAGCTTATGCTAAACATACTGATACAGCAGGGAGAAACGTCGCTGACAGAGCTATGATAGATGAATTAAATAATATACCTAATCCTTCGTTCCGCGAACGAATTGAAAGATCTATAGTTAAACCAATATTATCGACGAAGACCCATTTTGGAATGGGGTTGAAAAAAAAGCTCTGAGATGGACAGACCAACTTGCTGACGAATTGCATAAACCTATAGTCAGGAAGTTCAGGAAGCGAGTTGTTTATGTTCAGGGAGTGGACAAAGTTTGGGCAGCAGACTTGATTGACATGCAGGCTTATGCTAAATTTAATTCTGGGGTGAAATATTTGTTAAGTGTTATTGATATATTTTCCAAGTATGCATTTATTCAGCCGTTAAAAGATAAGCGAGGAGAATCTGTGGCAGATGCTTTCGTTAAAATATTTAATACGAGTAAAAGAAGGGGTGAAAAACTTTGGGTCGATAAGGGATCTGAATTCTATAATAAACAGGTAAAATCATTAGGTATGCAGTTGTACTCAACTGAGAACGAAGAGAAAAGCTGTGTCGTAGAAAGATTTAACAGAACAGTGAAAGAGAAAATGTTTAAATATTTTACAGCAAATTCAACTCAGAGATATATCGATGTTTTAGATAATATGGTTAATTTATACAACAACACAAGACATTCTTCCATTAAAATGACTCCTGTTAAAGCGAGTGTCAAAGCAAACGAATGGGTTGTGTGGATGAATCTATATGGAGACGCTGTACCTGAAACTGTTAAACCTAAATTTTCAGTCGGAGATAGAGTAAGGATTTCTAAGAAGAAAAAGACATTCGAGAAAGGTTTCACGAAAAGATGGACAGAAGAAGTTTTTACTATAACACACATTCAGTACACAGACCCTATAACCTATAAAATATCTGACTATCATGGAGAACAAATACAAGGGACATTTTATGAAGCTGAGTTACAACTGACAACGCAAGATACATTTAAAATAGAGAAGATTATTAGGAAAAGTGGTAATCGGTCTTTGGTTAAATGGTTAGGCTATGATGATTCATTCAATTCATGGATTGATAACAATGCTTTGGTAACACTGTGATAGCACGAAAAACTAATAGGCCTACATAAAAACAACTCAATTAAGAAATCTCGTTCAGGAATGTGGTATTTGACAATCCATTCTACACGAAATCAATACTCAGGTGTAGAATCTCTTTCAGTGTGACATTCCTAAATTCGGAGACCGGGACTCTGGAATGCGGTATTTGACAATCCATTCTACACGAAATCAATACTCAGGTGTAGAATCTCTTTCTGTATGACATTCCTAAGTTCGGAGACCGGGACTCAGGAATGCAGGATCGATGAGTATACTGCAATGCGTCTCGGTTGTTAAGGGAGAATAACAAACACGCTGGTTGTCAGCTCGGCTGGCGTTATCGATCGCTGTGTATCGACCACGGAGTCCACAGGAGCATTCTGCACTGCATATTGATCGTTCCTTCCATAGCCAGAAAAATTTATTGATCGTTCCTTCCATAGCCAGAAATGTAATATAATGTGTTTTAAAACTTTAGAGAAACTGCGGAATGTCTCTTTCATCCAGTAAAATCTGCTGTGGACCAACAGCATCTTGTTGAATACAGTCTGCATCAGTATTAATTGGATGGAGGTTCACCGTTGTTGGGATTGATGGAATTGCAGTAGACATGATGTGAAAATTTGTGTGATGTGCAGAAACGACAGCGTTTGATTTAAGTCTCTCAGCTAGTTGAAGATCTGTCCCAAGATGCTTTAGAATTCGATTGTGATGTTTCGATAATTGATTAAAACTTAAATCGCAAAATATTAGCCTAGGATATATTGCGATTAGCATGTAGAACAGAATGTAACGCTGAACTGTATTGTAATTAAGATGAAATTGTAAAAAGTAAAATCTTTTAATATTTGCACCTTCAGGCATAAAATTCCGAGCAGTTACGTATAACAGACCTCGGTGATAGGCGGCGATCTGTTGTAGACCTAACATCGATTTTTCTTCCTGAACGATCCTTGCATGTGCAGATTTTATTAAAGGAAGATCGGAGAAATCAAAACCTATGAATCTAGTGTCGAGATGCCATTCCAAATCCTCAACATTGTTCAACAAATGGTGTTCATATTGTGCAAGTTTTTCCCGAATCTGCTTTAGAATCACATCGTTGAAAATCTTTACGTGTGAATCGATGTTAGGTCTAGGTCTATGGTGTGGTCTCCTCCTTTCAGGTGGTTGATCCAGAAATTCAGTTATAGCTCGTAATTTCTCTTCAAAATTCCGTCTTTCATCATCATTGTCTTGAAACACTAAATGAATAGCCAACTGGATAGCATCTTCAGAAGACTTAGAAATATCACAAATTAACGCTGCCATTTCTGATGTAGACCTATACGCACAAGCACAGAACGTTGAAAGCCAGCTGACGTCTCAAAATTATTTGCAACAGACAACTGTTTAGTTACTGTCATGACAACAAGACTGCAACACAGGGATGTCCGATTTCTGAGTCTCGAGATTATGTAAAAAAAAGGCGCCCAAAATCGCGAGACAATTCAAAAGGAGCAAAAGTGGTAAGGTTGAAAATTAAGCCTACAGCCGATTGCGCCTTTAAAAAGTAGCCCAACGCATACACTTTTGTAACACCCTAGCAACTCCGTGCAGTACTGCAGACCTTTAATTTACAAATCACCATAGGGACTACTGCGACGCAGATCCAGTGGTCGATATCACGAGGCTGTTCTGTTTACAGTAATTATCGACTGTCTGCTGCCGCACGCGGGTCGATACATTCTCTCCGCCACGATCTGCGACGTATTTGCAGCATAGGTAAATATTGACCGACGAAGGCTGTTGTCTGCATCTTAGTCGATAGCTTAGTATAATCATCACCATCACCGACTCAAGAACAGCAGTAGGCAGTAGGCTATGTCTTGATCGAGGCTGATGAGGCTGCTGGCATGCGTCGATATAATTATAATCCTAGGTGATGGGCTATCTAAAACGCTCAGTGCACGCCGTTTAACCAAAGCTTATCCAAAAGAATTTAACTGCTTTTAACCCTATTTAATTTGTTTATTAGCTCAAATAGAAAATATGCTAGAAGGCCCCTAATACTACTACTTATAGGCCTAAATAATTACACACCGTGCCACGTTTTACTCGCAGAGGATGCCCACACGTACAGTTCCATTTATTTTGGATACGGAAATGCATAAAGAACGTATTCTAATCACCAAGTAGACACGCTTAGACTAATTATTCATCTGTCACTTAATAAATAGCACCCATGTTGCACACAAAATAGGCGTAATGGAGATGGCCTGATAGCCTATCAAGAGATCTCCTAAGCAAAAAACTTCATTGGATAAATTCAGTCGGAATTAGGGGCTTAATTGCAACAGACGGACCCAGTTAAGGTAGCATTAGCTATGAAGATCTATAAAACAGCGAATAAGTCGCAGTAAGAGAAAATGTAGTTCTGGCATGCACTTACTGCAGCTAACTTGTCCAGCGTAGATTTCTATTTCGCATATTGTTAACCAACCAGTTCCATTCAAAGGTTGTTGGACGATCACATATCGACCAGCTGCGGTGTTTGCATTGCACTGGAGGTAAAGCTTAACACCAAAGACAGCCTTCGACGGATACTGGCCACAAAGAGCATAAGCTCCTCTCACCGGTTTAGCAGTAGAGTTTGTCACACCGACAAGAAAGTAGTCCAGTCGGTCAACTGTATGAACGCAAATACATTATTATTCAGATGAATTGCTATTATGGGGCCGTCATAAAGTACGCCACGCTATGTTTGATCATTTTTTTACCCCCCCCCCCCTGTCACAAACTGTCACAAATCTCGGACCCCCCTAAAGTACGTCACACTTTCGGGAAAAAATTTCAATGAACACCGCAAGGCTATATCTATGGCCTAAAACAAGGCTTCGCAACAGCATTACTAGCGCTCCTAGCGAGAGGAATCGTGAACAAAACATTCAGGGATTTTGACATAAAACTAATTCAAATGTTTCAAAAAATTTGTGAAAATTATTTTTAAAGCTATTAAATTTCCACTAAAAAATACAAAAAAGAATTAAAGAAAAAATAAAAAATAAAAAAATGTGTGACGTCACACATGGCCTTACCCCCTTCCCTCTGTCACAAACTGTCACACTTTCTCAAACCCATCCCCTTGAGCTTGACGTACTTTATGGACGGACCCTATGGGCAAACGGACATTAGAGCAAGACGGTAAAAAAATTATGATAAGCTAACTTGTGTGCTAGATAGACCGGACATTGATACAGACAACTTTTACAGCGTTACCCTTTTAAGCTATAGATAATTATAACTGTCTTTTTTATTGTTGTTCGCAGTCATCGTCATCGTCATCATCATTGTCACGTCGCCGTCGTCGTCATCACCATCACCATCAGCCCCACCACCACCACCACCACCACCGCCGCCACCACCACCACCACCACCACCATCACCACCATCACCATCATCATCATCATCATCATCATCATCATCATCATCATCATCATCATCATCATCATCATCATCATCATCATCATCATCATCATCATCATCATCATCATCATCATCATCATCATCATCATCATCATCATCATCATCATCATCATCATCATCATCATCATCATCATCATCATCATCATCATCATCATCATCATCATTCTCCTCCTCCTCTTCCTCATCATCATCATTCTTAATAATGCATAATTACATATATACATATATACATATATACATATATACATATATACATATATACATACATACATACATACATACATACATACATACACACATACATATATACATACATACATACATACAAACATACATACATACATACATACATACATACATACATACATACATAGTTACATACATACATATATACATATATACATACATACATACATACATACATACATACAATCATACATACAATGTCATACATACATACATACATACATACATACATACATACATACATACATACATACATACATACATACATACATACATACATACATACATACATACATACATACATACATACATACATACATACATACATACATACATACATACATACATACATACATACATACATACATACATACATACATAGTACATACATTTTTTGTAAGGCGCCCTTGTAACGGCATGGCTGTGTTACTGCGCCATATAAATCGTCGTTATTATTATTATTATTATTATTATACATATATACGTACGTACAGGGTGGGCCAATAGGAATGCAACAACTTTGAAGCCTTATAACTTGAACAATTTTTACCCGAACATCGTGATCAATATACTAAATTGAAGGTAATTATCCATTCTACTACTGTGTCAAATCTTGCGCTGATATACGTCACCGTTTAAATAAAAATTTTGGCGCGGCGCACACCTCTCAATTTTGAATGTAAATAATGAACATCATGGCGCCGCTCACGGAAGAGGATAGAATTTTAATCAGAATCTTAAGAGTAGAAAAAGAATACAATGCACATCAGATGTTGATAGAATTCTTTTCTAGAAAATGGAATAAATATGCTCTACTTAGATTGATTAAACAAACTGATGCCACGGGAACGTCTAACACCGCAGCTGTGGTCGCAAACGTTCTCCCGCCGGCGCATCGTTCACGTCATACGGTCGCCTATCTGAACGCTAACGTACCAGAGTTTATTGAACTGGAGAACTGGCCACCGAACAATCCGGATTTAAACCCGGTTGACTATTCGATCTGGGGTTGTCTTCAGCAACGGGTCTATCGTGAACCGATACGTGACGTTGAACATTTGAAAAATTGATTGTTTACTGCTGGGCTGAAATAACCCGAGCACTGGTGACCTCAGCCATTGATCATTGGTCGTCTCGTGTCCATGCTGTCATTAAAGCACGTGGTGGACATATTGAATATTTGTTTGACTTATGATAAAGTCACTCAAGATATGAATTGTTATTAATTGTTAGAACTAGTGATTGTTTAGAATTGAGTCATTGACATATTCAGTTTGACTTTTGTTTTTTCTTGCAATTTCATGGCAAAAAAGGGACATCGAACATTAATAGCATTATCTCAAAAAGGCGTAATAGCATCTCTTAGATATTTTGCAGAATGATATAATGGACAATTGTGTTCAATCTGATATATAGGTCAAGATGCTCAGATAAAAATTGTTCAAGTTATAAGGCGCCAAAGTTGTTGCATTCCTATTGGCCCACCCTGTACATACATACATAGGCTACATACATACATACATAGTACATACATATATACGTACGTACGTACGTACACGCACGTACGTACAGCTAAGTGATCAGTGCGAGTGAAAGTTAGAAATGAAGTATACAGTTCACGAACCCACTGACTTTGCGTTCGGATCTGCCCTGTTGGTTAAAACGACCCGTTTGATGTTCATCGGTTGTCCAAGGTCCACCCTCCACCAGTTTTCTCCACCACCAGGGTCTGCCGTTGAAGAGCAGTGGCCGTGGGTGTATATCGGATCAGCATTACCATCCACCGCTAATCCGGCAGGTGAGACGTATGGAATTATTGCGGCTGACCAATTGGAACTCTGAGATGCAGGTCGACCGAGGGCAACGTTGACGCAAGAGTCCACTGACAATCCGAAAAGACAATGTTCTGTAATTGATAGCTGACTGGTGCTTAGGCCTATCTATAAAGCCGCCGCATTTTATTATTTTTTATTTTTTTTGCGCCCGAGGTATTTATGATCCCTCAGGCTTTAAAATCAATACTAAAATCTGTGTTGTTCTGGAGTTAACGGTCATCGTCACCGGTCGATTGTGCAAAGGTAGAGCGAAAAGAAACAGCGTTAAAGCGTTGAATACAAACAGAAAGACGCTGAAAGAGATGTGCTGTCTCCTGCGGGTCTCCTGACACCATGGTCAACCGCCGCCCTAGTTCTGATAAGAACTCCAGGCCCTGTGCATTGATGGGACCCAAGGTCTCAAGTGCCACCGGAATGAATTCGTGTGTACTGGGGATTCCTGCATATTTTGCTGTCTTCTTGGTGGATGCCATTTCAGCTGCTGTTTCAGAGGTTATACGGAGGTCAGATGAATATACGAGCTGGCACACGTGTGAACACTTGTAGCATCCCATGTCATGTATTTCCCTCTTGACCACGGGATCAACGTTGCTCCATCCGGTCTTTTGCCATCAGTACGGAACAGACCTGCTGGTTCCTTGGAGCTCGGAACATCTGCTCGCTGAAGGGCTCTCCAGATGATATCGTTTATAGCAAAATGCCCACTTGCACGCCCTCCAGAAAGTCGACAGACCAGTCCATGATGTCCTCCCTGGTCAGTCACTAAGCCGCACTGGCACTGGTGTGGCTCGCAGAGATCTAGGCCAAGGCGAAGGCCCATCGCCACTCTGACGGCCTCATCGCTGAGACATAGTCCGCAGGAGGCCATTGGAAAAACTGCCATCCAGTCTCCTGCATGGGCGGATGTTACTGCCCGCCGGCGGCGCAGCCTCGCTCTGCTGAGCGGATCTGTCGCCGAGGACCACACCAACGATATGTCTGCCTCAACCAGGGGTCTGTCCCAAGCTTTTTGGGCAGTGATGGACTCTATCTCTCCGCTCGGGAGCGTCTCCCTGCGATCGATGAGAATTTCATTCTTGAATGAATCTTGCCAATCCTCCGAGTGAAGAATTGCGGTTGCAAGATTTCTGGCTGATGCAGCTGAAGCAATATATGCGGAAGATGCCAGCATCTGAAGCCGTCTGATCCCCAAACCGCCGTCTCTTATCGGAAGTGTCGCTTGAATCCATTGGATGTCGCTGAGTCTGATGTTGACGACTGACTCCAATCCCTGTCTCATCTGTTCATCCATAGTTCTCAACAAGATGTGATCCCAGCACTGCGCAGTTCTGAGTAAGAAGGTCAGCCTCGCGGCCCCGAAGCACGATCTCATTAGCATCAGGGCTCCCTGCGTAGGCAGCCTCATCAAGTCCTTCAATGCCTGTTCCAATCTTTCAGAATGGTCCTGCAATACTTCATCCAGAGCCGTGCCTCTTCTGAGCGGCGCCCCCAGCAGAGTTATTGAGTCCATGGCTGCTCGTTTGAAGACATCAAATGTTTTGTCTACCTCTTCCTCCCCGGCCAATTATTATTATTATTATTATCTAATTATTATTTTGGTTAAGTGGATATAGCCTAACAATCTGGACTGTCACGGTTTCGTCTTGTGAAGTTGTAGGCTACGTTTAACACTCGAGTGCCCAAGGCATTTTTTGGTACACGAAGGCCCAAGGGGGGGGGTCCGCGCGGACCCCAGCGTTTTATGTTAATATCTTGGGAAGGGATTGGAATATCGTCACAGAATTTAGTTCAATGTGATCCCAAATGAATTTCCAATCGATTGGTGTATCTTATATGACAATAACACCACCTGGTGTTAAATAATAGTGTAAAATCTCGTGATACACTTTTTAGGCTTGCTTGCGTTATTTACCGAAGGAAGCCTAGCGTTTTCATGCTAATATCTTGAGAAGGGATTGGAATATCGTTATAGAATTTAGTTCAGTGTAATCCCAAATGAATTTGCAGTCGATTGATGTATTCTACAGTACAATAACACCACCTGGTGTAAACTAATAGTGTAAAAATCTCGTAATACATATGTTATGCTTGCATGCTTGCGGTATTCATCGAAGGAAAGCCTATACGTCCGGCGCGGACCCCAGCGTGTTCATGTTAATATCTTGAGAAGGGATTGGAATATCGTTATATATTTTAGTTGTAAGTAATCCCAACTAAATTTGCAATCGATTGATATATATTATATCACAATAGCACCACCTGGTATAAAATAATAGTTATTGACCAGTAACCATGCGCTTGTATGAATATCAACCGCATATCATGGGGTACCCTTAGTATATGCTGTGGTTGTGGGGTGCAGGGTTGGACAATACTCACGCAAAATATACCATTCTATGCCCAAATGGTTGCTCTAGGAATACCTAAAAGCATTTATGCAGATCCCTAGCCTTTAAAAAGTTATCCGGGAAAAACAGGCCTGGGGTCCGGTCGGACCCCCCCTTGGGCACTCGAGGGTTAAGGAGCTCATTGTAACGTAGAGTACCGACCCAAAGAGAGTCGGTGGTGTTGGGGTATGTTCGGTGCCTTAGAGTGGGAAGATTACCGGTTCGAATCGACCTATAGCCGCCGCATATGGACCCTGAGCATTGTGAGCAAGTAGGCCTACTTCACTCGAAACTGAGATTCCGTGTCCGCCCTGCACTCGGGAGCGCTACTGTCACTGCGTATGTTTTCTTGAAGAGGCGCTATAATTGACAATAACAAATGCTCATAATACATACATACATACATACATACATACATACATACATACATGCATACATACATACATACATACATACATACATACATACATACATACATACATACATACATACATACATCCATACATACATGCATATATACATACATACATACATACATACATACATAGTACATACATACATACATACATACATACATACATACATACATACATACATACATACATACATACATACATACATATATACATACATACATACATACATACATACATACATACATACATACATACATACATACATACATACATACATACATACATACATACATACATACATACATACATACATACATACATACATACATACATACATACATACATACATACATACATACATACATACATACATACATACATACATACATACATTATACATACTTACATACAGGGTGGTCCAAAATAGACCGCACAGTGACAGTTTTCTTGATATAATGTATAACAATTCAATGTTTAATGCCATTTCTCTTACTTATTTATATATTTTCTCTGACGTCATTATTGACTTCATCGTTGTTTATCATAGTTTATGGTAAAGAAGTTGTTGTTTATAAGAAATTGTGATCATGGGACGTTTAACTGAGAATGACCGTTGTCTAATTTGGAATCTACGAACTCAGAAACATTGGGGTCGTTGCGTATGATGAAAGTCTTTCATTGAAAGAATTTCTAAATAAGACATGGAAACGTCGTACTATCGATGACCTCATTAAAAAATTGATACCGAAGGTACCACAGCTAGGAATCCGGGTAGCGGACGTCCGAAATCAGTTCGAACAGATGCAAATATCAAGTTGGTAAGCGACCTTATCTGTAGCCAGGAAGACAAACCGCTAAGCCATAAGAGCCCACGGGAGATCGCACGTGAAACCGGCATTTCACGTTCAACTGTTAAACGTATTGTAAAGAAAGATCTCGGACTTAACCAGTACAGGCGCAAAGTTGGACAGCAGTTGAACAGCGATTGCAAGATGAAACGGATTCAGCGCAGTCAGCAACTTCTGCAGCGTTTCATTGACCGCGCAATTGATCAATGGCGTCGTCGGCTTCAATGCGTGGTCGAGCAGCAAGGAGGACACATTGAACATTTTATGTAACGAAATCCATCCATGTAATGTTACAGTAAAAATAATTGCTGTGTTTTTGTGAATTTTCACGGTTATATTTGAATTGGTCTGAATAAAGTACTATCAATTTATCATTGTGCGGTTTATTTTGGACCAACCTGTACATACATACATACATACATACATACATACATACATACATGTACATACATACATACATACATACATACATACATACATACATACATACATACATACATACATACATACATACATACATACATACATACATACATACATACATACATACATACATACATACATACAATCTAAACCTAAGCGAAGGACCTACTCAAGGTCCCTACACAGCCGCATGATATATGGATTCGAACCTGGAACCTGGAACTATTTGGCTCCAAGGCGCCGAACACCACCACTACACCACCGCGCCACTCAAGCTAAGAACTTAATTATGTCCATAATATTAATCTTTTGATCTCGAAAACCATAAACAGCCAACTTACCTTGTGTAAGAAACTGGAAACTTCGGAACACAAATAGAAGTTTAAATTCAAACGATGCCTTCATACCTGCAGCCACACGAATGACAAAGAAAATTAGTTTGACGACTTTGCTATCGGACTATTATAGTGAAATATCGAATATAGACTATTAGAATAATTTGAGAATGTTCGAATACTAAGCTATGCCAAAGTCTGACTGAAAGTGATGGAAGGTTCTGCTAGCACGCTTATCGTATATGTTCTTGCATAGGTTATTTTCATTGATGAAGTGCCGGTGTCGCGAAAAGGATTATCCCCCCAGAAAGCTATCCGGGGGGATGAATTAGTCTATCCCCCCGGATGGAATTAACCGGTCTAGACTATCCGGGGGGATAAACCATTCTATCTTATTTTTTGAAAAATGCGTATAATTGAAAAATTTATTTTCTAATCAAAATTTAAAGTGACTCTAATTGTTTTAAGTGTCCTAAGCAATGTTCAGAGAAAGGCAACTCGAAATTATTTAGTGACTCTAAGTGTTTTTAAGTGTTTCAAAAGTTTTAAGTGCTCTACAACCAAAGCAAAAAATATCAAAATAAAAAAATAAACATACCCGTTAGCGTCATTGGTCAAAACAAAGCAGATGAAAATTAATTTGCAAAAAATTAATTCACACGGAAGTGGCTTTTCGACTTTTCCTCATTTGGGGGGATACGATTAATACGGGGGATACTCTATTTCGTGACACCGGCGCATGTGCCTATGAAGCTGCATGTAGAGAGTGCCTTTGTACTGGTGACTCTGGTCCCTTACATATATTGGCCTATACATTATAAATATATATATATAATATAAATATATATATATAATATATATATGTATAAAAGAGTAGGCTATACACAATTACACATTATACTCGGTTTTCTGAGAGATTGACAACCAGTTACAATAGAGAGAAATAATTTTATCGTTAGAAAGTCGTCGGTTGTATACATGATATATGGTCAAGTTGTGCATATATAATTATTTATGGCAAGCATTTGCACATCGAGTATTTGTGTATACACAACAAATTTGCACAAGACTGCAGGGATCTTCATATGAAAGCAAAGATACAAGTTGTTGTCTGGACTATAGATGCATCGTCGTAGAATAACTGATTTGCGTTCATTGTGTAAAAGCTTAGGTTATCTATTTCCTTAAGAATTGTTTTGCATTAGCAACACACAGTGGTTGGTTCTATAGCAACGCCGGATCGATATGCAACGAGTCAGTCTTGATGCATAAAATTAATATATATCAGAATCAAGTTGACAAGCCGCAATACCCCGCAATACGGTTGCCGGACGTAACCGGAGGGAGCGAATTGCGGTTGAACCTCTAGAATCTCTATTATGAATTAGGCCTAAGTGCAAGCGAATCCATTGAACTCCATTCGAATCTTCGCGTGAATCTCGTGCAAATGTCTGGATAATAAATTATAATTATGTATTGTATTCATGTATTCTCAGGGCTGGATTAAGGCATGTTCAACATGTTCGGTCGAACAGGGGCCCCACACTTTAGGGGCCTCCACAAATGATCCCCCCCAAATTTATAAAGACAAAATTGATGTAGGGCCTATTCAGAAGAAATTTTGACCAAACGACTTTCAAAAAGGTCATCGGCTATTTTGGCAGCAGGCATGGAAAATTTGGTATAGGCCTATTCTGAAGAAATTTCGATCAAAGGACTAAAAGAGGTCATCAGATGTTTCGACCGAAGATTCCCAAAAAAGTTCCGAACAGCTAGGGTCCCACATTTCTTAATCCGGCCATGTGTATGCCTATTCTATTCTGCCGCGCAGGGGCGCCGTTAGGCGTACGCACTTACGCAAGTGCGTACAGCGCGAAAAGGCTAAAAAAAAGTGTCACCACTTTTAACATCCAAAACTACCTCTATGCGTATACCCGAAATGGAGCAAAAAGATTCTGCTGGTGATACTTCATAATCGCTAGTAGGCATATACGGTATATACATACATATACATACATACATACATATCCACATGTATATATATAAAAATGAAACTTTCCAATAGTTTGTGTAAAGTGTTCTCGAAACGTACCGCACAGATTGTTTTGAAAATTTAACAAAACCTTCCATTCCAATCAGAGAGTTTCCAACTTTTTTTTCTCCGAATAAACGCAATATTTTCCACAAAAAGTGAACTTTGAATTCCGCTCGACCGCCATTTGCAAATTACTGCACGTTGCCAGATTTCAGAAACGCCTTGACAGTGACTGCGACCATGCAGACGAAACATCAATGAGATCGCGTACCGTGACGTCATAAGCGATTCGCCTAATTATTTTCCGGCCTTTCAACATTCTTGGTTGAGGGAGGAAAGAAGCGGAGGGAGAAGGAGGGGAGGGTGAGAAGGAGGGGGAGGGGAAGGGGAGGGGGAGGGGAGGGGAGGGGAGGGGAGGGGAGGGGAGGGGAGGGGAGGGGAGGGGAGGGGAGGGGAGGGGAGGGGAGGGGAGGGGAGGGGAGGGGAGGGGAGGGGAGGGGAGGGGAGGGGAGGGGAGGGGAGGGGAGGGGAGGGGAGGGGAGGGGAGGGGAGGGGAGGGGAGGGGAGGGGAGGGGAGGGGAGGGGAGGGGAGGGGAGGGGAGGGGAGGGGAGGGGAGGGGAGGGGAGGGGAGGGGAGGGGAGGGGAGGGGAGGGGAGGGGAGGGGAGGGGAGGGGAGGGGAGGGGAGGGGAGGGGAGGGGAGGGGAGGGGAGGGGAGGGGAGGGGAGGGGAGGGGAGGGGAGGGGAGGGGAGGGGAGGGGAGGGGAGGGGAGGGGAGGGGAGGGGAGGGGAGGGGAGGGGAGGGGAGGGGAGGGGAGGGGAGGGGAGGGGAGGGGAGGGGAGGGGAGGGGAGGGGAGGGGAGGGGAGGGGAGGGGAGGGGAGGGGAGGGGAGGGGAGGGGAGGGGAGGGGAGGGGAGGGGAGGGGAGGGGAGAGTCTTTTCTGCCACAGCAACGCGTGGCCGGGTACAGCTAGTATATATATTATATAATATATATATATATATATAATTTATATAAGCTCGTATCGATCGTTGTTCGCTTAATATTATTTTGTGCAAGTTGTATTGTGCGTACAGAAAAAAATCCTAGTGTTTTGTGCGTACAGAAAAAAAATCCTGGCGGCGCCGCTGCTGCCGTGCTAATCAAAAAGACTGTAACTCAATTTTTCTGTTTTGGGAAACGTTGTTTTATTCATTGTCGGATCGCAATCAAAATGGGCGAAGTTAATCAGGGGAGGGGGGATACGCCCCTCCAAGAAGGCCCAGATTCAACTCTTTCACCATGAAAATTGTATCCTTTTTTGGGGTTAGCCCCTTCCAATAAGGCCAGACTCGGGGTTAGCCCCACAAGAACGGATACCAAACTTCGCCCATGGCAACCAACAGCAGTTCGTTGCGGCAAGTTGCCTATAGCAACAGGGTCGGTTCAGCCAGAGCGATGGTTCTGTTCAGGGCTCTGCGTGGGAACACATTGTCCACTTCACTGTGTACGCCTATAGACATGCAATGAATGTTAGAATCAAATCAAATCAAAATCAGTTTATTCTGAGAAGAAAACAACTAACCAAGGCAGACAGCAAAGGAAAATGGTAGCCTACACATGAAAAGTAATGCTCATATGACACCTTGATTGTAGGCCTACATGTATGAACAGTGAATACTCAGCACGGGTCATCCAGAAAGGGACAGGTGCCGCTAACCTGGGTAACCCTGGAACGAAAATTGTAAATCAAGATGGGGAGGTTAGGTATAATCTACTGAAATAGTCGTTAATAATTGCAGTCAAATTATCAAAAGACAAGACCTATATTTAAAATTAGAAACAACCAGAAGAAAACCTGTAGGCTATGAAATTTTAGTAGTTTGCAAGGCTACCAGAGAAACTATAATTTATATAGACATTAGACAACAGCGCAGTTTGTAGTTTTATGTACAATAACAGACCTACAATCACGCAGCTTGGGGCCGTCCATAAAGTACGTCACGCTCCAAGAGGGAGGGAGTGTAAGAAAGTGTGACAGTTTGTGACGGGGGAGTGGAGTCAGGCCATGTGTGACGTCACACATTTATTTTCTAACATTTTATTTAGAATATTTTTTAATATTTTTTTAGTAGAATTTAATAGCTTTAAAAAACTTTCAAAAATTTTGTGAAACATTTGAATTAGTTTTATGTCAAAATAGCATGAAATGTATATCCCCTGAATGTGTTGTTCACGATTCCTCTCGCTAGGAGCGCTAGTAATGCTGTTGCGAAGCCTTGTTTTATGTATTATAGCCTTGCGGTGCTAACTTTAAAAAATTTGTTCGAAAGTGTGACGTACTTTAGGGGGGGGTCCGAGATTTGTGACAGTTTGTGACAGAGGAGGGGGGTTAGAAATGGTCAAAAATAGCGTGACGTACTTTATGGACGGTCCCTTGCTGAGTTTCTGATACGGTACTTGTATGGTCAATAGTAACACGCTCGAGGAAAGAGTTGACCTTCCGAAATGGTTGTCAACTTTTTCGATAATTGATTTGGACTAAATTTTAAATAGACCTCTTTTTTGACAGCAATTCTAAATTACCAAGTGCAATGTGTAGACTTAGTCGATACTTGTTTATGTTAATGTCGAGACTTCTAGATATCTTATTATAATTCGTATAGTTATCGCATTTCCTCGCGTTTAACCCTGTCTAACGGCTTCGATCAGGATCTGTTGGAATGGCAAACTCAGAAAAAATCAGGGGAAGGCGTAGTCCTGCGCCCACCACTGCCAATCCGTGACCTGAACTAGATCGCCGTCGACCGCTCCACGACGAAGGAAATTCAACTCGCATGCCTTTTCTTTGCCGAAGTAGTTGACCGAATAACACGCAGAAGCACTTTTGCACGCGCCGATGCACAT
>OX243811.1:10091145-10148645 GCA_945859605.1 Lumbricus rubellus | reverse complement strand
ATGACATGTGCGACTGAAGTTAAGTAGGCTGGCCTTAACGGCCTATGTAAGGCGTACTCCGATTGGCAGGAAAATAGTTATCCATCTTTGCAGTGCTGGCAACGGCATTTTCCAACTTCTGCTTCTTGTCGCTTATCAGATGGATACATTTCTCAAACAATGAGATGCGCAATTTATTTCACGAAAATAAGTTTCTCTAAAATCATGTCAACACCTTGCAAATGCAATGACGTCATTTCCGGGTCCGGAAAGTTAGCCTATCACTAATTAAACATTAGTGCTGTGCAATGCTGGAGTTTGGCGTCTTCGACTCGCCGCGTCGTGTCGGGTTGACGGAACTTGACGGGTTCTCGGGTAACCGTACTGAGAGTCTGACACGGTATCGTCAAAGACCTTTAAGTGTAACTTAAAGGGTCTTTGGTATGATGAAGGTCTACTACTCTACTTAGTCTACTACAATATTTATTTAACGTATTTTGTAGTTAGTCTACAATATTTATTTAGGCTAACATATTTTTTCGGAGTCTTGCAAACTCGGGGGCCCCTCTGGGGCCTCTACACTCGGGGGCCCCTAGACTTTGTCTTACCCAGTTTACCCTATTGTTACGCCACTGGTACATACATACATGTATACATATATGCGTATACAATCTAAACCTAAGCGAAGGACCTACTCAAGGTCCATGAACAGCCGCTTGATATATGGATTCGAACCTGGAACTTTTCGGCTCCAAGGCGCCGAACACCACAATTACACGACCGCGCCACTCAAGCTAAGAACTTAATTATGCCCATAATAATTAAACCTACTCTTTTGATCTCGGAAACCATAAACAGTCAACCTACCTTGTGTAAGAAACTGGAAACTTCGGACCACAAATAGAAGTTTCAACTCAAACGATGCCTTCATACCTGCAGCCACACGAATAACAAAGAAAATTAGTTTGACGACTTTGCTATCGTACTATTATATAGGCTAGTGAAATATCGAATATAGACTATTAGAATAAATCGAGAATGTTCGAATGCTAAGCTAGGCTATGCCGTTTAATTGCCAAAGTCTGACTGAAAGTGATGGAAGGTTGTGCTAGCACACCGTTCATGTGTTCTTGCAGACCTTCATCGATGAAGTGCTGGTGCATATGTGCCTATGACGATGCATGTAGAGAGTGCCTTTGTATGAAGCATAATTCGGTCTGGTGACTCTGGTGCCTTACAGTTACATAATATTATATTGGCCTATACATTATATAATTTATATAAAAATAAATAAATATATATAGGCTAAGAGAAGGCTACACATTATATTCGGTTTTCTGAGAGATTGACAACCAGTTACAATAGAGAGAAATAATTTTATCGTTAGAAAGTCGTCGGTTGTATACATGATATATGGTCAAGTGTGCATATATAATTATTTATGGCAAGCATTTGCACATCGAGTATTTGTGTATACACAACAAGTTTGCACAAGACTGCACGGATCTTCATATGAAAGCAAAGATACAAGTTGTTGTCTGGACAAGAGATGCATCGTCGTATAGAATAACTGATTTGCGTTCATTGTGTAAGCTTATATATTATGGCTATCTATTTCCTTAAGAAATGTTTTGCATTAGCAACATTGCAGAGTGGTTGGTTCGATAGCAACGCTCTAACGATATGCAACGAGTCGGTCTTGATGTATAAAATTAATATATAATTATCAGAATCAAGTTGACAAGCCGCAATACGGTTACCGGAAGAAGCGAAATGCGGTTGAACCTCTAAAAGTCTAAATGTTAGTCATATCATAAGCGTCGTGTTACACGTGGGGCGCGGTGGTGTGGTGGTGGTCTGGTGGAGTCGCCTTGGAGTCGGAAGGTTTGAGGTTGGAATCCACCCTCAAGCCATCGCGTATTGACCCTGGGCAAGTCCTTCACTCCAGTGGCGGCGCCAGACACTTTTTGTAGCCAGGGCATAGCCAGGGCAGTCACACAAGTAACCAGGTTGAATCGCGTGCTCGTAATACGGGCCTACATAAGCTTATAATTTGGCGCCATCGTCAGGGCCGGATTAAGACATGTTCAACGTGTTCGGCCGAACAGGGGCCCACATTTTTGGAGCCCCCACTTTAGGGGCCCTACACATGCGATTTTTTTACGGAAACAATTGGCATATTCTACCGAAATGTCGACCAAACGACTAAAAAAGTGTTATACAACTTTTTAGCCGAAGATCTCCCAACAAATTTTCAGAACAGGGTCCCCACATTTCTTAATCCGGCCCTGGCTACCGTGCTCGCCATAAAGTGATGCCACAGCTGGATTTTCCACTAGATCTGGATTTTTTTGGCCTTCGTCTGGGTTTCTGATTTTTGGGGGGCAAATTCCGGGTTTATTTTAGTTACTGCGCCATTGTACACAAAGTCCGGATAAAAAGTAGAATACACAAAAAGTGTCATAACTCGGTAAAAACTTTCAGGATTATCTGAAATTTTAAATAGGCCTACATCACCAATGACCATATTTACACGAGATTCTAAAACCGATTAGAAATATTCATGAGTTTGTCAAATTTATAATCGTTTAATATGCAGCATAAAAGTTACTTACTTTACTTACTATAGGCCTACTTTTTATCCGGACACAGTGTAGGCTATTTACAACGTATGAATATTCTGCATGTGCACTGAGCATTGTAATAATGTAATATGCATTGTATTTATAGTGAAATGCAATGTAAAATGGTTCTGCTACATAACCTACTGTCTGTTCCTCTAATTTTAATTTGAAACTTCACAATCAAGATCTGACGTTGTCAATTCACGAATAATAATTTATAATCTGCATGGAGACGCAGAGGAATAGCTCTTCGCAGAAATAAGCCGTTTCGACATATCAATAATATTATAGACAAAGCCCTGCGGCCCCTGCCAGAACTTTTTCGATGCTAGAATTATTCCTGCCAGACCTTTAGCTAGGCCAGAACTTTTGCATGCCAGAATTTTGACCTACCATATTGCCCTGCCGGATTTTTTGCCTTCCAGAACTTTTGTCTGCCAGAATTTTGCCCTAGTAGAGTGTTTGTCCTGACTGAATTTTCCCTTGCAGTCAGAACTTTGGCCCTGCCAGAACTTTTGCCTTGTCAGAACTTTTGCCTTGCCAGAATTTTGCTCTGACAAAATTTTTCTCTGCTAGAACTATTGCCCTGCCAGAATTTTTCTATCCCAGAACTATTGCTTTCCAGAATGAATTTTTTCATTCCAGAGAGCAGACGTACAGAGTGAACAGTAAGAAACAATTGACCCTGAACAAATTCTGGAAGGGCCATATTTCTGGCAGGGCAACGACCAGGGCAACAGGCAGGGCAAAGGCTTTTTTGGTAGGGCATTTGCCCTGCCATGCCCTGGCGTAGCGCCGCCACTGCTTCACTCGCTATTGCTCAGCGCTTCGGCGTGAAACTCCGATGGCTGCAGTGTCCGCTCTGCATTCGGGAGCGCCTCTGAGTAAAGAGAGAGAGAGAGCTTGAAAGGGTGCTATAACAACTGCACATACAAACAAACAAACAACTGCTTCTGTGAATTTGAAACGCTGTATTTTAAATTCAGAGACGCGACATCAAGTCTTCGTGTAGCTTATAATGTAAGTCTTATTGCATGCTCTAGATTAGCTCGCATATCAAACAAATAGGCTAGGCCTATAGGCTACATAGGCTGAGCGCAGGGGCGGATCCAGGGGAGGCCAATCCGGCCATGCCCCCTCCCCCCATTGAAAACTGCCATGGGACGTGGCCCCCCCATTCGGTCTGAAATTATCAATACGAATATGGGTGCAACGGGTAATGGCCCCCCTATTCGGAAAATTGTACGGCACTTGGCCCCCCGTTCGTTTTTGAAGTTGAGGACTAAATAAAAAAAGGTTATCAACTTTTTTGGCGGATGAAAAGTACTTATTTTCTCAACGACCGATCACTATTTTCAGAAATTTCGAAAAAAAAATCCATTTTCCCATCCAAGATCTAAGATTTTGCCCCCCCCCTTGGTACAGTTCTGGATCCGCCACTGGCTGAGCGTAGAACTATTTTCAGAATGAACGGACATAACTTTTAGAATAAAGTCTGTGTGAGCTTATAGGTTATTTCTGCAAAGAAGCATTCCAGTTAGGCCTCCATGGACTAATCTTCACCATCATCCTTCTGAAAACGCCTGTTTAACTGAGCACTATAATTCAAGTAGCGTAGCCTAGGCCCTATAGGCTATTTATCTATTTCCTGAACCTGGCAGCTTAATAGCTGGACAATTATTTATTTATTCTTTTGGCTACTTTGAAGTTGCTGATCAATCATGTGATAATATTCTAATAAATTGCATTACTAAGTTCCTTCTGTCTGTCGGCTGATTTAATTTTACCGCTAGGCCTATAGATTCCTTTCGGCCTCTGTCATTTCAGCAGACACACACATAGGCTACGCTAGTCCTATTCTCTTCTCGGAGAATAATGAAGGCTAAGAAATACTGAACACTTGTGTCACTCTAAATATATGTGATGCGGATAGCGTAAACTATTCGAGTCGTATTATGGATTTCTTTTTGGTGTGCATGCACTACGCACTTTGCCAGCAGATAACAGTGAATGGCCGTGGGCCCAACAAAACATTTTCGTGTTAGCAGCCAACAATAATAAATTATTGTTCTACTAAGCAGCGGCATCTGGTTTTTAACGACTAGTTTGGGTTTTCAACAAAGTTCTTTAGGCCTACTTTAGAGAATTAATTAGCCTATACCGACGGCGCCCGCAGGCGTAGGCCTACGCACTTACGCAAGTGCGTACAGCGCTGAAGGCTATAGAAAATAAATAAAAATTACAAAATTAAAGCGTAAAATATTATAAGCTGTGTAGCCTAATTCTTATTCTATTGAATCTATACAATAATCTACCGTAATAATTATCTGCATAAAAACATAATTTTATTGTTGGACTTGGGCTGAAGATTACACCTTTCGTAAATTTATATGCTGCTACAGTTAGGGCAAAAGTGCCTAACTCTGGCCGCGTCCTAAATCTCGCCACGTTTTAAATTCTCGATTATAACGATTCCATCCCATACGCATACATTATTACGAGTTATATTATTTGTTACACCTAGATCCAAGTCACTCGATGCTCTAAAAATAGATTTCAATCGATAAATGTTTTAAAAATAGATCGCAAAGATGTTGGGTTTTTCCAGTTGTTTAGATTCAAAAACTTGAAATTTTCAAATAATTCTTTTATAATTATCTTAAATGTTGGTAGAAACACCGCCCAGAGTTTTTAATATTTCGAATTAATAGAGTATGTTCTATTGAATTAAAATAAAAGTACTAATTCAATATTGTTCGCTAGCAGTATGAAAGTATAAGACCCTCACTGCCCGAAAAAGCCTATTTCTGGCCGGTTATTTTTTCAAATCTGGCCATGGCAGGATATAAGATCCTCGAAGGCGAGAAAAATAAGAAATGATAGGCATTTTGCTCAAATGACAGCCCAATATGCAGTGTAGAAATTTTATTCAATAAATCAAAATGGGCGTTGGGTGTTGGGGGATATCCCTCTCAAACCCTCCCTGCTCGGCGCTTTGCACCGCGGCGATCGTCCTTTGCCTTCCCCAAATCCTGTAGCATGCAAGTCGATCTAAGCCTATGTTCACAGGCTAATCAAGCATGTATTGGCTATTGACTCAATTCT
The DNA here is from genome assembly GCA_945859605.1 of Lumbricus rubellus. NCBI lineage: Eukaryota > Metazoa > Annelida > Clitellata > Crassiclitellata > Lumbricidae > Lumbricus > Lumbricus rubellus. Next base: position 10,142,937 of record OX243811.1, on the reverse strand, counting down.
GGCCACATGCCAGAATTAGGCAAAGTGGCCAGAGTTGAGCATTTTTGTATGCCTACGTAAATGTTAATATTTTAATGAAAATAACAGAATTATATTTCAAATTGCTTCAAATTGATTGACTTGGATAATATATTTCTCTGTATTTACTTGATTTTAAGTAACATTTATTAAACCTTTCTCGATGTTAGCATGTTTTTTAAAAAGTGGCCAGAAATGGGTCACTTTACCCTAGATGATCAAAATCATTATTTTGCTATCGCTGCATTAACATTTTTTAATTCTATCCGCTGCATTATGTAACATATTAGAAACTCTATGGTGCATCTCTTGAAAACTTTCTACGCCTACCGGTATACGAATATCAATCAACGCTCTCTGACGTCATCGTCCAGCCGTATCTATAGATCGAATGCTATGTTGATCGCAACCGACAGAATAATGATGACGTCATCATCTCTTTCTTACCAGCTCTCTATTATAGGTCACAGCGTCTACGACTATAATCTTCGCCTGCGTCTCCCCTTGCTCTTTTAGGTTGTCATGGTAACATTTGTCTAATATGCACACAGTCACGTGACTTCAGGTCATCCTTATATATATATATATATATATATATATATATATATATATAACTTTGGTATTTTCCTGAAGTGTTCTAAAGCAAATAATTTCCGTGTGTGAAGCAGTAGCCTAGATTCATCATACGTATTTTTAATAGGAAGAAGTTTCTTGAAAACGATAAACATTAGTCAAAAGACGAGTCCGTAATCAGAAGCAAAACTAATATTTTTCTGTTCCATTCAATTTGAGGGTCGAACGGTTGTCCAACCCCAACTGGAGAAACTTAAAGGAAAACGAGTTTCGACAAAAAGCCGTTGACGAGTAGCACTTGTTTCTAGTTTTATCACTTCTTTCAATCCAAGAAAAGGGTGTTCAAGAATGCAGCACGCCGTAAAAGTTAAAAGTTGAATATGAAGAATAAAATCCACAGAAAAAATGCATAAAACGGTATAAATAAATTATTATACATTTATTGCCTGCTTTGGAATTTGAGGCAGCAATTAAAGAAATAAATGTAATGATTTTGTGATAAGCAAAAAGCTTCCATTGCATTGCCATCTGTCGACTATAGAAGAATAAGGAAAATTTCGGACAAAATCTATGGACTAAATTCCATTATTTAGCCTATATCTGCTGAATATGGACGTCGTTTTTCTGAAGTCTCATTCTGAATTAATTATTCATTCATTCATTCATTCATTCGGACATTTATATAGCGCTCCTTCAAGTAAAAACTACTCTTAGGCGCTCCCGACACCAGCGCGCCTAAAAAGAACAGTTAGGCCTAAGTTAAGGAACGATCCTAGTAGAGTCCTAGGGTGTAAGCGCAGCTCAAAAGGAAGGCCAATCCAGACCACCGGACCAACCACAGAAAAGGCTCGATTCTTCATGGTAATAGTACGAGCAAAAGGAACTAAGAGGACTCCCTTATCAGCATTTTATGTCCAGCATTGGGCAGTTCTGACACCGGACATAAATTAAGGAACCAGTAGGCCTAAACATTTTCCCAGGGTTCCAACCTGAAATGTTGCAGAAGCTGAGAGTTTAGTCCAGTTTTGTTTAAATTGTTTTACTTTCTTCGTGTAATAAGTTGCTTTCTTGAATAAACGAAATATATATAAATCAAAGGGTCAGTACGTGTCGCTGCTCAACCAAAGGTTCTTCAAACGCTATGTAAAATGTGCACAAACTTCAGCCGCATGGTGCGCTCCATAACGTAACGACTTTAAAGCATTATGTAGACTCTTCAACAAAGATGCGTTACAACGTTTATGTATATAAAAATATATAATAGTCTATATATAAATTCCAAATCCGATACAATATCATATGTAATATAAGTATATAAACATATATACATGTTTATATATACTATGAAATAAATGTACATTATTATCTATGCACTGTGGACGCATGTTCATTAGGTTTGATCACGGCATAACGGTAGCACGTTTATAAAATGGCTGGGTTAATTGAGGTCCTAATATCGTGGGTAAAATTACTTTTTCCTGATCCGTGCTATGACGAATTCTTCGTCAACTACAATTTCTTCCACGGTACGGTTTGTTTTTAATGCTATTTAACGAATACTTAAATTTTGAAGTTTATTTGCGCGTTGACGTGGCGATGTAAATCTTGTGATCTTTGAGTTGTGCCCTCTTCGCCCCTCAAGTTTTGACAGCTGAAGGCTGAAACCGGTTGTTCGTAACACTAACCATGCTCTGATTCACACATTGAATGCATTTTTTTTATTATGTTTGCTTAATGATGTTTTTTTCTAACCTAACTGCACCTTTTTGAGTTAAGGAAGTTAATGCCGAGTTATTTAAACGTCTGATTTGTACAAAAGTATCAGCTGTCACCATTGGCAAGGTTCTCTGTAGTTCATTGTTGAGCAATGAGCATTGTCTTTTACTTCCAGGGTTCAACTTGTGATGTGGTGTCAAATAGGAAACAAGTCAAGGCTATTTTGTTTGACGCTTCTGTCCATACACCTATCCAACTTGTGATTTGTTGTGAAATTGCGAACAAGGCTGTAAGGGTATTATTTCTGACCGTACGCATGGCCCGTAATGGAGCCAATGGGTCAAATAACTATACATAGCACATCTGCTGAACGCTTTTCAATTTTAACCAAATTCTTAATTTTCGTTCCTAAATATATTTACCATGACTTTTTGGACTCCAATTTGCTTTAAATTTATTGTTTTTGGTTTTCTGATTTTGTAGCTGCTTGCTTAAAGACAGTTATCAGCAAATGTCTTGGCTATGGAATCATTCTTGGCTCTATCATGGGTAAGTGGTTTATGATGATGTTGATGACAATGAGTGAAAAAATTTCTTCAGCGCCGTTACACTGTATGCACCACTTTGACATTCTTTCATTTGTAAATTTGTATAACGCCCCTTCTAGGAAACTATTGAATGGTGACATGATCAACGTTTAATCGGGATACGTTAACTTGAAATAACATATCTTCGGTCTTAACTTAGTGAAGGTGGATGATTGTTGCTACCTAGATTCAGCAATAAAAAATATGCTGTCCCCAAGCACGTTTTTTAAATTTTTGTACCCTTAGATTGCTCCTCACTTCAGGTTACAAAGAGAGCCTACAAGTTCTAAGTGACGACATGCCTGACCTTTACACCTATATCTAAATATTTTATGCACATTTTTTGTTATATTTGGCATGACATTTGTTAGACTTTTTCTTTGTATGTGCACTTGTTATAGCACCCCTTCAAGCTCTCTCTACTCAGAGGCGCTCCCGAATGCAGAGCGGACACTGCATCGGAGTTTCACGCCGAAGCGCTGAGCAATTGTGAGTGAAGAACTTGCCCAAGGTCCTTACGCGGCGAGGTGGATTCGAACCTCGAACCTTCCGGCTTCAAGGCAATGACGCCACCACTAGACCACCGCGCCCCACAATTGATTATATATTGTTAAAATCTGATTGCTTTTGTTTGTCACTGTACAGTGTGTACACTTTGTTGATCAAGCTTTATCGATTGCGATTTGAATTTGCATTTTTATCAAAATATGAATTGTTAATGGCTGATTTGGCTGTTGTTTTTCAGTCAAAGTGCCACAGATTACCAAGATATTGTCAGCAAAGAGCGCTGAAGGCATCAGCATTGTTAGTACGACGCTTGAACTGACAGCAATTACTGGAGTTTTGGCTTACAGCTATGCCAATGGATTTCCCTTCAGGTCAGTTTAATTACATGTAACATTACTTTGAAATTTATTGCAGAAAAATAATGATTCTTTTGTTTAAGTCAGTGTGTGTGTGTGCGTGTGTGCTGCATGTAATCTGGAGTTTATAACTGCATGTTTTAAAACCTCTCATAATACTGTGTTTAAAAGCATATGGATATTTGAGATCCTCTGTCTGATCCTCTTGAAAGGCTCAGCGAGGTCTTGCCCCAAATATCTGTCTCTTTCGGTTCAGTCTCGATCATTTGCCTCAATTGATCCTTCTCTTTGTTATGAACTTCTCCCTCTGTTCGCTCTACAATTCTGTCTAGCAGTCTCTTATTCATCCTCTTTTCTTCAAACCTTGCACACATTTGGAGCACTTCCGAACGATTCACCCTCAAGGTCCCTCATAGAGGTGCTTTATAGATGCTTAAATGCAATATAATATACAATATACATCATTATTATTCTGCTCTTCAGTAGTATATTTAATGATTGTACAGCAAGAGGGCATGGTGGAGTTCATTCCTGTTGCAAAGATCCTGTACATGCGATATTTCTTAGAGCCAGACATGTAGGAATTTGGGTTGCTCTGATTATGTCATTTCCAACAGTAGCCCCCCCCCCTTGGCTATAAAATATGTCTAGTTGTGCGGCATGTTGTCGTGCATGCCAACTGGTGCCGAAGTAAGGAACATAATTTCTGCGCATTTCTTCTAGGTTTTACCATAAATCGACACTTTAAGTGCCTATATAGTTGATCATAAGGATGAAGAGGCAGTGCTCTGACCAATTGATCACACTGATGCACTTGTAAAAACCGAACAGCTATTATTTATTTTGTCCTTGGTTAGTAGGTCTGTAATGTCAACTTGTTCTTCCAGATGTTGACATTTTTCCGACTCATGTAGTCTTCCGTCCTTTTTCAAATTTTGGCTTTTTATAATATTTGCTCTTTTAATGACGCTCCAGCTGTTGTTGAATTGATTTGTTCATTGATGATTTCATTGACTCCTTATTTCATTATTTACTTATAAATGGATTTTTTTATGTCTTTCATTCAGTGCCATCTGTTTTAATTGAACGTCACATATGTGTGTCCTTGCGCACTATCAATAATTGTTTTGTCTGTTGCCTATAGATGTTCCCTGATTTTATGTGTAGGTCATCGTTTAATTTTCTCTACCTCACCTGATCTTTTTTTGTCCATTGGATAAGGGGTCATTGCATAAATACGTAACGCTCGAGGGTGGGTGGGTGGGGTAATTGAAAACGTTACGAAACGTTACGGGGGTGGGTGGGTGGGGGGGAGCTGAACGTTACGTAACGCCTTGAAAACAATTATTAATGAATATTGAATTCGTGACATTGATTTAAAACTTAACCATACATCTGAAGAACAGTGACGTAGATGTGGCAGCAGACACCATGAAGTTAGTCCTACATGCCAGGTCAAAATACTGCCAAATTAGCCTCTAATTCACATACTAGGTTATATTAAATTCACTATGAAAATATGAATTATATAATTACGCGCTCACATAAGCCAATAATAGACCTAAGTCTCAACTGATTTTTCGTAAACAATCGTTACGTAACGCTGGGCAGGGTGGGTGGGTGGGTCAAGGGAAACGTTACGAAGCGTTACAGGGTGGGTGGGTGGGTCCAAAACGGTCATTTTCGGCGTTACGTAATTATGCAATGACCCCTAATGTAATTTGTAACAAGAGGAATTGGTTTCTGCAGAAAATGAAAATGCGAGAGCAAATGCTCACTCATTTTCATTTTTATTGCTCTTTCAACTCCTTCCCTGCCTTTCTTGACCTATATCTGCATTAGTTCATTTGGTGATCTAATTATTATTGCTCTTTGTTGTTGTGCTGCAGTGCGTACGGGGAAGCCATCTTCCTTGTTATACAGACGGCGATCATATCATTCCTTGTGCTGACGTACACACAAGGGGCCACTGTTGGCGTCCTTTACACAGCCGTGTATGCAGCCATTCTGGCTTACCTGCTGTCTCCAATGGCACCGATGTCGCTGCTCTGGGGTCTGCAGGCATCCGTTATATTGCTTGTGGTTATGGCCAGGGTAAGTGATTTGTAATTCTCTTTGCTGTCTTTGTGTTTTATTCTGTACCTCACTTGTGGGGACCTGGACTGGTTGTAGCCAAGATCTGTTGGTTGTGACCAGTGTAATAATTCATCATTATGCCTTTGGTCATTGGTTAAGTCATTTTTGTATTTAATTATATATAGTATGAATGAGTCATTTCTAGAGGATGTTGTTTTAAGTTATGTAGCTACATATGGCGATCTAGCAAATTATCTGCATTTAAGTCCAAATGAGTTTTTGGCAGTTACGGATAGGATAACTTACTTGCTTGTAGTTGTGATCAGTGTTTGTCATGTATGATTCTGATTCTCTTCAGTGTTTTTTGCCTTGGGATTGGGGGGGGGGGGAGGGAGTGAGAATTTTATGTCGCATCAATTATTCATACTATTAACAAGTCTTTCATGCAGCACAAGCTACTTTGCAGGGTCGTCTGTTGCTTGTGGGTATAAAGTGCTTTCCGAAATGAAGGGTCAATCCATTCTCAGCGGGTTCTTGTGATCCTTTCATTAACTTGCAAGTTAAATCGGGTTGGATTGTTGGGATCTAACGGAATTCCTGTATAATTGATTGTTCTTGCAGTATATGATAACAGTTGGGGTCGTCCAAGCATGACATATGCAAAATGACCTATTTTTAGACACTGCCATCTGCCTATCTGCAGATTCAGTATTACCCGCCTATGCTCCCATTTTGGATGTTGGCCTTGAGACTGCTGCTCTGCTGTGGGTTTATGTATTTTTGCTGCTGCTGTGTTGACTATTAAAAGAACTTTTTATATGTTGTTTTAGTATTTAAATATCAGTTGCTGATTGCTGATATCAAACCACAGTACCATACTTAATTAAGACTCCATTAACTGTGCATCTAGATATTTGCATAAATAAATTGTGTCTTAAAACCTTTCTGAGTTACTCTTCTTTTAGCTGTTCAAAAAGTATGTTTAAAATTGAGAAGAATGATAAGACCCTCGATCTCAGCCACGATTGTTGCATCTTCTATATGAATGCATTCTTAGTAGACATGGTTAGTTATTGTAAATTTTAACATAAGGTTTGCCGGTCAATGAAAGTGTTGATACGTGGGTGTTACAGATGATTCAGGCCGTCACGAACTATCGAAACCAGAGCACGGGTCAGCTGTCCTTCCTTACGGTCGCTCTTCTCTTCTTCGGTTCAGTCGGACGGATTTTCACGTCCTACCAAGAGACGGGAGACATGACCGTCATCCTAACGTACTGCGTCTCTTCGTCCTGCAACGCTTTTCTTCTGTTCCAACTCATGTACTACGCGAAGTCGACTGGTAACGAGCTGCCTCATGTCCATAAGAAGAAGAAGACCAAGTGATTTAGGAAATCGCCGATTGAGTGACCGTACATTTTAGAAATTGTTGTGCTGTGCGGTCGATTATAAAATGACATTTATTCTGAATATGTCAAGGCATGATAATATAATATCGTAAGATTTTGAAATTTCTTGTTAACAAGTTTCTTATTTTGAATGTTGGAAGTAACTGTTTATCGATAATCAGTTGCATGTTGTAATATCGTCATGCATCGTTGTTCGTAATATTTTATCGAAAATTATGTCTTTTCAGGAATATCATCTTGTTAAACATAGCTGTTGTGTTAAATGTGGTGGATGTCTTTTCTCTCTGGCAAGATAGTGAATGTAGTTGGTTTAAAACATAGATGTAAAAAACGATGGAACGGAATAAAAAACTGGAAAAAACTTTTATTCAAAAAAATTAAAAACGAAAAAACTACCAAAAAACCGAAATGGAAAATAATTTGACTTTTTACATCTGAAGCTGCATTTTAAACTTAAAACCCTTGTTTACTTACTACATGTTTCTCTTAAATGATGACGTTATACAATTAAATAATGACATAAGGTAGCTGAATCCTTGGAATTAGGCGGAAAACGTAAGGAATATCAGAAAAAATAAATTAAGGAAAATAATACGAGACAGACAATAAATAAAATTTAATAGCATTACATAAAAATAAAAACGGAATAAAACGATGCAAAAAATAAAAAAACGAAAAAACGACGTTTTTTGGGAGTGAATAAAAAACGGAAGAAACGTTTTAAACAACTATGGTTTAAAATTGTTTAGTTTAACTGTTTTGTGATGAGTTCAAGTAGACCAATCCAGTGCTGTTCTTGTCTTGTGATTAGATGACTGTAAGCTTCCGGGATAAGGTTATGTGGATTACATGTTGTTTGAACATGAAGGTTTCACCAGCCGATCTGTTCATACAAGTAAATGATTCAATGTGACAGCAGATCGTGTGATACATGTGGTATCAAGGATTGGAATTGGAAATACTACATTATGTTTAAACACACTAAAGAGAGAAAACGTAGCAGCATATGACCTCTTAGGAATTTTACTAAACCTGTTTTGTCCTTATACTGACCAGTAGATCATATATCACACGTGTAGCCTGAGCATCTTGACAACTGGACAGTTGACCAGATGCTTAGGCTGCTAATAATTTTTGTCTTGACCGATACATTTTTAACTAGTTAATCTTCGGGTTGTAGTGTTGCTGAACTGTGTTCCTTATGATATGTACATGATCCTGGGTAGGCTTCTTGAAGAGGAGCTATATAAATTCTTAGAATTAGCAATGCAGGTGATTAGTGTCTTTTCCTGTCTGCTTGGTCACTAGACTGGTCCACAATACAATGGCAAAAAATCATCTTCATCAGAACTAGTCTCCACAAGTCTACATCTGTTCTACCTCGCCTAAGTGAGATGTGGACCAAATTTGAAGCAAATTGGAGCATGTTTAGTTGGTGCTCAAGGTCAACCAATATATCTATAATAGAGTCATTCCATGTCAGATCAACCAGACCTTCCCACCCTCACTTGTAATTTTTGCTGAAAATTTACAATGTATTTGCCCAGCATTTGGAAGCACATATACAAAATTATATTGAGATATTTTGAAAACTGACTGAGATATATCATATTAAAGTGAGCAGCTAGGTGAAAATTTGCATTGAATTGTACGGAATGTTCTCTGAAGCCATATTCAACGTAACATAACTTAAGAAGTGGAGCAGATAGAAGCCTGAGGTTTCCACTGCTGCTGCAGAAAGTTGGTGGTGACCATCAGGCCTATTATAATGACTGTCTGTTGAGTAGAGACTTTTCAGTACAGCTGCAAATATGCCTTTTCATTACTCGAAAACTGCATTTTCTTGAATTTACCTGAGAAACAGCAACTGCAAGAAATCTGGTGTCTGTTCACATTCCGATTTCACAAGTAATTGGCTACTACTGGATGTACATGTACTTGACTTTGGTATTTAATTGCAGATGAAGTCATACTGGCGTGCCAAACTTTATCCAGCTGATGAAAGAGTCAATTTTATCTTTGCCCAGTGGAAATTGTAATAATGGTAAAGACAAGAAGCGGCTCTGAAGTTTAGCTGATGGGGAAGGGCACAGAGTAACTGCATGCCATGGCAGGGTCATCTTCCAACGAATGTGAACGACTTCTTCGACTTCTAATGCTAATATCCAGAGAAAGTCTGCACTCAAAGAAGTTGCAGCTTTAACCATTTCAAAGTTATTGAAATTTGGCAGATTATTATTACTCGAATAAATCCACATCAGAAAGGCTGAAGGCATGGACATGAAGGTCATCGACTATGTCTCACTGCAGTGACTGCACCGGCATGGGGAGGGAAACTGTTATCTGACTCTACTGGCAAGAAACGAACAGTAGACGGAATTGCAGTATTCATCACAAGAAACGGAGAAGAGACCTTACTGGGAGTTCCAAAAATTGACCGTGGAACTGGTTTAGAACAAGCCAAAACCTGTTTGAGCACACTGGATGACTGGGGTCTGCACCATCTCCAAAATCTAGTTTGTGGAAGTGTTTGAAATCACTACCCGGCATTCTGGGAGGCGACTCTGGAAGGATACCATCAAAAAGAAGACTCTGAGGTTGTTTGACAACAGAATTTGAATGGATGTCAAAACACTGTTGGTAGCAAACCTCTGCCTTTCTACGATCCATCAATTCTGAGAACTGCCTCAACCATCCTCCTGAGTCCCTTGAATCTCTTAGACTTGCATGCTGTTTCGCATAGAGAGCTACTGTCATCTTTGACATTCTGGTCTTGAATGGAGATGGGAGGAAAACTCAAGTTTGCCTGGTAAGGAATCCTAAGGATTGGTGCGACAATCCCTTCAATGGGGATCTCTGAATGGCAGCGTCGGTCATGACAGTTGCGAACAACTCTGCTGAGCAAGCCGTTGCTTTGTTGTAACAGTACAGTGTGGCGATGTTTATCAGGCTGGGCACCCTCTTATCTGTGTGAGCTTTTCCTCCCCTTTCTAATTGCATATGCCGCCGCGCACTGCGCTCTGCTGTCCACGGTGACTTTATGGTTCCTTTCACTCACTCTGCAGCAATGCAGAGACGCTAGTTCTCTGTTGTTGGTCCAACAACCTGGAATGAACTTCCCTTGACTATGCGACACCTCCCAAGCTGTTCCCAATTTCACAAACTCTTGAAGACCTCTTTTTCGCTTGACCTCGGTCTGGAGCGCCTCTGGGTAGGTACATGTACCTTGAAGGGGCGCTATATAAATTACGATTGATTTATTGATTGATTGAAGTCAGCACTGACAAAAATTAATAGCAGAAGCAGTTCCTTCTTCAGCTCGTGAAACGCCACGGGAAGACCTATTCGTCCTGCTCCAAGGTCAAGTTGATGAAGATTACAGAGGAGATTGAATGACACTGAAGGTGCTGTTCAAGAAGAGTTCTAGTGTTTCCATAGCAACATCCTACATTTTGAAACCTTTTTATTTTTTGCTGCAATTTTATGTTTTAATTCAACCCCAAATCTGTTCTCTGTTCTTCCATGCAGATTACCGATTTCATGCATTCAATGGTGAAAATTCCATGACCTTGAGCACCAACTAGATATTCATCAATTGCTCTCAAATTTGGTAGATGTAATACTGGGCAGACATAGAACAAATATAGGGTTGTGGAGCACAACTCTGAGGAAGTTTATGATTTTGGACCAGTCTATTGGTCACTCTGCATGCCCAGTAGAGGGCCAGTATTATTTTGAAAAAAAGCTCAGAACAGGTAGTGGCATCAGGGTTTCCAAGTCTGCATAGTTTTGACACTGCCATCATGGAGATCAGAAGAATCTTGAGGTGAATTCTGTAGTACTTGAAACCCTCCTTGCAACATACATCAGTGTAATACAAACTCCAAGTGCTGTATTATAATCACTCAGAATGAGATGACACAGAGAAGCTGAACATGTAGAAATAGGAACTATTCTTTTAGAAATTAAAAGCCAGCTGGTCAAAGAAATGTCTACGTGCACAAGCACAAACTGCTTAGTAGCCCAGGTTTTTCTTTGGCTTGTCTTTAATGTTAGGCAATCACAAGCAAACTATATCTATTTTTAGGTCATTTAGATATAATTATTGGACAAGTAAAGCAGTTGAAGCTTGTTTATATAGCACTTCAGCAGTGTGATGGATTAATCTGTCGAGTTTTGCATGGACGTTGTGTTGCCATAACACTTAACGACTGCAATGAATCCCAATTGCTTTTAGTACACTTTTATCCTTAGAGCGTTACACAATTAACCATTTTTGATTAAATAGGGCACATTAAATTTCTTCTTTGACATAAATCTAAATAGTTGTAAACTGATTTTGTGAATGATCTGTGTGATAATTGTTTGCACCACAGTTCATTTTCAATTTTCTCCATTTGCAAGTAGGCCTACGATGATTGTAAGTGTGCTCAACTTGTAAACTATTTGCTTTATAAAGATTTTTGTTGGGCCTTCCGTATTTTATTCTTTGTATACTTTAGGATAACATTCTATGTTGCCCTGCCAAGTTTGGCTGTATGTTTTGGTTTGTACGAACTTGCCAGTTAACAACTTGTCTGGCTTTGTCCCAGTGTTATTTAAGTCATGGTTTTTCAGTTACAGTTTCAGTTACAGTTATCTATTTTTTATTTTTCAGTTTCAGTTACAGTTAACTGCAATGAGATTTTTCAGTCTCAGTTACAGTTATTTTTTTATTTTTCAGTTACAGTTTCAGTTACAGTTATTACGTGTATTTTCAAACGTCACAACCAGTGATGTGGTCTCGAGACCGTGGTCTTGGTCTCGAGACGGTCTCGAGACCAGAAAATTGCGGTCTTGGTCTTGGTCTTGGTCTTGGGCCACCCGGCCTTGGTCTTGGTCTTGGTCTTGAAGGTCCGGTCTTGGTCTTGGTCTCGGTCTTGATGGTCCGGTCTTGGTCTGGTCTTGGTCTTGAAGGTCCGGTCTTGGTCTTGGTCTTGGACCTCTTGGTCGCATCAAAAGAGACAAGAAAACGTGAATGCTCAGTTATCCTAGTGCCTTAGTAAGTAATTACATCGATGCAATTGCTCGATGTGGCATTTTGTAGTTTTGCAAACATTGAGGAGCAGGGATTTGGACCTCAGTGGTGTGGTCTCGAGACGTGGTCTTGGTCTCGAGACGGTCTCGAGACCAGAAAATTGCGGTCTTGGTCTTGGTCTCGGTCTTGGACCACCCGGTCTTGGTCTTGGTCTCGGTCTTGGACCACCCGGTCTTGGTCTTGGTCTTGGTCTTGGACCACTCGGTCTTGGTCTTGGTCTTGGTCTTGGATTTTCGGTCTCGTGCACAACACTGGTCACAACTACTAAAACACTGGTCACAGTCACACATATTTCGCAAAGTTCCCAGAAAGTTGAATAGGAGATCAATCTGATTTTACATATTGTCGGTTGACTTTAAGGAACACACGACGTTCCAGGTTTACACTTAATCTGTTTCGCTTTCTTGCACACAAGTTCCCACAAACTGAGAAGACGCGCTCAACGTATGCTTGTGAAGCAGGTGTGGATACAGTCTTCTGCAATCAGGGCCAGAGATGGATAGGATCTCTGTCGATCCACCCAGAAGGACAGTCCATTATCTAGGTCACCGTTGAAGATGGTTGCTTCCGCCAAGTATCGATCAAGCTCCCCATCAATACCGGACGTCCTTAATGCTGAACTCAAGGAGCTTCTGGTCCGGTTATCCTGCGATAGGAGCTTGAAGCGCTTCAATGGCGGTGGCTGATTGTTTAACAGTTTACCGCCGAAGCCTGAGCAGGAAAGGAATAGGAAAGGGACAGGAACCGGAAGTGAAATGAACATAGAGAACTTAACGTGTAGTAGAGTAGAATTTCCGTTCAATAAGTAAGAGGGAAAAAAGCACTTGTTTTATTTTCAAGTTAACTCCTTTTGATTCTTCAGTTATACAGTTATTGTTTTTCAGTTACAGTTTCAGTTACAGTTATCTATTTTTTTATGTTTCAGTTACAGTTAACTGAAAAAGATTTTTCAGTTATTCTGCTATTTCAGTTACAGTTTCAGTTAATAGAAATAACACTGCTTTGTCCTCTCATCTTTGCAACAGAGATTCATAGAATGTTGGCAGTGAAATGACTGTAGTTTAAGAAAATGCAGGTGAATGTTTCTATTGAAATAAACATCTTAGCAGTTTATATCGGTTGAAATGTGATTCAGTGTTCTGAGAGTTGTGTGGGTTTTAACAGATGAAATAAATTTTTTCTGCTAGAAAGCGATTCGGTAGTATTTGTTAGTTCATGTAGTGTTGTACTTGCGTTAAAACGTATCAGTAGCATCTATCCTTTCTGATTGGACCAGTTTACACAACAGGCAATCTGCTAGGCAGCTGCCTTTCTGCAGTGGTATCTGAAACGAATGCCTGAGGTCTTAGTTGGCGGTGGGACTTGACTTATGGAATTGACTGGCAGGGTCCAGCATTAGCTTGTGCCTGTGGAGACCAATTGCTCATCATCAGGACATCCATTCTGACTGCATTCTGAACAAAGTTTTTTTCTAGGCTTTGGAGGGTAGGAAATATTTTGTGACCAGTTTACTATGGAACTTTGATGAGAGTTATGTTTCATACAAATATTTTACGACTTTCTTGGGAAAATCTTTGGTCTGTTTTATTCAGCATTTGCTCAGGTGATCTTGGATAATCGTGATCTTCAAAATAAGTCCCCACCAGTATTAATGTCATTGATGTTTTTATTTATGTTTAATGCTCTACTAAATATACTCGAGAGCCAGCTTGAAGTCCTCCCTTTGGATTTGATTCAGCATCAGAACTACATCCATTTAGATCAAGCCATAGCAAGTCCAGCATTCGATTTTTATTAGCAAAATAAAGTCTAATAAATCTGTGGGAAAAATCTTCGAAAATGGAACCGTGATCCCCAAGCTCTCTTACACAAACGTGTGTGAGACAGCTATAAGGCAGCTGTCGCCATTGAAACATGCCTAGAAGTGGGTGGCTGATTTTTTAAAAAGTATTGTAGTAACCTACAGTCTTCATTTGCTCTCTTTAGGCCTACATTGACTTCACAGTTCTCGATGTTCTCACTGGCACAGTTAGCTACAGGGGGGCAAGGACCTGGCTACATATCTTAGTTAAAGAACGTAGGACGCTTGACCACGTACGTGTCACACACGTTTGTGTAAGAGAGCTTGCAATGGGGATCATCGTTCCCTTTCCGAAGGTAGTTTTGCAGAGATTTAAATTTCAGTATAGCACGATTCGTACATCATCCTCAGGTTCTTCTCTGCCAGTTGGCCAGTGTGTCCGATGGCACCCCTCCTCTTGTTGTTGATCAGCTGTTGATTTCCCTCCCGCATCATCCAGTCCAGACGCTTCTGCCTAGGCACGATTCGTATACGCTTACGGGTACCTTAATCCTCTGATGCTATTCAAAACGGTCATTTGGTGGTGAAGGATCTTAAGGTATCTCATCTGACCGATTCGTTAAAAATGAGATTTGAGTAGAGTCGAGAGAGCAAATGAGCGCCTCAACTCGCGAGAGGGCGTTAAAGTCCTGAACGACCTCTAGTTAATTATACATCTTTGGTTGATAGCAGAAATTACCATAGATAAACAAATATTATATCTATGGAAATAACAAGCTTTCAATAAATTACATGTTGGTCAAAGTACTGTAGCAATGTTAAAATTATCTGGAATCTCGTGCGGAATCTTAATTAGACAAAATACACAGAGGACATTATTTCCTAAAAGAATCATTACTTATGCAGTGAGTTTGTGTCAACGCGAAATTGGGCGATATTTAGGGAATTTCTTGTGCCGTCAGCATTCTACCAATTGCACGAGACAACCGAAGCTTCCACTGCCGAAGAATTATTTCATTACAACGCCGATATATTATTTAAACGCAGGTACAGTGCCCTACTGCAAATTTCCATTATAAAATGCATACAGCACCGATAGGAATATTAAATAGAAGTTGGATTGATGAGAAGGATTCTTCCCAAAGTAGAAGTTGGATTGATTAAAAACTAATAATGCTACAACGGGAATGATGCTAAAAACTACACGTTTGCCATATGTCATAGCAACATTTGTTACATACACATGTCATACAGTGATGTGGATGTGGTAAATTGGTGATGGTATATGCCAATGCACTATGCTGGCGTGAGTGGCGTCCAGGATGGCAAGATTAAAAGTTGGCTGCCGTGCCTGTATTAGCTTCTGCACGTAGAACAGAGAGGATGACAGAGAAAACCTATGCAGGTGAATGATCTGAATGGATTGAGCCATGGCGGTCCAGACGTGGGGAACAAAGAAATCGAGTGTGTATATTATGTGTTCTGCTTGTATGCTTGATTATTTCAGTTCCTCACATTGGACATCTGTACACGAATGTCCTTGCTGATGCTGTGCGTCGATGGTACGGTGTACTCGGAGTTCCTGTTCTCTTCTCAACAGGTACAGATGAACATGGACTTAAGGTAGGTGGAAACTTGCCTAAATATTTAGAACAGATCTATATCACTTCAGCCACTTTTTCATTGAAAGTTTTTACTTTTATTCAAGTGAACTGAGCTGCATACAGAGCAGCATACATGTCAATGGATGCTTGAAACCTACGTAATACACTTATAATTAATTGTTGAAGATTTTGCTATAAGAAAAAACTTTGAGCACTGCCAATTGATGAGTGCACAGAATTCAGAGGAAGGTACAAAGCCAATGTTTTTGTTGTATTATTTTTGAAGACTTGAGTTACTCTATATTTATGTAAAAGCTTAGCACTGAGAGTTGGTTTTGGTTTTAAAATGGTTTTAATTTTTAAATTAATTTTAAATAAAATGGTTTTAATTGACTTTTAGGTGCTAATTATATATTCTGCAACATTTTTAGATGTCGGTTCTGTTCTTTTTATAGGTGCAACAGGCAGCTTCATTGCAAAAGAAAGATCCACAATCATTCTGCGATGAAATTTCCGGTGAATTCAGGGTAGGTAACACAGATAACGAAGACTTTGTGTAATTCCTTCAGATCTTATTGTAGGATGGCCAGTCAATTGAGCAATTTTGACAGGAAATTATTATTATTATTATTAAAAAATTGTTGACTGACATAAGATCAAAGAAGTGTGAATCTGAGACATGGTCAGCTGGTCACTGCAAGTAGCAAATTTATTTAATCTGATCCTATGCTTCTTGTTCTACTCTATACACGCTAACTGTATATTCATATCAGTACCTTAGAAAGGTTAGATCAGCTAGTATAAGGTTAAATATGCTGAAACGGATATTTTCAAAGTCTAGATGGTCGACGACCCCTTAGGTTCTCCTGTGTAACCAGCTTTTATTATTTTCTCTGACTTCAGTGACTTGTGTTATTGTTCTATATATGGTTACCGATTAAACAAATAAATAAATATATAAATAAAAGATCAGAAAGACAAAAAACTTGACAAAGATTTTGGCAGATGTAAGCTTAATGAGTTTGTGTAATAAGTTTGTGTAATTTATGTGCCAATCATTGTGCATGCGGTATAATTGCTTACAGCTAAATGATTTTGTTTTTGTTAGAGATTATTTCAGAAAGGCAACATAAATTACACAGATTACATCAGAACAACTGAGGGAAGACATCACAAAGCGGTGGCTGAGATGTGGGTGAGTTACTAAAATAAACTGGATTGACTTACTTACTGATTGCCACATTTGCTACATTGCTGGCTTTTTGACTAACTGATGGAATTACTGATTGATACTGATTGACTTACTCATTCACAGACTGGGCATTGATTGACTGCGATTGGGGAAAGGGTGACAAAAAGAATGGTTTATGTTTGACTGATTGAGTAATTGATTTCTTGATTGATTATATCTAAATGCATGAATTGCTTACTGGTACGTCGTCTTAGTGTATGTGTAGGTTATTTGTTTTTGGATACACAGGAACGATTGAAGTCACGAGGTCACATCTACAAAGGTCGCTACGAGGGATGGTATTCAGTTTCAGATGAGACGTTCGTTGGAGAGGACCAGGTCAAGGAGGTCATCGAAGGAAATGGAAAGACCAAAAAGGTGTGACGTAGAAACTAGTAAGGTGAAACAAAGGAGAGGATGACACAACATTATTACAATGCTATGCCAAGGCATTATATTTGAATATACGATGTAAAGAGGACATTTAGCACAGTGCAGTATGGTTACAATGCCATTTTACAGATGTTCTGTGAGCCAATTGAACTTATGCATATAACATGATTCTTATAAAAGTACAAGCAGAACAAGATGTATTTGTGTTATTCCTTTGATTGATTGTTGCTGATATGCGGCAGGTGAATATCTGTCCTGTAGCTATTATTATAACTGGATACCAGTTATGTAGTGGTACATTTTTCGGACAAACTAAACATCGTGAGTAAAAGTTGTGGATTGTCTCTGGTGTGATATTGGAGACACAGGTGGTATATACTGGAAAAGGTAATGGTATGGTAGCACACTTGTTTTACATACCTCCCATATGAATCTCCTCAGAAGGATGTCAGTTGAAGGGTATGATTACCGTAATGTTGACTTGTATTTTACTGACCATGAATGGGCTTGGTTGATACCATGTGTGAAATACTGTATGTGGCACCAAAGTAAGTAGTAACGGGGCACAATCCTACTGCACTTGTCTGTGTTGCATAAAGAATGTCAAGATGTCACTTAACTGTGCTGTTTTGTTTGCAGGTTTTTGTTGAGAGTGGACATCCGGTTGAATGGATGGTTGAGGAGAACTACATGTTTCGTTTGTCCGATTTTGAAAAGCCTCTCACCGACTGGCTCAACAAAAAGGGTTTGACTTTAAATTTTTAAATGGAACGAGAATCACGTTTTGAGATATATATTTTCCAGTAGCGACCTTAATCAACTTTAGTCTAAGTGGAGTGCATTTGTAGTACCCTGTCAGTGGAAGATTGCACGCTGACGGGGTGGATGTTAATAAGACATTAGTCTATTGTCACTTTGTAAAGTTAGAATCACGGCTGTTAATCTGACTACTAAGTCATATTCAAAGCGACGCTTTTAATGTTGGGGAAATGAGTGGGTAATTAAGAAACTGGAGATTCTTTGGTACGCAGTGCTTAGATTTCCAATCCTTAGTCAGTCTTTATCAGTGACATTTATCGGTGACATTTATCAGTGACATTTATTAGCGACATTTATTCATCAGTGACATTCATCAGCGACATTTATCAGTGACATTTATCAGTGACGTTTATCAGTGACATTTATCAGTGACATTTATCAGTGATGTTTATCAGTGACATTTATCAGTGACATAATTTATCAGTGACATAATCTATCGGTGAAATCTGTTGTTGTCTTGATAGTTATACATCCAGATGTTTTTGAACCACTCGTTCGACAGTTCATCACAAGTGGACTTCCAGACTTGTCAGTTTCTCGTCATCGATCTCGAATTCCGTGGGGAATTCCAGTTCCTGGGGATGAGTCGCAGACGGTAAGGGGGAAAGGTGCTTCTGAGTTTTAAACAGTCGGACGATGTAGATTTGTATTTACTTGTAGTTGATAGACACTGGCTTAGCCAAGGAAGTTTCATTTATTAGAAATGATGGTCAAAATGTTTTTATAACATTGTGAATGATCTGCTAAGAATAATAACAGTTTGATGACAGTTGTGCATATATCAACTGTCTTGGAAAGTTCACTTAGGGTTCATTTTTTCCAATGCCACTTCCTTCCTCTGTGAATAACAGCAAAATTACTTCACTGTCAGGGTCAGAGTGTTTTGATAAAACCCCAAACTGTGGGGACAATAGGACAAGACTTTTCCATTGATCTGCTTTCGGTATCTCATTTTCTCTTCTATGGATTAATTTTACCTGATAAGTAAACAAGCGCTAATAACTGATAATGAAATGTTAAAAGAGCAGTAAATAAAATTTATTAGAATTTTATGTAAAATAAGAAATTTATGCAACCTATCAATCACACTTTTCTGAATCATAGACAGGCATCATTCTATCAATCAGAAACTCTGGCACTTAGCATAATTTATGGTAATTATATGTTAATTAGTCTTTTTTAGCTCATTTTATATTCAGAATGTCAATAATTTTGATATTTTTCAGATATATGTTTGGCTGGACGCATTAACGAATTATCTTACAGTTGGTGGCTTTCCAGCTGCTGCGCACCAGTGGCCGGTTGACTGCCACGTCGTGGGAAAGGACATTTTGAGGTACAGCTGTCTAGGAGTTTTAGTCTACCAGCCATTAGCCAGCCACATAAAATATTATCGGCTCTAGTTTAACAATATAATAATTTAATAATTTAATTTAATAGTTTAACACCGGCCATTTAGTGGTTGGTAGGTAAATTACTTGTTCTGAGATGTATTCGCTTCATATTAAAGAGTTTGTCGAGATCCTGGGAAAATACAACCTTTCTTATGTTTATTTAATACTTTTATGAAGTTCTTACAAGTGCTATATAAGTAGCCAGGAACATGCACACAGGTCAGAAGTGCTCCTCAGTGGTAGCATTGAAGGAGTGCTATATAAATCTTCAATTTTCATAATAAATAATTAATAAATGGATATGGCACAACGTTATATATATTGCATGCTCTGTTTCTTACGGTAGGTTCCACGCAATTTATTGGCCTGCGTTTCTAATGGCTGTCGGACTGGAACCACCTCGTTCCATACTCTGCCATTCCCACTGGATGATGAAGAGAGAAAAGGTAATACTGATTAATATTAATGCTTTTATTAAGTACTTATTCATACTCAACAATAGCATTGTTTACTATTTATGGTTCACCCACAAATCCTTTTAGTTGACCTATGTTCTGGATTGTAGGTCTGATATTGAACTTAAGAGTTAGTTTTTGTTTATCAATATGTAGTCGATCTGATTTCTGTGTTTTACTATAGATGTCGAAAAGCAAAGGAAACGTTGTTGATCCATTTGATCGCTTGGAAAAGTATTCAGCCGATGGGTTAAGATATTACCTTCTGAAAGACGGTGTTCCACATTCTGATGGAAGTAAGTATCACTGTCACACCACAGTTCATAATGTAATCTGATACATTACAAATTGTCCCTAGACTGTGTGGGATTGGAATTCTTGCAGTTGCTGATGTTCATGTTTTCCCTGTGCAGCATTTAACTTAACTGTTTACACTATTCGGCATGCAGCTCTGTTTTAGAATCTCTTTTGTTTCTGTTTGTTGTTAGTTGTGATGCAAAAAAAATAATGAAGGCAATAATCAATAGTAATAATAATAAAAGATGATTGAGATGAATGGGAGCACATAACTGTTCAACATTCGAGTCCACTTATCTTGTATTTATTAGACTGCTTTACTAAACAGATGCCAAGTACCGGGTAGTCTAGTATTTATCAATCCAGAGCAAGCGAGGACTGCTTTGGCCAGAACTCGAGCCTTCATTGGTCCTGCGCTTTGGAATCAGCTCTCTCCACTGACGTGTTCTTTGTTATTAACTGATACCCGAATCAGATCTTTTCACCGCCTTAAAACTACTTTGGGTCTTTTGCACTGGGATTGCATCTCATCGATCGATGTGAAATGTGAATTTGTGAATACACAATGTAATAAATACAAAAGTGGAAAAAAATTCACTACTGATAGCCTAAATCTTAACTGATGAACAAGTTTATTTGAACAACGTTGGAAAATGACGAGTCGTCTTATTTTTTCATTTTTTTTCACCAGGCGTAGATAATTTGTTAATGCATAAATTACAGAGCATTATACGGTTGTCAGTTTTGAATTGACAATTCTTTGGTTTTGTTTGAGATTACAGCGACGAAAGAGCCGTAGATTGCATTAACAGTGACGTCGTAAACACGTTCTGCAATTTGTTGAGTCGATGTTCGGCGAAAGCAATCAACCCGAACCAGATCTTTCCAGCGTTCGATGCCACAGTGTTTCAACGATTGTCTCTACCTGACGAGCAGAATATTATGAGCGATCTCTATCAATTACCTGGTCAGTCCTACAGTGTGTGCGTGTATATATCCACCTATATATAAATATATATACACACATCTATATATGAATATATATTTTTATATATGTGATATTTATATACACCGTGGTTCAAAAAAAACTAAGCCAAATTGTTTGTCATATATCTCTGATGCCTGATAACATATCACGCTAAAATTTTCCAATTATTTAGAGAATTGGACCAAGAATATGATTCCAAAATTTCAAAAGATAAAATTGAACGGATAAAAAGATATGAATCTTTCAACTTCATATGCCAAAATTGCAGTTTACAAGCAATTTTCTGCCAGATTCAGTAAAAAGTAAGCTAAACTGGTTTTTTTATATCTCCAATGCCTGATAATTAATCATACCAAAATTTTCCAGATATTTAGAGGATTGAACCAAGAATAGGATTCCAAAATATCATGTCATAAATTTGAACGGATAGAAAGATATGAATATTTAAACTTGATCTCCAGAAATGTCGGTTTTCAGCAAGTCTGTTATGGTGTTCGTTGCGGTTTCAATGCTTGATAGTTCCAAATTTTGGTCTTCAGGGATGATGAAGTAAAATTAATTAACTATAAAGTGTGGAGCGTGATGTAAGACCGAATCTACCAAACAACAATCCAAGATATAAACGATCTGAAGCAACCAGCGCTTGTTGGAAGTGTGGGAAGGCCTGGACCAGAGGATAATCGACGATGCTGTTGCGTAATGCATGGCGCCAGCGCTTCCAGGCTTGCGTGCAAGCAGGAGGACATTTTGAGCATCTTAATTAATTAAATAATAAAACCATACTGTTGGAATCATATTGTTAGTTCATTTCTCTACATATCTGGAAAATTTTAGAATGATTAATCATCAGGCATTAGAGATATAAGAAAACATTTAATTAAATCTGACAGAAAATTGCTTGTAAACTGAAATTTCGGCATATGAAGTTTAAAAATTCATATCTTTTTAACCGTTCAACTTTGTCTCATGAAATTTTGGAATCATATTTTTGGTCCACTTCTCTAAATATTTGGAAAATATTAGCTTGATATGTCATCAGGTATTTGAGATATATGCAAAACAGTTTGGCTTAGTTTTTTTTGAACCACGGTGTATATATATATATTCATACAATGTATTTATACAAAGATATACATTGGACATTTCTAAAGTACCTTTAGAAACATCTAAGTTTCGTAATCACATTAGCAGGCTAGCAATACATTCATGTGCTTTTAACTGGTAACACTTTATGTGCTTGTTATATTCAGTTTGGTTTTTAGTATGCATAATATTGTATCTTCATACCTGGTTGGTAATATACATAATTACATATTATTCATTTTATCTGGTTAGTAATAAATGCATATTCATATTATCTGGTTAGTAATAAATTCATATTCATATTATCTGGTTAGTAATAAATGCATATTCATATTATCTGGTTAGTAATAAATGCACATTCATATTATCTGGTTAGTAATAAATGCATATTCATATTATCTGGTTAGTAATAAATGCACATTCATTTTATCTGGTTAGTAATAAATGCATATTCATATTATCTGGTTAGTAATAAATGCATAATGCATATTCATTTTATCTGGTTAGTAATAAATGCATATTCATTTTATCTGGTTAGTAATAAATGCATATTCATTTTATCTGGTTAGTAATAAATGCATATTCATATTATCTGCAGGGCTGAAAGTGAGCCGGGTCGGTCTGGGTCTGCGACCCGGCATCGATTTTCGAGACCTGCTGTTGCCGGGTCTCAGCAGGGTCGCTAAAAAGGTCGCCAGGTGCCAAAACTAGGTAAAAATGATAGGATTTTGGATAATTTGGGCAAATGACTTTAAAAAAAACGTCGTCAGAAAAATTTATGGGCCAAAGGCGTGCTCGTCCGCCAAAGTCAGACCCGGCAACTTTTCCAAACCACTTTCAGCCCTGATTATCTGGTTAGTAATAAATGCATATTCATTTTATCTGGTTAGTAATAAATGCATATTCATATTATCTGGTTAGTAATAGTAATATAATAATCTTTCTACTCGTGTGTAGATGTTGTAATAAATCCATATTCATATTATCTGGTTAGTAATATAGTAATATAATAATCTTTCAACTCGTGTGTAGATGTTGTGGACGAACACTATCGCAACTTCAATGCGAATCGCTCATTGGACGCCGTCATGAGTCAGCTCTACCGAGTAAATGCGTTCGTACAGCGCTGTAAACCGTGGGAGCTCATCAAATCGACTGAAAATCAGAACATTGTGAACTGCATACTACATGTAGCGCTCGAAAATGTAAGAGTTGCAGCGATTGCGCTACTGCCTGCTACTCCGATCCTTGGTCAGAAGGTTTTAGATCGCCTTGGATGTGCAAAAGAGGAACGAACATGGTATGATATGATCAATGGTGATTGTAATGGTCGTCCCCTTGGACCGGATCTTGGACCAGTTTTTCCCAGAATTAGGTGATGAAGCAAATATTTTAGTATTTTTCTGACTTGTAATCTATGCAGAGGGTCTTTGGTTGGATGAACTGTTCTGTTCGAGGAATTTTTTTTGATAATTTGAAATAGTGAATTGAAATTCAAACGAGATGCCGAAGTGGTTTTTGAAGGTGTTGATTGAACTACGACTTATGTACGATCAAGTAGAAATGTTCAGCGTTCTGGGTAACAAATTGTTTAAAGTAAAAACACTGGAAATTGTTTTGTATATCTGCCACAGTTTCTGTCTCACGTCTCTCTCTGTATCACTGTGTGACTGTGTCTCTCTCTCTGTATCACTGTGTCTCTCTCTGTATCACTGTGTCTCTCTCTTTATCACTGTGTCTCTCTCTGTATCTCTGTTTCTCTCTGTCCTTGTCTCTGTTTGTTTCTCATTCAACACTTGCAATCGTAATCTCAAAAGTTTCTATAGAGCTATTTGACCTTTTATTGGCCTAACGGTTTTCCTATAACGGACCTGCTTCCACGTCTAGCTCGGACAGCATCGGAGTAACGCTTAATCTTACATGTATGTTCTTCAGACTATAGCCATAGATATAAATTTAAAGTAAACGGAGCATTCTCAAACCCTTGTTACTCGACAGTCTTGCGACGATTTTCTTCTACCAGCTGAGCACCAGATATTATTGGGCTACTTCTCGCCAATACATACACACATCATTGTTTCAAAGTAGCTATAATATGAACGCATGTCCCGTTCAAATAAAGATTAGGCTACTTACTTAGGCTACAATAATATGTCATGAAGAGAGCAACAACTATTCGCCTGCTGGTCGTAATCTCTTCGATATAATTATTATTATCAGTAGTAGGCCGTGCCTCCGTCAACTCAACATAGGATCAAACATCGGCCGTCAGAGCTCACTTCATAATAAGCAGACGATCAGCGGAGGTCGGCGTAAGAACCGCGCTCCACTTGACAGAGGTTGACAGGCGTCCGAGGAGGGTCCTCCTGCCCTCTGATGATCGGTGCAGCAGTAGGCCCCTACTGGCCGCCGGTCGGTCGGTCAAAGAACAATGCGCAGGTGATGATCGAAACAAGGGCGAGCTGTTCGTCTGCAGACGATCCGTTTCGGAGCGTGACGGTGAAAGGGCCGACGAAGAGAAAATTAATAGTATGAAGATCGCGAGAGACTGGCCAGAGGGTCTCTGAATTCCGTCACGGAGGAAGGATGGCGATACTTGAAATGGATACAGATAGGAGGAGGAGGAAGAGGAGCGGCTTATTATATGTCTTGTTGTCTTCTCGTCCTAAGTTGCGACGAACACTAGGCAAACAGACGCGAACACAAATGCTCATTCACTCGTTATAGGCTACACGGTGAACGGAAAAAAACCGAACCTCTACAATAAGTAACGAAATTAACACCAAACATGTAGAAATATTGAGAATAAAGCTATTTTATTCCCGACTATAAACTTAACTAGTTTTTTTATAATTGTACGCCATTCCAGTTAAAACTTGAAGCCATTTAAAAATATTTCAAACAGCATATAGGCTACATGTAGAGCGACTGAACTAACGGAGATCAACAAGCAGGCCCGGCTTGAGCAATCAAGGTCGTTGTTGATGCGCTAGCCTGCAAACTTGGTAGGCTAGTAAAGCTACATATCAAATAGCCTAAACCTTAACCTAATCCCGTGTACTGTAAAATCTGGTCTGTGATTCAAGAAAAAGTTTACAAGAAAGTGTACTCGATGTCGGAGAACCACGTCAGCTTATAACACAGGAATGGGACGAATTTGGTCAAGCTGTAGCCTACATATACTCGATTCAGCAATAGGTCAATGGCAAGCGCGTCTTTGGGCGTGTGTTGAGGCCGAAGGAGGAAATTTTGAACACACATTATAACTAACAAATGATGGCTATCTGATTGCTGTCATTTAAACTGAAGTTTCTCTATATTTTTTTACAATGTGCAAATTATTATCCAAATTATCGTAGCAATAGGAGAGGATCGGTTTTTCCGTTCACCGTGTATATAATTCTATAGGCCTATATGTAGGGCCTATGCATATAATCCGAAATGCCAGTTCAACGTGTCAAGCTCAATACTAGTTATAGTATCCGATAATATTAGATACTATTGTATGCAGTCATTGAAGCGAACAGCATAAATTATATGTTCAATGGAATTTTCTCTGTCAACAAAGTAGGACGTCTATATCTAGACCCGAAGGCTGAGCCTACTACGCTAAGATCAGAAATAATTGCAAGTTAGGTAGGCCTATATACAATAATTATACATCGTTGCAGAGTTGATGTGCAGCGTGGATAAGGTAGAGGTCGAGAAAGGTGAGATATATAGGAGGATGAGAGCGAGGTTGGATACAATGGATAGTGAAGGTAATGAACGTTTGGATAATGATCTTTCATGGCAGTGTTGTCATAATTGGTGTGCACTTTCTGTTTTCACAGTAGCTGTAATTCCAATGATTGTATTGTATTTTATCTGACCATTTATAAAGCGCTTCTCGCAGCAGGAGCCTTTCAGAAGCGCTCCCAGTGCGTTCGGCCCCAGAGAAAAGGCAGTTGTTTTGAGAGGAGAGAAAGAGGAGGAAGGACTGCCGGAGAAGATGACAGAGCGAACGGATGGGGAAGTCGACTCCATTCCATATGATAGGGAGTGACTTATAAATCGTGTGATAGGCACTCAGTGCTTAAAGTGTAAAAAAGAGAAGTGCCTGGACGCTCCTCATCTTTTCAGTGTGTGCTGGCCAGATTTGAAAACAAGTAGACCTAAATGGACGCCGTCCTGTCACACTTTAAGCCCTGGTGAGACTACTATACATGCGAGATTAGATTGACTTAAGACATATCCAACATAATAAAGAAGACAGAAGACTCCAACATACGCTTCTTAATCATGATCAGTGACTTCGTAAGCTGTGCCTCACAACCCACTGCGACACACAATTTATATAGCGCTAACGTAATAAAGGCATGCATGGTGGGTGTTCTTCCCAGTTTGCCAGCTGTAGTGTTAAAGAATCGCGCGTGTAGAATGCCTGTATAGTGTGTCGACTATTAGACTGTTGGCATTGGCCTTAAGAAAGAAAGCCTCGTAGATAGACGCATAGAGTACACACAAAGAACGCCCTGTCTATTGTGAGTCCAACAGCATGACGAGACATTCCAGAGGTTTAAAAAGTTTCAGGCACACTGAAATGACAAAACAAAGTTTACTGAATTGGCGATACACCGTTTCCTTTTTCTGAGCGAGCTAAGGGGGGGGGGGGGGTTGACACAACTCAAACAGCACAAAAAGCAGACAAAATTTACACGACGATCTAAACACTTGGTCCTACATAAAATAACTGCCTAACTCAGGTAGATTGGCAAGGTGGTTAGTTAAAATATATCAACTATGAAGAGACGTGGAAAATGCGATTGACCAAACCCCAGTATGCAGCTAAGGTCTGGGTTTCACAGTAGGCCTACTGGGACTTCATCATGGGCGGAGATTTGGGCGGAGACTTGAGGGGGACGAACGAGTGGCCAACAGATGGGCCCGAGATTTTTGACGGCCGAATGGCTGAGTCGCCGACGACCTTTTTTAGTCGTTTGGCCGAAATCTCCAGGGAAAAAATACAATTTCCCTGTCAAAAAAGTTTATGACATTTTTTGTCCTTCGTCATTTGTGCGAAAATCTCTTCGTCTAACGTTATAACGTCACCAGTGTCTTCATCAAGTGTTCATGTCCTAACAATTAATGATTGTGGGGAGGGGAACAAATACATGGACGGTCCCCCCCCAACAAATAGGCCTACATTCAGGGGGCCGTCCCTCTGTCCCTCTAAGTTTCAGCCCATGTGGAACTGGGAGTCAGTTTGGAAACTCCAAGGAATTTGTTGACTCCAGCTCCCGCAACAGTTAGGATATACTGGTACCAGTAGTAGCCTACTAGCAATCGATCAACACGTTCTTTCCAAGTAAGATCTCTCAGGAAATCGCCGTTCCAGCGAAGCTCGAGAGTGTCATCTCTGAAACTGCTTTTCAAGCCGAGAAGCTATAAATTTCAGCTCTAACTCTGTGAATTGATCACTGGTTGATATACAATTATACATGCAAGAAATTTAACTTTGATGATAGCCGAATCGAATATTATTGCTAGTTATCAATTTGTCCGTCGGATCGTAGGCTATATGAGACTCAGAGTAATTTAAAATTAAAAAGTAAGGAACACCCTGAAAGTAAGGAACACCCTTATTTATATAGCCTATATACAGCCTACATGTGCAATGACATTGTGCATAGTCTACGCTGTCCTTTTATGCACTGAAAGTAGCCTACGACATAGTCAACCCAATGCATATTATTAGGTCTATTGGTTCCTGCTATATGCCACTGCGCAATCAAAAGAAATCTTCGATGTGGTACTATAATTATGCAGGCTACATAAAATAAAGAAATTCTAATCCCTGAGTTAATCATTGATTGTTCAAGTCCTCTGTAAGTTTTTGCGTTCGGATTATACTGCAAATCCATTTTTTTTATCACAGTTGACATGGAAACAGTTTGAATGGCGTACAATGAAGATTCCTTTTATATAACTTTCTTGTTCTCCTGTCACTTTCAAGTTTCAGATTAGAAAAACTTTCAAAATAAACATTCCAGTCATGTTCTTGATTGTCGGGTTTCAGACTAAAGCGACGTGCAATCGTTGAAATATTTAAGAACCGTCACTATCCGAAGTCCTGCTCAACCAGCGTTTTCCATTTGATGTACAGCTGGTCTTCGTGTATCTGGCTCTGGTGGATCTCAATCAAAGACGTGTTCAGTTGTACACTCGTGCTCAAAACACGCACACACACTGTGACACAGAGATATGAGCACATCAATGTTGATGTCGATCTACGTGTTGTTCAAACGATGAGGATAGCAACGAGCACGTAGCCTACTATCCCCTGATGCAATATATCTCCTACTGTACGATTATAGTTATAGTCACTTGTATGTACAACTCATGAGGTACTAACTAGCACGAATGTAGCCAAACTACTAGCACGAATGTAGTTAATATGCTGCATAGATCAGATAGTCTACTGGGTCTACGCACGTTCGCTATGGAAAACGTGTAGACCTACAGTTACATTTACTCGTATAGTTGATAAAAGTAGCATAGCTACTTGCACGAGCGTTGCTATAGGCTACTACAGTAACTAGCCGCGAATGCAGTCGGAGTTAGGCTACTAATACGATTGAAGTCAGAACTGCTAATTCGATTGTAGCCAGAACTACTAATTCGATTGTAGCCAGAACTACTAATTCGATTGTAGCCAGATAACTACGAATTGGATTGTAGTCGGAACTAACAACACGAGTAGAGTCTGACCTTCCAAGGCTCAAGTGTAGTCAGAGCTACTGGCATTTGTGAACACATCGCAACTGGTGCGAGTTGAGGCTGGAGGTGCTAACAGGAGAGGAGAGTAGCCAGCGCTTCCACAGCAAGAACGCAATCGCTACACTTTTACGTCTGAACCTGTGCCAGCTGGAACGACGATGCTCAGAGTTTCAACTGATGAAGTCATGTCGTGTGTAGTGCATACGTATATTATACACTGTATAGTGTTTACGTCTAGTGTACACTGTATTGTGTATACGTCTAGTGCATACGGCTGGTGCTGGTGCTACTGGCAGGTGTGCACTTCAAGTGACTCGCTGCACTTCTGACACGACACTCGACAGCACCAGTGAAAGCGACAGTTGCACTGCCACGTGCGCGTCTGCTCCACGGTCACGTGACCGCGTCCGCAGCACAGCCAATCGCAGCCGTCCGTCGCCGAGCTAGTCCGATTGCAGACGCGACCTCGCGTTCCCAGGGACTTGACGACTGGATCGAAGAGGCAGAAGTCGGGGGACTTCTGGAGATAGACGAGGTCCCGTCGCTTCGGCTTGTGCATCTGGTCGCTCGACCGCCTCAGCTTCAGCAGCACGGGTCGCATCGCTCGGTGACCTTTGACCGGCTCGACGCGGCGGGCCTTCTGGTACTTGACCTTGAGACGGTCCCCGATGATTCTGAAGCGAGGTAGCGTCGTCCAGCATGTCTTCGATGTGCAGGAACCGGAGTAGCCGTGACACTTGCAGGCGACCGTCATGCTGTCCAGCAAGACCTGCGCAACAGACATACATGTATAGATAGCACTGCGCGTAACCATGGATGCAGTCGTAGAATTGTAGGAAAATAACTGATGGATCAGACTATGATCCACGTGCAGTTGGGGCATAGGCATAGTTGTAAAAACCGGTTTCCCCCGTTTTTTATTCTCTCCCAAAAAACGTGGTTTTTCTTTTTTTCTTTTTTTGAAAAAACCACGTTTTTTACCTTTTTTTGTTAAAAATTCCATTTCCATCGTTTTTTACATCTATGGGCATGGAAAGATGACTTAATTATGGGTGATGCTTTAATTCTGAGTGGATAGTCACGGGCGATAAGACCTTGAGAGGCGATAGGACCCAAGGTGTTAATAGGAGCCCGAAGTGTGATAGGGGACTCAAGACCGGGTGATTGAAGCCTCAGTTAGATGCGGTCTAATTTAACTCCAAAATGCCTTTGAAGCTAGAGCAATAATTTCATGCGCGGTAAAGAATAAATGAAACTGCACGTGTGGCATACTACAATCCAAGATCAGTTGTCCGTTTGGATTTCTGCCTTAAAGGAAAATGATCAGAGTTTTTAAAATGGCCAGAAAGGACAAGGGCAGATTAGATTAGATTAGAAGAGAACAGAAAAGATTAGATCAGTTTGTCTTAGATCATAATCAGATCGAACTCAATTAGAATAGACTAGGTTATTTGTTACATTCAAGTGGCTTGCCTAAAACCAATATTGCATACAAATCATTAACTATTAACAAAATCTACTGTGACCAATTTCTGTGTGACATATTGAAGTATTAAACCCCCTTGGTCTTAGGAAAACTGAGGTGCTGAGGAACAGCCAATTTACAAAAAAAGTGAAAATTGTAACATATAACCCCGGTCTCCCCTACAATAGTTTATATCAGTCTATAATTATTATAGATTATGCTAGATTAATACATAGACAGAGGTTCATTTAGCAATATTTGTGGGTTCTTCAATGTAGAACGGGCTTCCCGCAACAATTCGTAGCAGGATTCTATAGTGGGGAATTTGTCTGCATCTCTTCGCTGCTTGAAGAATCTTAAGTTTCTCTTTTCAAGGGTCTGTCACGCGCTAAGAGCGCTTCTGAAGTTCTGAATAGCTCTTTGCTCTGAGAAGCGTTTTACATAATGTATTGTTCAGTTTTAGATTATAGATTAGATTAGATTAGATTAGATTAGAACTTTTTTACATATGTATTGTTCAGTTTTAGATTAGATTAGAACTTCTTCTACATATGTATTGTTCATTCTTAGATCAGATTAGATTAGAGCTTCTTCTATATAGCCTACCAGCTGACCTTTCTGCCTGCCCTGTTGTTGTGTAGATTCATCAGAGATCTCGAGTCTTCCTCGATCTCCTTCGCATCGAGAAACATTCGACTGAAGTGCAGACCGTACTTGTAGTTGGCGCTGCACCCACCCCACTTCCATCCCTGAGGGGCCGAACGACCCTCCCACAGGTTCTTGTCACACCCGCAGCTGCTCAGGTTGCCTTGACTACAGGCCTGAGTGACGTAGAAGGACACGGCTGCCGAACGAATGGCGTACATGAAGGCCGTCTCCTTGTAACCTAGAACGAGTCAAACACATACGTAGGACATTCATGATTGGCAGACGATTCATTTACTTAAATTATTGATGGTGTTGTATTGTGTCTCGTTTGGACAGCGAAGGTCGAAAGAAAGGTCAGCTGGAGACCAACATGCATGGAAAAATAAAGTGTATGGCGCTGACAGGAGAGCAACGTAACATCAAAGCGCAGAACGTCATCAGGATTGAACAAGTGGACAGACACATTCGTGCACTTATAGGCCTAATATTAGGCTCACTCGTAAGTAGTAACAGAAGACGCTGAGTGTAGCAAGGAGATAAGAGTAAGAATTGCGAGAGGACTTGGAGTATAAGTGCAGATCTGATTAACTAATAGCATGGCGAAACCAATGAGCAGAAAACATAACTATTAAATATCAGGAAGTGTTTTAAGTAGCCTAGATAAAGGCGAAGTTTATGCTTAAGTAATCTAGTGATAGGTTGGGAACGAAGATATGTAGGGAGAGAGTTCCAACATTGGGAGCCAGTACATTGTATAGAGAATAGACGAGTGTTAGTATGTGCGTAGGGAAGGTCATAAACAGTTAATTTTCTAGTTGAATAATTGTCCAGGCTCAATCTTAATTCTTTAGTATTATTATAGTCGGAAGACTTGAATGGATAACATCAAAGAAGATCTGAGGGAGAAAGGCACCAGCTTAGCTAAGATCGGTGAAACAATCAGGAGCAGAGAAGTTTGGAGAAATTTCGTAAAGGCCTCATCGTCATACCAATGACGGAAGAGAAGAAAGAAAAAGAGTTATTATATTCTGCATAATTTTATATGTAGGCTATAAATTATACTTTCTTTGCTTACAAAGACTTGACATACTTTCTACTCAGCTTTAACTCCGCCGCTGGTTGCACTCTGCCAGTGCCAGTCCCAAGCCTGGACAAAGGAGGAGGGCAACACTAATCATCATTGAGATGGCAGTGTCGTTAAACAGTAATAAGCCTACTCAGTTTTGACATGGCCAGACGGAATGACACTTAGTGTCTGTAACATACGTGCATAAGCTGGGCAAGAGTGAAGTCGACATTGGTCATCTTTGTCGTCGATCAAGCAATAAGTGCAAATTCATATAACGCCCTTAGTTACAGATGTCTATTCAGAGGTTATGATGCAGCAATCAACCAATCGAGGGTTTCACTTTTTCACCACTCTCGACGATTTCGGGAGCTGCCAGTCCCAAGCCAATGTAAAGGAGGAGGTGGACGAGGAGGGAGGAGCAAAGGGAAAAGAGGAAGATGAGGAGTAGGAAGAGGAAGAGGACGAGAAGGAGGAGACGGAGAAGGAGGAGAAGGAGAAGGATGAGTAGGAAGAGAAAGAGGAAGAGGAAGAGAAGGAGTAGAAGGAGAAGAATAAGAAGAAGGAGAAGGAGGAGCAGTAGGAAGAGGAAGAGAAAGAGAAGCAGAAGGAGGAGGAGAAGGAGGAGGATGAGGAAACAGAAGCCATCAGTCAGTTTTACAGAGAGAAAGGACGATCGAGGCAAGGCTATAGACGGATGACAACGAGCCTGCATGCAGACAAAAGGTGTAATGGACCAATTGAAAAATGGAAACTGAAAATGGGTTTCTGATTTTTTTCATCTTGGCCTCAAGTTTTGATTGGTCCAAGTAAACCAGACGATAGTCTCTATACAATGATTCATTAGTAATTTTCTTTGTATTGAATAGCTTATGGTGCGCCAACGTCTAGTGCACACTCTGAAAATAATCAAGCCCTAATCAGGTAAATATTCATTAGACCAGCATGCAGTCCGCCAATTCACAGAGGCAGGCCATGGCGCTTTATTATGTATGTGCACTTGACATAGCGCACCTTCAATTTTTTTACGACTCAGAAGCGCTCCTGAATACAGCGCGGACACTGAATCGGAGTTTTACGCCGAAGCGTTGAGCAATTGCGAGTGAAGGACTTGCCAAAGGTCACCACGCGGCGGCTTGAGGTGGATTAGAACCTGCAACCCTCCGGTTGCAAGGCAATGAACATATACCCACTACACCACCGCGCCCCACATTACAGCTGCAGTTCGAGCAAAGGGAGCTAAAAGGACAATTCCCTTTTCTGCAGAGTGCATAAATAAATTATAGGGGACGACGTCCTCCACAATGTTGCACAGGGCTTATGCTCATATTTTGTTATGTATGTATGTGCACTTGCTATAGCACCCCTTCCAGCTTCCTACTCAGAGGCGCTCCCGACTACATAGTTAGAATAATTGCACTAGATTTAAGATTTTCTGGATCTTGGAGTCACTGGCTGAAATGGATGGGTGACACAGGGTGTAAGCGGAGATGGGACTCCACTTTCCCCACCTGTGATTAAGCATCACAAATGGTTGCAGACAAAAGATGTAATGGACCAATTGAGAAATGGAAACTGAGTTTCACGCCGAAGCGCTGAGCATTTAGCGAGTGAAAGACTTGTCCAAGGTCACTACGCGGCGACGTGAGGTGGACTCCAACCTGCAACCCTTGGGCTGCAAGGCGACGAACATACCCACTACACCACCGCGCCCCACAATGTTAGTAATGTCTCTAGTTCTGGCATATGGATGTTCAGTGTGTCTAACTTCTTATACAAATGAGTTAATCACAGCAATCAAATAGACAGGGAACCAATGCGTTTAACCTTAAAGACATCAGTATACTTCATATGCATATATACCACCGTAGTTCTTCGTATACATCATGAATGTGCATATGCATGAAGATTTACAAACACCATTTAAATAGCCAGTGTGAAACCTACCCTAGAAGCAACATGACGTCCAATTATGTTGCGAATGACATAAACCAAGTCAACAAATGAAGTCTATACGAGGGTCTAGGCCGCTTAGACATCTGTAAGTTGCTTTCATATTTTTATTTATGTGCATTGCTCAAGGAATATTATATTTATGGTGTAGTACAAACTTATAACTTTTGTCAATTGCAAAAACAAAAATAAATTATATGAAATTTGACGTCTATGCACCAGTGTTCAGCAAGATATCGTTAAACAGAGGACATTATGCATAGTCTATATGCAATCATACCTAGGCCGACATGCAGAAGTATATACATGCATGCATGCAAACATACTTTTATGCACATAGGTCTATGTTATAATTATTATATACATGTATGCTTACGTAGGCATACATAGGCACTACGAGCAATTATCATGTGTATAGGGGGGGGGAAAGGTTGCGAAAGATAGACGACGTTAGGATGACCACCCGCTTTCGCTACATATTATAAGAAAAATAATTAAGCAACACTACTGTTACATAGATTAGGCCTACATAGGCATTTGATACACAAGTGGATACAATATAATTTTCATTTTAATATTATTTGGATCAGAAAAATGTTAAAAATCGATGATTGATTTATTCAACCTTGGTTGTCTCAAGACTGGTGGATGACAAAAACCCCGAGGGAGTCGCAAGATGTCAATATAGCAAATGGGCGGAGACTTAAGGGGGGCAGAGGGACGGTCCCTCCAATGTTTGCGGTGGGGGAGACTGCCCATGTTTAGGCCCTATATACCCCTCCTATGTTTAAGAAATAGAGTGTTAGAAAATTTAGCAGAGAAGAGAATCAATTATATATAGATTACGCGCAATATTTATTTAATTATTTCTCGCATTTGCTGCAGCGCCCCTTCCAGCTCACTACTCAGAGGCGCTCCCGAAAATAGGGCGGACACTTCATCGGAGTTTCACGCCGAAGCGCATGAGCAATTGCGAGTGAGGGACTTGCTCGCGGTGGGTTGAGGTGCATGGATTCGAATCTGGAACCCTACGGCTCCAAGGCAACGAACCCACGACTATACACCACCGCGCCCCTATACAACAGAGTCTAACACAATCATTAATATGAGAAGTAGATCCCGTATGTATATTGTGTATACCAGTGGTCAATTTTTTATATAGGCCTATGTGTATGCGATTTGCCTTTTCTTTCACGCGAAGGTGTCAAACGAGACTGAATAATAATGGTAGGCCTATTATAGTTATGACTATAATATATATATTATGTGGTATGTACAACGTACGTAGGCCTACATACGTATGTACGCATGTGCGCATGTCTGTATGTACCGGTATGTGTATATATGCGTGTATGTAGGCCTATTCCTAATTTAGCGAAAGACTATTCCTTAGCTCTTATTTCCATAATCTCCCATGGGACTGCTAAATCAAAAGCTTAGCCTACTATACGAAACATTTGTCATCTTAGTTTTTGTAGGTCGTCGTATCGCTACTTTTCCATCTGACTGCATGCATGAACAGTGAACACATTCTGATGCTCAGTCTGTAATAGACCATAAACTTGTGCTATATATATATATATAGTCATAGTGATATGCGTTGAAAGTGTTTGCAAACCGCCGCCGCCACCGCCACCACCACCACCACCACCACCACCACCAGCCCCGTTTCTTTATGACTATTTTTTAGGGAAGCTACCTACAGCTTGAGAAGAAACTATTCCCAGCTCTCCGATGGTGCGTATATTATATAGGCCTATTCCTTTTTCAAGACTAGCTGACCGTGGAAACTAGCTTAAGAACTGTGCAATTTTTGAAGGAACTATTACTAAAATACCCTGGTATACCTACAAGAAACTATTCCCAGCTCTCCGATGGTGCGTATAATATAGAGGCCTATTCCTTTTTCAAGACTAGCTGACCGTGGAAACTAGCTTAAGAACTGTGCAATTTTTGAAGGAACTATTACTAAAATACCCTGGTATACCTACAAGAAACTATTCCCAGCTCTCCGATGGTGCGTATATTATATAGGCCTATTCCTTTTTCAAGACTAGCTGACCGTGGAAACTAGCTTAAGAACTGTGCAATTTTTGAAAGAACTATTGCTAAAATACCCTGGTATACCTGCAATTCCGGCCTCTGTTTCTTATTAGTACCCAGTGTTTAATCTAGACATCTCTTGATTGGGAAGTCCCTAGGTTATGCCATTCCCCGAAAAATCGTGAGCTGTTATTCATAGGTAGGCTATGTACCATTCCTCAGAAAAACGTTACATGTATACCATTCTCCTCAGTACTATGTGGGTACAATTAATTTAGGTACCGGTATGTAAAATTGTAAAATTTCGGCGTGAGAATAAATTGAAGAGGTGCAGCATCAATGTACTAAAAAAGGTAATCAGGTATAAAAGTAGTGCATTTAGTGTCTGTTTCTGGGGAAATATTGCAAACAGAACTAAGAAAAGGTCATCAGAAAAAAATGTCCGGTCAAAGAGCGTCGTCGGTGTCTGGGCTCAGCGGTTGCCGTCACACCAAAAAGTCTGTATTTCCGCCACCCCGAAAACTTAATTTTTCCCCACCTCCAATGTGGGCGAACTATAGATTAAACACTGCTTATATAGTCTCTGTTGCTAACATCCGTCGTAATCGTAATCGAAATCCAAGGCTGTTTTTAAGGAATTTTAGAATTGCACAACCCATTCTTTCATTTCCCATTCGCCATGGTAGATTACTCCACAACGGAGGAAAATTACCTTTAAAAACTAGTTTTAACGGCACAGAAGTGCTTCTACAACTCCACAAATCTATTTAGAACTGCATATTTTGTGTACAACTGCACGCTAAAAAGGACCTGTCGAAATCTCCAAATTTCTAAAGCGCCACTAGAAAGCCAAGCAAAGGGTACGAGCTTATTCACGAGCGCTGTCATCATCCAGAGAGTGATATATATATATATATATATATATATATATATATACGTATACAGCTGCTGCTGCTGCTGCTGCATATATCCAGTTCCAATAACTTACCTGCGTCCGATGTGTTTCTAAACTTCCAGCCTCCTTAATATTTCAGCAGGTCCTCCTCGACTTACCTAGGAACTGTCTTCCAATCGTCGACATTCCATCGTCGATGTCTCCGAACGTCGTGCAGTTCCATCGCTGGAACCGGAACTGGAACTGGCATTCCTTCAGACCGTCCTTGTCGCCCTCGCCGACGGCGGCCATTGCATCCGGTTGGCTCTGGCAGATCGTCCTCTGCTTCGGAGACAGACCAGGGATGCGGTTGCAGATGGTGCTGGCGCCAAGTCCATCAACACCAAACAACCGTGATGACCGCTCACTGAATAAGAGATTGCACGCGAGACAGACGACCAACAGTCTCCAGACCAAAGACCTTCCTGCTCCTGCGTAGGAGACCATCTTCCATCGACCACGTGGCCTCGGCATAGGACCTCGACCAGAAGTTCTGCGCAGACCAATGAACTTTTGCAGTAGCTGTTTCCACATTCGCAGAACACACTAAAAGTCTGTTCACGGTGGTGGTAGGATTAAAGGCGCAGCATAATCCAGGCGCTCTGAACGCGCAAATCATGTGACGACTCGAATCGCAAAATGCAGCGCCGACATTTCTATTGCGCATTCACTGACCTAATTATTAGAGTCTTGTGAGAGATGGTTGTTATCCAGAACTGAACGTTCTTAATAGGCCTACCTTGATAGAAAGATCGGGAACAAACTTTGCTTCATTAACGTTGTTTTTTTCTTGCCTGTACTTCCATTGCATTTCTTGTTACAACAACTGTAGTTATTCGGTAGTTTTCGCACAAATTATTCGTACGAGCAAAAGTTGCATCGACAATTCTTTCTAAACAATCGAAGTTGAGGATTTCGCTAAACGCTCGCTGAGTTTAAACGAGCTAAGCACTTTCATCGATGTCATCGTTGGTAATGAATTATTCCACAGCAAATGCACAACAATAGACACTACTGACGATTGTATAAGACGCTGATCTGGTTATATGCAAATCCATCGCGCCTATATAGCATACAGCGTTTTCCTTGACTTTCGAACATCATAATATCTTCTACAAAGTTCGTCACTCAAGTCGCTTCAAATAATAATTCCTATTCGATTATCATCCAGTCACAACCTGTTAGCATTATCTCTGTAGATGACGGGCTATTGGCCACTATACTAACAGACAGGTGTCGGGACTGTCGGCCTAACTAGTGCTTAATACGAAACTCAGTCATCTATCAATCTGAAAACCGCTCGACATCGACGATTGTTAACCTCAGAAAAGTGAATGAAAATCTTGTAATGAATTAGCAACGCTGTCCGTGACAGCCCATACTGTCAAGTTCGTGAAACTAAAATACATCTAAAGCTCAGACCCTACACGGAGATTACTGTAGTAAAACGCCAACGCTACTGTAGCTAGTGTGTGGGCCACTGTGTAAAGGACAGCCTATTACGGCGTCACTGCTCGTCGTAGCTCTCCCTACGCATGCGCACGATAATCGCCAACGCTTTTAAAGTGCTGTATAATAAGATAAAACTGCTATCCTTTGGATAACGACTAA
Organism: Lumbricus rubellus; assembly: GCA_945859605.1. Classification (NCBI taxonomy): domain Eukaryota; kingdom Metazoa; phylum Annelida; class Clitellata; order Crassiclitellata; family Lumbricidae; genus Lumbricus; species Lumbricus rubellus. Next base: position 10,104,075 of record OX243811.1, on the reverse strand, counting down.
AACAGCGTGACACCTCCGAGCTGCTATCAGTATACAACTATTCGATGCTTGTCAAGGATCCGATCTGTTGTGAGGAGGATCCAGTGATAAGAACCGTTGACATGAATCTGGTATAGCCTACTGAGTGATTGAGCTAAAACAATCTATCAAGACATCCATGTAAATCTCGCATGGTATAATTATGGCCTACGACCTACGTATCAACAAATTTCTCTTTAAGGGAAGAATAATTTCCTTCAGAAAAAAATGAAAATTTCACAGCTTCCAGAGGAGCTATACATGTAGCTACATCACTTGAATCTGTTCATTCCGTCAGTCTTTTCCAGTGGATAGAGCTTCGTCTCATCTGGAAAAACACCTATTGCAAAAATAACTCCTGTTTGTCGCACTAACTTAAGACTTAGTTAGGATTTGGAGTGACGGGACAGAAGTTGTGTTGACGGTCGCCTGCTGTCCACTTTGATCTCACACACCATATGACCCCACGCTCCCCTTCGCCTCCTCCTCCCCTATAGCAGAAAGCATAGGCCAATATATACCTCTGTCTACGCCAGACTATACCTTAATCCCTATCGCGGCCAATGCGCCACATGTTTTGCTTTAATTAGTTCACAGCCTGGATAGTATACAGTGTACACCGTACACCTGTGCATCATATAGGCAACTTCTGGAACTTACATATGCATGTGTGTGTCTGTGTGTGTGTCTGTGTGTGTCTGTGTGTGTCTGTGTGTGTCTGTGTGTGTGTCTAAGATAGATATATGGGTGTCTGTTTCAAAAATAAACTACTTTTGAATAGCTATAGTCTGTCTGCGACGTCGTACTGCAGGCTAAACCTTGCGATACGGCTTCACGCTGTGCGACTGTATATACATGTATGGAGGCATATAATAATCGGTAAAATGCACCTCACTGTTCGGCTCTTATAAGCCAATACAGTGCAAAGCAATGTCATAACGTCTGGGTCACAATATATACATAAAATTACATATATATATAATTATATATATATATAATTGTATGTATATATAACACACATATATATATATATATATATTTAGGCCCTCTATCATTATATGCATTGAAATGTTGATTATATATGTGGATATATATTAAGCGACTCGCATTCGAGCATGAATGGCTTGTGTGCATATGTATACTATGAATAAAAGATATTGTTGGCTCTTATAAGCAGAGAAAGCCGGCAAATAAATCCGACCGGCGGCTGACAAAGAAGTTTTGGCTTCAATTGAAGTCGTCACGATCTTTTGATTGTCCGATAATTACAGAGGTCTCTGTATCGAAGCCGGTTGAAGAGAAGCTACACCGTGTGCCGGCCGTTCTGGTCCGCTTCAGCCTGACTCCACCGGCGACGAGTATCAAAGGCCCCTGCCCCTCGCCCGCCTCCTCTCCCTACCACCCCTCCTCTCGTACGCATCCCTCGCCTACCGCCTGTCATTTTGCGCCCCATTGATGACACAAGGTCCGGGTGCGACTTATAAGTACGGGTGCGACTGATATAATGATACGCGTTTTGTGAAGAGAGCAGCGAGCGAGTGAGTAAGTAACTTAAAATAAGAGACGTATATGATGTGCTTAGCTACGATCCGGTGGATTTCTGAGAGCAGCAGTTTATTCAGATCAACTTAGAGCACAATGGATGAAAGAGGCGGTCTAATTAAGGAGATGATTGGTATACACTGTGTGCGTGTGTGTGTGTTTGTGTACGTGCGTGTGTGTTTGTTTGTGTGTGTGTGTGTGTGTGTGCATGTGTGTATGTGTGTGTGTGCGTGTGTGTGTTCATCGAGCGCCGATGTGTGCATTATAATAAGGAGCAGAGAATTGTAGAAGAGGATAGAAAAGAGGAGAGGAGACGAGAGAAGAATGGGAGATAATTGAGAGAATGCATGGGAGAGGAGAGGACTTGATAAAAGAGCAACGAAGAGGGCATCCGCCACTGTTTGCTGCACTCAAAACAGTGCCAGTCCACAGCCTGGATACAGGAGGAGGACCATGCTAATCATCTTTGAGATGACACAGTGTCGTTAAACAGCAACAAGACTAGTATCCTTGGCTGATTGTTAGGATAGGATTATGAGACGGGGGTCAGAAAGTTAGTATGTCGTCGTCGTCATCGTTATTCCTTCTTACTCACTTACTCGTTGGCTTTCGGCAGGTCGAAAGGTCAAACGACGACATCATTCATCTCTAGTTTCGGCCTTTCACATGATTTCCTTAGACTTATCTTCGTTACTTTGTCGTTTCTTTTTTCCAACATCCAAGATTCCAAGCCAATATTGCACTTTTGTTCATATGCCTACATGTCATAGGCATGCATCCTTAAATCTGTTCAGTGTCACCATTTGCAATGTTGCTTTTTCTTCTGGATTCTTTACTATCTCACATACTATATGAGATAATTTATATGCTTTGTCGACGTTGGTCACATGCATAACTTTGAACAAGCCTAGGTCAATTAGACACAGCGTATAAGCGTTTTAACCGTCTTAAAAGTCTACGGAACTTTTGACAGGAGACCATAAGAAACGCGACATGTCAGCCTTTCTTCTCTAGTATATTATAACCCAGACATAGTTTACGCCATAAAAGACAGTGCAGACATTTTCGTAGAGTGGTTTCTAAAGAAGCTTTGAAAACGTGCATCAGACGATCGTTAGTGAAGTTGAATAGAAGACGATGAGAAAGTGTTAGAACACAATTGGTGTCGACGCTTGATGCATGAGGAGAGAGGAGGCAGACCGTTAAACAGACAGCACATTGAAACTGACATTAGCTGACAAGAAGGCCATAATTATATACATGACACATAGGTTAGCAGACGCATTGACAGGTCTAATATAAAACTTGGTTTTAAAAACGAAGAGGACTAAAAGGAAAGTTCTATAGACGCAATGTTAGCCGAAAAAAGGACTAGTATAGGTCTATGCGGACATATTCATAGAAATATTACACAGACAGACAGACAGACAGACAGACAGACAGACAGACAGACAGACAGACAGACAGACAGACAGACAGACAGACAGACAGACAGACAGACAGACAGACAGACAGACAGACAGACAGACAGATGGATAGACAGACAGACAGATAAATATATAGATGGTAGATGGATGTATGGATGTATGGATGTATGGAACTATGGATGTATGGATTGATGGCATAGGTGCAATCACGTCCTAAAAGTTAGGGGACCATAATAATAAAGTTAGGGGACCACTCAAAAGTTGGGGGGACGCGTCCCGTGGGTCCCATAGGGTGGTTGCGCCTATGATTGATGAATTGATGGATGCATTGATAGATGGATGGATGGATTGATCGATTGATCGATCGATGGATGTATGGATAGATGGATGGATGGATTGATCGATTGATCGATCGATGGATGTATGAATAGATTGATGGATTGATTGATCGATTGATCGATCGATGGATGGATTGATTGATCGATTGATCGATCGATGGATGGATGGATTGATCGATTGATCGATCGATAGATGTATGGATAGATGGATGGATTGATGGATAGATGGATAGATGGATAGATGGATAGATGGATAGATGGATAGATGGATAGATGGATAGATGGATAGATGGATAGATGGATAGATGGATAGATGGATAGATGGATAGATGGATAGATGGATAGATGGATAGATGGATAGATAGATAGATAGATAGATAGATAGATAGATAGATAGATAGATAGATAGATAGATAGATAGATAGATAGATAGATAGATAGATAGATAGATAGATAGATAGATAGATAGATAGATAGATAGATAGATAGATAGATAGATAGATAGATAGATAGATAGATAGATAGATAGATAGATAGATAGATAGATAGATAGATAGATAGATAGATAGATAGATAGATAGATAGATGGTTAGAGACAGACAGAGACAGAGAACCAGAGAAACAGAGAGACAGAGACAGGCAGACAGAGAGAGAGTGAGAGAGAGAGAAGGTTTGTGTGTGGGGGAGGGCAATAGGGACAGAGAGAGACATGAGCACATATTGAAGGATGAACACGAAGTCTGTTTTCTTAAAAAAACACGTTGGCCTACATAATACATAACCATTTATTAAACCTAACAGCCAAGATCATGCCAGATGTCTAATGACATTGTCATCCACGTACAATCTATAGGTCATATTAAATAGAATGCGAATGTGACCCTCTAAGCAGCCGACAGTCAGATGGCTGGCTCTCAAATATTAATAATCCACACTACTTATTAATCCGCAATTAATATTACTATTTTCTCCCGATTCCCATCAGCATAAAGGTCGGGTCAAGTTCCGATGTTTTCGTCGGCCGTTTCCTCTTTTCCGGTTTCCTCAGCTCCTCCTCCTCCTCCGTCTCCTCCGCTTCCCTTGACCTCTCGCCTCCCTCGAATCCGCCGTACCTGGGAAACTTCGACAGGTGGCGGTACATGTCGTCTGCGGCGCTGATACCTCCTTCGTCACCCGTAATCGTCGTTGTTGGTTTCGCGCTCGACGGACCGCACAGTCGTCTCAGAAGAGATGACAGTTCGAGAGATAGGTGGCGCTGGAGTTGACCGGTGGGCGTGGCTTCGAACTGCGATGACGAATCGTCATTGGTGCTCCAGTCGAAGTGGCCATCTGGCGAGTACGGGAGTAGTTGTTGTTGTTGTTGTTGTTGCTGTCGTCGCCGGCGTTTGAGTCGGTCTCCTTCGGCGCGGAGAAGCATCTGCAGCAACCTCTGTCGTCCAAGTCCACCGTCCTTCGATGACCTTCCTCCGTCTTCTATGTCTGACCAAAGGCAGTCTGGTTAGAAAATTAGAAGAAGAATAATAATTATTATTACTGTTATAACTTTACATCAACGAGATGAGAAGGGTGATTACAAGCATAAGAACCACGAAATTCTAACAGTTGAAGGAACTTGTCTTATTCTCGGTGAGCTAGTAAGTGAGTAATTAAGAGAGTAAGTCAGTGAGTCCGTGAATGAATGAGTCAGTCAGTCGGTCAGAATTTTGTCTTAAAGATTGCATTCTAATCTCGTCGGATCGGATCCAATCTCAAATACATACTTAGCCTACATATATACATACATGCATGCATACCTACATAGTACATACATACATACATTCATTCATTTCAGACATTTATATAGCGCCTCTTCATACATACATACATACATACATACATACATACATACATACATACATACATACATACATACATACATACATACATACATACATACATACATACATACATACATACATACATACATACATACATACATACATACATACATACATACATACATACATACATACATACATACATACATACATACATACATACATACATACATACATACATACATACATACATACATACATACATACATACATACATACATACACACACACACACACATACATACATACATACATACATTCATACATACATACATACATACATACATACATACATACTTACATACGTACGTACGTACGTACCGGTACAGAATATCAGCCACTCATCTCTTCAAATGAAATCATTATCGATGCGTGCATGCACTGCATGTGAATTGATGAGGGTGAATTGCGGTCATTTGTTCGTGATTCTTCGCCCTAATTGGCCGTCGCAGTCACCGTTTCACAACAGATGGAGCTACAATCACCTAAGGTCACCTCACCCTCCTCGATGGTTGCAACGGCAGCAGAGACAGTTCTAACTTCGGTTGTTATGACCTGAGGAGCTTTTCTACGCCAGATCAACTGCAAGCGATTGACTTCGGTGGACTTTGGTGAACTAGCCCCGGGCTCCCCCATCAATAGACGACGACTTCTTCAGGTCGCAGGAATAATATTTGGACCGACAGGAAATTTTATTAACGAAATAGTCGTCTAGAACTTGACAAGATATCTCTCGACAAGGCGTAGGCCTACGTGTGACTATATAGGTCATGGGAAGGTTAATTTTTCTGGGCTGGGAATCCCTATTTCTGTGAGAATTCTTCTCTCATCCTCACCCCGGAAACGTCTGGCTTAAACACTGATATATATAACAACGCAGATCAATCGTCTTGTATGTGCGTGTATGTGCACTTGTTATAGCGCCCCTCCAAGATTTCTGCTCAGAAGCGCTTCCGACTATAGCTCGGACAACGACGGATATTGATTCGGAGTTTCACGCCGAAGCGCTGAGCAATTGTGATTGAAGGACTTGTCCAAGGTCACTACGAGGTGGCTTGAGGTGGATTCGAACCTGCAGCCCTTCGGCTGCAAACCAACGAACATGACCACTACACCACCGCGCAGTGGCGGCGACAGGATTTGACGACCTTTTTAGTCATCACCTTTTCCGACAAATTTTCCCGTAAGTCGTGCTCAAAAATTCTGACGACCTTTTTTAGTCATCCAATGAATTTTGAGCTTTATTTTCCCGGTTTTGCTCTTTGTGTGGTGAGTGTGCTCTGTGTACTCGTGGTTGTAGACATTTTCCACATTTTGCTTTGGGGAGGGGGGCCTAAGCACCATTTAGGGAGGCTTAGAAAGTATATAGAAACCCCTATCCCCCTGGCGCCGCCACTGCCACCGCGCCACACAACTTGTATACATTGACAATCCGGTACCTAATCACGGCAAATTATGTCTGAGTCATATGTGTATAAGAGCGTTACTTATAAGAATAAACAACTCGTTAGAATGATACTTAAAGGCTAAAGCAACAGCTGTGGTCTCCCTGTCAACACTAGCAGCAGCCGTATTATACCCTCGATGTGTGGAGCTATCACTACTCATCGTAGGCATAGTAACGTTTAACGTGAGGACACTCATTATTATTAGATTGCTACGCGTGAAAATAATATTATGCTCATTATTAGACTGATACATGTAGGCCTAAGAGTCAGTGGCGGCGCTAAAGCAGGGTAAGCCAGGATAAAACAACCCTCTCTTCCCTCGTCGTTGCCTGCGGGTGGCTCGGTCGCAATATAGGCTAAACGTGGAGTGTGAGGTTGTACTCTGCCTCCGACACTAATCATCTTCGATATGAAACAGTGTCGTTAAGCCCGAATATAACAATAACCTCGTCGTTGCACTGCCACAAGGTTGCCAACATTGTTGTCAAGCGTTTGTCTTAAATCGCCTCTGCGCTGGTAACTTGCAAAATTGCCCTGGCAGGTGGCTAGCGAGTGGCGACTCCTCTGGTAAGAATGCTCATTATAAGGATATTATTGCATGTGGAATTAGGGTGGAGTGGGGCAAAAGGCCTAGGTGGGGTGAAACGCCTAGGGCCTTCGTAGAGCCTCTGCAGTATTTAAGCGCTATAAAATTATACATAATATGCTGGCGCCATCTGAAGTTACCTTCTGATATCGAGTTTGTTTATTTCGGTTCGCGGTAAGTGAAAATATTTCATTTCTTAATTATTTGGACACTTTTGCTAAATGTTGTGACCTCACAGTTTGACGATTTGCGAAAGCAAGTGGTATGCGATTCGATATAGTTATGGGCAGACAGACAGAGCTCGCAACGACGTTTTCAATGATATCTTGATGTATTAGCGATATTGCAGGATAACGACACTGTAAATATTTTAGATAAATCGGGGCTTTTGGGGTAACACGCCCACCCTCTATATGGGGTGAAACGCCCATGGTGGGCGTTTTACTCCGCAACGACCCACGTGTAAAGTAGGCTTGTTGCTAAATTCTTGTTCGCTTGCTTGCTATTGTGATAATCGTTTTGGTAGGGTATGGTAAATGAGTCTGCAATGAATTGTTTTTAGATTACATCATGGTACGTGTCTACAAGCGAAAGTCGGAAAGAGGAGAGTATGGTGAAGAGAGACTTGCTACAGCATTGGAAGCCCTTAGTCAGGGCATGCCTCTCATTCAAGCGAGTAGGGAGATGGGCATACCCGCGCGAACCTTGCGCCGACATCGTGACCACCATACCACGATGCCAGGTGTGTTGAAGTTGGGATGCCATACGCCAGTACTATCTGTTGCCCTTGAATCTGAACTTTGCAATCATATAAAATATATGGAAAAGGCTTTGTACGGTCTCACTCCAAGAGATGTCAGACGTCTTGCTTTTGACATGGCCGAGGCAGCAGGCATCAATCATAGGTTCTGTATGAAAAGTCAGATGGCTGGGAAGGACTGGCTCTCTGGGTTCTTCTCAAGATATCCAGATCTTTCAATACGTGCGCCACAGAGAACAAATCTATCGCGTGCAGTGGCTTTCAACAGACCTAAAGTCAAGCAATTCTTTGACGTCTACAGGCAACTACTTGTTGATGTTCCATGCACACCATCAAGAATCTGGAACATGGATGAAACTGGAATCACCAACGTGCAATGTCCAGGGAAAATCATCGCTACTAAGGGGCAGAGAACCGTTGGTAAAGTGACAAGTGGCGAGCGAGGCGCAACCGTTACAGTGATATGCGCAATGAGTGCGATTGGTGCGAACCTTTCGCTAACAGCATGTCCCGTGAGAAATGGGTCCAGTGCCAACAGTGTGCGAAGTGGGCACACGAGGCTTGCACAGATGGTTATTCCTATTTCACCTGCCCAAACTGCGAGTCTGACTAGACTAGGCCTACTGCATTTTATAACTGTAGTTGGTATATGATGCATGTCCATTCCTGATCTTGGTTACTCGATTCACCTGATTCTTGTTGCCAAGTGTTTTTTACTTCTGACTGCTGCGGCTGCTGTGATAGTCTATCGAGTGAGCTGTGTCTTGTGAGCTGGGACTTGCTACGAGAGATCTAATGGACATTATTGACAATTTTTGTATTTTTTAATAGGCCTGGGACATTCTGCACGTATTCGGTTGTGCTTAGGTCACTTTCAGTGCATGTGTAGGCCTATTGGACTGTCTAATAAATCTTATGTGTTCTCATTTTTCAGCATTATAACTGAAGTTACACAGTGCGGGGTAAAACGCCCACCCATGGGCTTTTTGCCTCACACGTGTGGGCCTTTTACCCCACCCACGGGGCAAGACGCCCTTTTTGGGTGTCGAAAGAAAATCATCCCCACACATTACTGATGCTGTAGATAGACATTATTATGGTACTTTTATACAGCAAAATGAATGATGTATCTACCTGCACATATTTCATAGTTATAGTGTAATAACTTTTTGAGATATGACAATTGACCTGAAAAGTGGGCCTTTTGCCCCACTCTACCCTAAGGCTCATTATAGTAATGCTGCGTACACGAATGCTCGTCAAAAGAAGTTTTTATGAGAATATCCTACATAATAGGACTACTGCAGTAGTGAAACAGAATGCGTAACATTTCTTTGCTGGTGAACCTATCGTAAGTGGCCGTGACTGATATGACAGGCCTTTTTGTGGGGGGGGGGTGTGGAAAGTATCTCGTTTCCTCTTGGTCCGATTCATAATCGTTTCGTTAGAACACGACCTGACACCAGCAGTCAAACCATCTCGGAGCCATAAACCAGGCGTCACGAAGGCTCCGCCACATGCACTGTATCTAACAAGACTTAGTCACAACAGAGACAGACGACTTTTATGACAGTTGTACGCTGTACAGATGAATGAATGCTAATAATTATGTCGACGGTGAATAACTGCGCCTGAGATTAGCCATACTACGACAGAGGACAACATAGGACAACAGTTAGGACAACAGTGTTTATCCCAGTATAGGACCAGCGAAAATCCTGTTATCCACGTATGCAACCTTTGAAGAGTATCAACTATCAACTATCAATGACGTGAACAGTGGCTTTAGACGAAAACTAATAATAATTACATACATTACATATTACATTACATCACATATATTATCGTTGCTCAAAACTGTTCGGAGGTCACATCGTTGCCAACTTTTCTACTTTCCTATAGGTCATAGCCTACATCGTCCCTGTTATCGTAATGTTTCATTCACTTTTTTGCCCTTTTGCACATTTTCGCGACCTTTGCTTCGCTTTTTAATATTCATCACTATTTCAACGAACAGGTCTATTGGCATAGCTGGCTTTACCTGAGTATTTTTGTGGAAAACACGACATAGCAACAGCATAGGTTTAATAATAACAAAACCAGTGTTGTCACTAAATGGCAACAAAGAGGTTAGGGTTAGGCCTATTAATGTGCGCAACCGTTAAATTTCTAACACGCTACAAGAGTCATATTTCTTGGAAGTTGGAAGACTAACCAATGGCAGACTACCTATTGATTCCAGAGGATCATGTCTATCTGTTCAATATCATCAGCGATAACTTTGATATAATGCAGTTCAATTTCTTTAAATGGAAAATCGTAACTGAACTTTGCAGCGTACACCACGTGACCACGTGCTACATTTTTCCCTTTTATAATTATAGCATCCTTATAATTTCAAATTGAACTTAAATTGAAAACGCCCATCGATAAGAACAAGTGACAGATTTCAGATTGGATATAATTATTATTATTGTGTCTTATTTAAGACAATGCATAGCTTGACAAGACAATGCGAACGTGGATTATTTCTATGCACTCGCATTTAAGAGCTAGACTGGGGATGGCGCGAACAGCCATGGGGTCTTTGACTGCGCTGTGGAAGGATAGAGCAATTGGAAGAGGGTTGAAGCTAAGGCTTATGAGGTCATTGGTGTGGCCAGTGGCGCTGTATGGCTGTGAAACTTGGACGCTAAGGTTGGAAGACAAAAGAAGAATATCAGCATTTGAGATGTCAACATAATATAGAAAGATGCTGAGAATCAGCTGGATGGAGTTTAGAACAAATGAATCTATACTGGAAGAGATACAGCCGGAACGACGCCTGCTGGAGGTGGTGAGAGCAAGGAAGCTGAACTACTTCGGACATATGATCCGAGCAGACAAGCTGCCGGCATTCATATGTCAGGGCTATGTGGATGGAAAAGGACACGAGGAAGGCCGAGAAGAAGATGGATGGATGACGTGGAGGAGTGGACGGGGATGGCGATGGTGGACTGTGTGAGGACCGCGAGGAACAGAGAGCAATGGAGGAGGATGTCGTCGTCGACTCTGATCCCCGATCCGCAGCAACGAGGATGGGCACGACGACGACGACAACGACTCGCATTTTGTGTTTTGTGTCTCTGCATGATATCAATAGGAAACTGAGATTCTTCAAAGAATCATTAGACCTACCACGCAATGCATACGACTTTATTTTTTAAAACATTTTTTCCAAATTGGCTGGAAAATGATGATTAGTGGGCGGGCGGCCAAGCAAACATTTACTTTGTAAAATGTTGGTCTAACTATACTATCGATGGTAAAAGTATTCTCCTATTCCTGTTTGATGAATGAACATGTATGTAGGATGCACCTTGCAAGTTATTGTATTGTGACCAGAGTTATCGCGTGACGTTTTTTCATTTTTTTCCTTTACTGAACTGCGTTGGAATGAAGTTCGTCTTGTTTGCTGAGGTGAAAACTATCATTGTTTGCTGAATAGCTGCACCCCTTGCACTGGCATTTATATAGCGTCTTTAAAATAACAGAACAAATCAGAGACGTTCTCTGCATTATAGCTTTTAGTCCCTGTATGATGTTGGACAGGCAGGCAGAACAATGCTTATGCACATAGTTTGTATACGCACTAACGTATGCATGCATGTGCGCAAGTACGTACGTGTGTACGCACCTATGTATACGCCTATGTACGATTGTACGTGTATGAATATAGGCTATATGTGTACGTTTCTATGCATTATGCACGCATGTTTGTGTATAGGTGCGATCAAGAGTGTATAATATGTGAGAATACTGCGTGCACGAACATATGTGTGAATTATGTACAATGTTACATCATTACATGCGATGCATGCAGTTACACTGGCATACATACAGAATACAGTATGAAAACTCTGCCAAAGTGTCAATGACCGTATTATACTTTGGCACGGATGCATGTAGCCTATGTATGCATCTACACTCTACAGTATGCATGCCTGCATGAAAGTGTGTCTGTGCATGTAAGCTTATGTATATTTTTTTTTGTTAGTATGTGTGCATGTATAGACTATGTATATTTGTAATGGAGGCCCTTCTAGAGTTGACAGACGACACTATGTCTAGGTCTTACTGTTACCATATTTACGCGAAACCTCGGTTTCAGATTATACCAGGTTCATCAGGTAGCCTATCATCACATTCGGATGACGACGAAGTTCACGTGACGCCATTTTTAATTACATCCCGATACAGCCGGTGCTAGCTGTCGAAAAACAGGGCTAGTAGCTACCTTGCTACCTTGCTGCTGTCAAAAAAAGATATCATTTTGCATCGTTTTTTGCCCGTTTTATTTGGACAGCTCTTTAGACAACCTCTCTTGCTTGACGCAGCGCTCGTGGCTAAGCTGGTGCCCTGCGCTTGTCTTTTGAGTGGCGCTTTAGAAGTTTGGAGATAACGATTTCGACGATCATGATACATTTTCGTCGATTGCAGATTTCGCAGATAGGAATAGATTTTATCCTATTGCTACTTTTATGCATGAACTCTGAAAGGAGGATGAGAGGCATACAAAGACAAAAAGGACCGAGAGAAAGAGAGAGAGGAACAGAGACAGACAGACAGACAGACAGACAGGCAGAGAGAAAGACAGAGACAGACATACAGAGACGGGGAAAGACTTCGAAAGAGAGAGAATGAGAGAAATAAAAGAAGGGAGAGACAGACATACAGACAGAGAGAGAGGCAGAGATACAGATAGGCTACAAATAGAGAGATACACAGAGAGACAGAGAAAGAGAAAAGCGAAAGAGACACACGCTGCAGAAAGAAATGAGAGGAAGAGAGGGTTAACTAGTTTTTCTCCATCTTTCTAATTATTGCTAATATCACGGATTCGGTGTGAATCGGTTTCAAATGACAATAATGGAAAAGATTCGTGTTTCATAAAA
>OX243811.1:10086145-10088645 GCA_945859605.1 Lumbricus rubellus | reverse complement strand
CTGCGAGGGTATATGGTTTATATAGTAAAACGATGAGCAGGGCCACGCAGAGTCAGCCGAGATGGAGTTTCGTCGTCGCTCATGAGCCTAGACGTCAGTGATGCCTTCGTATACGCAGTAACTGATAAGCAAACTGTTCGGCGTATGCGTGTGTGCGTGTGTTTGTGTGTGTACGTGTGTGCGTGTGTGTGTGCGTGTGTGCGTGTGTGCGTGTGTGCGCGTGTGTGATCAGGATGGGGAGCAGTGACTACGGTGAGTGGTTTTCTACAGAAGCAGCAGCTGCGTAAGTCGTGCCCGGTGCATCATCATTGTCTTTCTGCGAGTGTCGCTTTCCTGTAACTCGGCCCATGTGACATGCTAATCGTAGCCCAAAACTTCTAAAGCGCCACTCGAAACCAAGCGAAGGACACCGGCTTATACACTGTGCCCCATAAAAAAACACACCAATTTTTTTGTCATGAAACGCATGTAGCCTAAGTCTAATGTTATATAAGAAAAAGTAATGTTTCATTTAAGAACATGTTCGAAGTGATGTCCCTTCGCTTGAACGCAGGCTCTCAGCCTTGGTCGCCACTGTTCAATAGCTTTGTCTATGACACTCTGCTTCAACTGTGCCCACACAACGATGAGGCGCTCCTTCAACTCGTTGATGTCCCGTATTGCTGTCTGGTAGACGCGTTCCTGTATTAGACCCCAAATTCTGTAGTCAACGGGATTGAGGTCTGGTGAGTTTGCTGGCCAGAATTCCGGTCCAATGAAGCTTGGTGTTTCACGTCGCAGCAACGCAATGGTGTCCTTTGCGCGATGTGCTGGGGCGCTGTCCTATAAGTTACTAATCTCTGTTTAAATGCGATATTTAAATGTTTCCAAACACGCCTAGTCTGCGTCACTGCCTCCAACAGCAACCACTTCTGTGAGTAAGTAAAATGTAAAATATTTTGTGGCAAAATTATTTGAGAAACAACGTACAAACTTTTATTACAATTGGCTTAGTTTTATAGAAGATTTTTGAAAAGTTTTTTGGTGTGTTTTTTATGGGGCACAGTGTATATATATTTCAGAGCGCTGAGACGCACCGGTTTACGTCTCATAATATATTGAGCCAGATTGCTGCACAAGAAATCTAAGGATTTTATACAGCCCTCCTTTTCTTCTTCCTCCTACTTCTCCTCTCCCTCCTCCTACTCTTTCTCCTGCCTCTTCTCCTCCCCTATCCTCTTCGTTGTTCTCTTCCTGCTTCTTCTCCTTCTCTTTTCCCCTTCTTCGTCTCCTTCTCCTTTTCGTCCACCTCCTCCTCTTCTCCTTCTCTTCCCCTCTCCTCCCCTCTTCTCCTCGTCCTTCTCCACCTGCTTCATCTCCTTCTCTTTCTCCCCTTCTCCGCCTCCTTTTCCTTTTCCTTTTCCTCCACCTCCTCCTGTTTCTTTTGCTCCTATTTCTCCTCTTTCTTCTGCTCCTATTTCTCCTCCTTCTGACCCCCCCCCCATTCACGATTCACCTTGCTTGAAAAGATGCAATGAAATCAATGACCATTTAAAATAAATATTTTGTTCCATGTTCAAATGCTTTTAATAATTGACTTCAAACGAAAATAAAATCATTTTAAATTCTAATTAAATTCATTAAAAATCAGTGTGGCAAGAAAGTGATAGGCCTAAGCATAAAACTTCTGAAACGCCTACCCTATAAGATTTTTTCACCCCAGTCAGCCGCGCTATATAGGCCTATATACTAAGGCCTATCCTATTTTAGTTTTCAGGCGAGTTCGAAGCCCATAACTCTGTGACATTAGCTGACAAATTTGGTTCCAGGAATTAATCTGGACTGGATGATTAACTATCTGATTAATGAAAAGTAATACGTCTTTATAATGGCCTCCCGTCTATGCGTAGGCCTACAGTTCTGTCTCCCGCTGGGATTGCCTTTCCATATATGCATGTACATAAAATATACATATACATACATATCTACATATATACACATAGATAATTATAATTTATATTATATTATATACATAAATTATATTCAAAATACTGAGGGCATGCTTGAGCTGATCATATTTCGTAATGATATCAGTATACTTGACTATGATTAAGGTTTGCGGCTCTATATAACTCAGACCAAATGAATAATTAGGAAAGTCCTATTGGTTTCAGGCAATTATAGTTTCATTATAATCACGCCTGTCGTGTTATGACGGTTGAAAATGATCTATAGCATCTTCAATGTCTAACAGCCGCCTAATATTCTCCTTTTTGATATATAACTTCAAATATAGTAGGCCCTATAGCCTACCACAAAATCATGAACCATGTAGGTATACACGCCTACTCAGAATGCAAATTAATATAGACTTATAGAAAGACCTATCGTTCGTGCAAATGTGAGACTCAATGACAAGGCTGTTATACCAGTTAGTGAGGCATGCAAACTGATTAAACTTCGAGTTATTTTTATACCAGTAAGAGTCCAATTGAGATGCAACTAAATTGCCACAGCCAGA
>OX243811.1:9796145-10081145 GCA_945859605.1 Lumbricus rubellus | reverse complement strand
AAGAGAAATTGAGATCAAACGAAATATATTAAAATTCCATAAACTGTGCGAGTTTAGAATCATTCAAGTAGCCTATATCCAATCCTGAAGTTAAAATGTGCGAGTTTAGAACCATGCAAGTATATCTAATCCTAAAGTCATCTCTAGAGTCTTCAAGTCCAAGAATTAACTATCGCAGACTGTCATTATTTTGCTTTCGTTTTAAACATTAATTGATCGTATCTTTTGACCAAAGAGTCAATTAGGTCTAATTGTCTTTGTTTCTTTTAATGAAGGCTTAATATTGTCTTCGTTTCTTTTGACGGATGAACTTCCACTGATGTTGATTGAAATGAGATTAAATCCACTGTGTGAAGAGTCATCCACATCGCGGTTGGTTTTGTCTGGTCGTCAACTTCGTTGCGATGAAGAAAACTGTAAAAAAAGTTATGAAGTTAATTAAATGACAATTTTCGTTGCAATAATTATTGCTAACTAATCTATTAAGCAAAGACCATCTGCATGCACTCTAATTGCCAAAAGTAGTCTATCTGCAGCCTTCTGGGTAAACCCTCCTCTTCATTCCTTTTTCTTCCTTTCCTCTCGTTCTTCTACCCAACAGCTCTAAACTGACTATACAACCCAACCGAAAGTCCGTCTCGTATTGTCTTACTAAATGGACCAGTGGTTAAAATAATGACGCGTTTGGCACCCTTATTATCTACCCCCCAGTCCCCCACCCGTGCCAACAATAATAATAATTTCAAACTTTGTCCCTACAACAATTCCTGTGGACGCCAATGAATGCAGTTTATAATTTACTATAATCGGCTTACCTTTTTAGTTTCATGTTGTTGTCCGACTTCGATGCCATATCCACCTCCATCTCCATGGCACCACTTCTCTTCCTCCACCTCGATCTTTCTCTCCTCCTCAACCAATCCATCCATCCCCTCTCAATCAACATCCTCTCACACTCACTCTCACCCTCACTCTCACCCTCACTCTCATCCCCCCGGCTCACCCCCAACACAAAACAAATACAAAACAATGCAAAATAAAAAGAATAAATTCAAAAGAAATAATATTGGGCTTTCGGGTCTTGCTCCGAGGAGTTAAACCGCGCCAGGGGCCCTCCTGCCCTTGCGAGGAGCTTACGGGTTTTTAGGCCACGCCAGAGGCCCGGCAGGCACTAATACACATAAACTACAAACACACATAACAAAAACAAAACAAAAACGAGCCACACAACCGTTCCCCCATCACCACTATCTCCTCCATCACCCCAATCTACCCCCATCGCCACAATCTCCCCCATCACCACAATCTCCTCCATCTCGACACTCTCTCCCGTCACCACACTCTCTCCCATCCTTACATACACCCATCAATGCATCGGTACCTGCAAGAAACAAGATAATATTAATTATTGATAATTATTTGTCTAACACACGCTATGGCAGATTATGTGGTACCGTATGTAAACAATGGCTGCTTCAGCTAAACAAAGTGAGTCTGCCACTGGAGACCCTTCAACTTTACTAGCCTATGTAGTGTTTCCTTTATAATAAATATATGATGTGAAACTCTATGTCTTAATGACATTTAGCATCATGCACACTGGTCAGCATGCACAAAGAGCGCCACTGAGTTTGTTTTGCTCTTTAAGCGGCGCTTTGTAAATGTTCGATTACAGTTACGATTACATTGTCAATACTTTTTTACAAGCGTTTTTACAAGCGACAGAAAAAAATGACCCCCGCTCTTTCACTGGAAAGCACATTGTATAAGACGAGTAAATTATCATACGCTTCTTACCTCTTGTTTTTGTTCCACTTTCAGCTCGTATCCGACTGACTGACTTAATCTCTGCGGACGATATCGCTTCTTTGATCAGTTGCCATTTTTTCGACAGTTATGAAGACGACTGTTCCAAAGAGTTCTGTGTAGGACAGCCACACATCAGCTTAGGTTGTGTTCAAAGGTTTTCGTATTGAGAATTCACTTTGAAGTTCCATCGAGTGGTCAAGGTAGGTGTATCTTTGACTCGATCTGCATCAGACGATTTCTTCGACGAAGTAGAATGATGCTTCTTCATCTCTGTCATTACGCATGTCTGGTACCGTTGGTTGTGAGTTCCATTCTGTAGGTGTTGGATAATGTTCTTGAGCCATGGCAAGCATGGGCTCGCTAAAAAAAGTTCCAGGTCTTTTGTGAATCTTCTATTATTCTTAGGTGTTTCATCCTGCGCTCGTTCAATTCGCGAGGTAGGGTGGCATGCCGATTAGGAGTTTCCTGTTGAAGGTATACTTTGCTACGCCTTGATTATTATAGGTCGCTGATTGGTCCGTTGCTTGTGGTGGCTATTTCTCGGTGATCTGAGCTGATCATAGAGGCGATCACTTTGATGTTATGGGAGCCTAGCTCAGATGACAACAGCATGTCTCGGCTGCTTGCATTCTTGTTGGGAGGTTGACATCTCAGTTCTTTGTGCAAATCCTAAGCTTTGACGATGATTGAAGATTCATTTCATATGTATGTGAAGAGAATTCATACAGTACATTCCAATAGTTTTCTGTTTTATATGCGACGATTGGATGATTCGCATTTCGTTTCTCTGTCCATAGACGACGTTAGAGAATTCGCTTCCAATGTTGCGTGTGGTGTTTCCGTCTTTGTCAGTTCTTCACTGATGTCGACTTTTATAGCGCCTTGATTTAAGCTGCTCGTTGGTCTGCCCCATGCAGTGTGTAAGAAGGTTGAATCGTTGCAATTATCTCTTGTTGCGTCTCATGGTGATGATCGCCTTTTGGTATTTGGTTGAGTTGATATATTTACTGTCTTCCTTTTCTTTTAGCCCATTATGCTCGGTGCTGTAATTCGTCCTGCTCCAAAGCGATGAGCAGGTGCGAGTGGTCCGAGTATTTGGACAGACTGTTCTATAGGAGGGCGCTGGTTGCAGGTGCGATATTTGACGAAGTGACCATTAGTAGGCCATCACTGGCCCATGGATGACGGCTGCAGGCATTGATGGTCGTATGACGTTTCCACGTTGAAATCTGAGTAGTTTTTTCTTCATATAAATAGAATGCAGCGCTGCTGGTAGTCGTGTGGGTCCAAAGCGGCAGTGAGTAGGCGACGGCAGATCGTCTGGTCGAATCGATAGCCTTTGATTGGTTCCATTGATATCACAGCGACGCATCATTGTTTTTGAGTCAGTCTGTGGCGCTTGAAGCATTGGAGCTGGTGACTCTCGACGTCAGAGGGCAGGAACGTTGAATGGTCGTTTTAGTCAAAGGTGGCGGAACGTTGGCGATCGATCCTCGAGGCATCTGTAGAGGTGTAGGTGGATTCTTACTGCAATAGGTTCATGCAGCTGAGAGAGAGAGAGGCAGAGGTATTAGCACTCGGTTGATCGGTTGATAGGCGGTGGTGAGGTTTGAAGCTTTGAGGTGTATGATTGGTTTCTTTTCACTGCTTTGAAATGTTGTTGAGTTATTTGTCGGTTGAATGATCAGCCAAGATGTTGACATAGCGCGATGCTGTTAGCCTTCAATCTTTGCTTCTGATGAGTGACGAAGATGGTCTGAGGTGCATTTAAACACAATGTCCGAATTTCAGCTGGATGTTTGCACTTGTGATGTGCAGTGTGCTTCATAGGTGTTGCAGTTCATTCTGCAGGGTTCTGAGAACAGATGATATTCATCCTGGGTCTGAGAACAGATGCCCATGATGTGAACTTGTATTGGTAAAGGCTGTAAAGCTCTTCAGAGTTCTTTGTAGCATCGCATTTCCGTGTGTGTGTGATTTCTTGGCATGTTGACTTTCCAATCGGGTCTATGCGAATACCCGTCGATTGATTCCTCTGAAGAAAGCAGCGTTTCCTCATAAAACTGATTCTGACGTTTGGATAGTCAGTGCTTCTGCATGTTTTCTTGATTTTTCCGTTGCGTATCAGACGGATCTTTATGCGGAGTGATATATTAATGATGTGATTTGGCTGTGTCATTGCGACGGTGAGGCGTCTTGGAAGTAGTTCTTCTTCTTGAGCCGTCGTAGGCTGAGTTCTGCAGAACATGTTCCATACACGTTTTTCGGATCTGACGTCTGTATGGCCGACTTCCAGCATGTCTACTGTATAATTTATAGACAGAATACGAAGGTCACTGTTTCGAGTGATCATGGAGGTGAGGCAGTCGCTGTTTCGTGTGACGATGTAGGTGAGGCAATCGCTGTTTCGTCTGATCATGGAGGTGAGGCAATCGCTCTTTCGTGTGACGATGTAGGCGTGGCAATCGCTCTTTCGTGTGACGATGTAGGTGAGGCAATCACTGTTTCGTGTGATCATGGAGGCGAGGCAATCACTGTTTCGTGTGATCATGGAGGTGAGGCAATCGCTGTTTCGTGTGACGATGTAGGTGAGGCAATCGCTGTTTCGTGTGATCATGGAGGTGAGGCAATCACTGTTTCGTGTGACGATGTAGGCGTGGCAATCGCTTTTTCGTGTGACGATGTAGGTGAGGCAATCGCTGTTTCGTGTGATCATGGAGGTGAGGCAATCACTGTTTCGTGTGATCATGGAGGTGAAGCAATCGCTGTTTCGTGTGATCATGGAGGCGAGGCAATCGCTGTTTCGTGTGATCATGGAGGTGAGGCAATCACTGTTTCGTGTGATCATGGAGGTGAGGCAATCACTGTTTCGAGTGATCATGGAGGTGAGGCAATCGCTGTTTCGTGTGATCATGGAGGTGAGACAATCACTCTTTCTCGTGACGATGTAGGTGAGGCAATCGCTGTTTCGTGTGATCATGGAGGCGAGGCAATCACTGTTTCGTGTGATCATGGAGGTGAGGCAATCGCTGTTTCGTGTGACGATGTAGGTGAGGCAATCGCTGTTTCGTCTGATCATGGAGGTGAGGCAATCGCTCTTTCGTGTGACGATGTAGGCGTGGCAATCGCTCTTTCGTGTGACGATGTAGGTGAGGCAATCACTGTTTCGTGTGATCATGGAGGCGAGGCAATCACTGTTTCGTGTGATCATGGAGGTGAGGCAATCGCTGTTTCGTGTGACGATGTAGGTGAGGCAATCGCTGTTTCGTGTGATCATGGAGGTGAGGCAATCACTGTTTCGTGTGACGATGTAGGCGTGGCAATCGCTTTTTCGTGTGACGATGTAGGGGAGGCAATCGCTGTTTCGTGTGATCATGGAGGTGAGGCAATCACTGTTTCGTGTGATCATGGAGGCGAGGCAATCGCTGTTTCGTGTGATCATGGAGGCGAGGCAATCACTGTTTCGTGTGACCACGGAGGCGTGGCAATCACTGTTTCGTGTTATCATGGAGGTGAGGCAATCGCTCTTTCGTGTGACGATGTAGGTGAGGCAATCACTGTTTCGTGTGACGATGTAGGCGTGGCAATCGCTTTTTCGTGTGACGATGTAGGTGAGGCAATCGCTGTTTCGTGTGATCATGGAGGTGAGGCAATCACTGTTTCGTGTGATCATGGAGGTGAGGCAATCACTGTTTCGTGTGACGATGTAGGCGTGGCAATCGCTTTTTCGTGTGACGATGTAGGTGAGGCAATCGCTCTTTCGTGTGACGATGTAGGTGAGGCAATCACTGTTTCGTGTGATCATGTAGGTGAGGCAATCGCTGTTTCGTGTGCTGTCCGCGTTTGTAGGCTGTGACTCTCCATCGACCGAGGCAACGATCGACTTCCGAGGTAGTGAGCGTTGTGTGCGATCGAGATTTGTTTTGACCATCTTAATCAGAGAAGGCGGTTTTCGATGATGAGGTGGAGGCTAGATGTCGACGTTTCAGGCAGAGTTTGTCAGTTTCTCCGTTTCAGGAAGAGTGTGGCTGTTTCTCCGTTTCAGGCAGAGTTTGGCAGTTTCTCCGTTTCAGCAACGACAGTATCAGAAAGGTTACTCGCATCGAAATCTGTGGTAAGAGCATCCTCATCCTCCTTCTTCTCGTCCTCCGTCTCCTCGTCAGCGTCGACGATGGTTTCCGGAGCGTCCCACGTACACTCCACAGCTGGAACGGCGTCTACCAGGTAGACCGGTTCCTCGCTGCTCCTCACCAGGTCAGTCGCATCTCTGACGAGACCTTCGTTGGCAGGGTGATGCAGCCACGTCATCACCTTTCTGATACTGTCGTTGCTCGCCTCGAAAGGCTTGGCAGGAGCAACCCTCTCATCCTCATCCTCCTTCTTCTCGTCCTCCGTCTCGTTGTCGTCAGCATCTCTGTCCCATCGATAGGTGGCTACCATTTCCTGGAAGGCTTTCTCGAAGAGCTGGCTCGTGTCGTAGGCGAACGATCGTCTCACGAAGTTGTCGAGCTGCTGAGGGACTTGGAGGACAAGAGGCTCTTGGTCTTCATCGACAGCGATGGAACCAGACGCAGGATCTGAGGGGATGCTGTCCGAGACGAGGTCCGCACCAGCAACAGCAGCAACAGCAGCATCATCATCAGCATCATCATCATCAGCATCATCAGCAACAGCAGCAGCAGCAGCATCATCGTCATCATCAGCATCAGCAACAGCAGCAGCAACAGCAGCAGCAGCAATTCTCGCTGTGGGTCGAAGGGCGGGTGTGGACAGATCGGCGTCGGATTTCGTTCCCCGTGAGAGTCTCTTCCTCAGTCGCTTCCATCTCGTCCCTCGCTCGCTGCACTCCTCTGCAGCTCCTGCAGTCTCCGTAATAGGAGGATCAGCCACCGCCTGCGAGGAAATGCTATCCTCCAAGAAACTGTCTCGATCTGGGGCAGCTGCACTGTCCGACGAATCGAACGGTCCAACCCGACAAGTCGGCCGACTCAACTTGCGACGCAAACGACGCAGCATATTAATCCAATTCACAAGAGAAGGATAGTCGATAAACAATTAAAGAAGCTGTTCAACGGACCGTAATCCGAGCAAGGTCTTTGGAATATATCCACGCCATAGTTTTTTGCGAGTATAATAAACGACGAAGAGAAGAGAATAATTAACTAACGGGCTATAGTCTTGAAACGAGAAATAACTGCTAACTGGAAAAAACGATCTAACGGGAAACTAATTAAAATATTTAACGGGAACTTTATAACTAGGCCTAACTAATTAAAGGGAATAACGAACTATTAATAAACTACTTAAAAACTAACGAAGTCCAAGAAACTGTCCGAAAATATCCAGAAATCGAGGTTAATCTGCTAAATTCTCTCTACTCTCTCGCTCAGAAAACACACGAAGGACGATTTCAACACGGAAAGCCGTTACCTTGGAAACGTGACGTCGTTAACAAAATAATGAAAGACATGTAAACACTGATAGTAATCTTTTACAGCTATTTATAATTAACTAGCGTTAACATAATTATATTTAAATTACGATGATAGTGATGCGTGACAACTAATATATATATATATATATATATTATATTATATATATTTGAGATGTTAGCTATATACGAGAATAAACGTGCGCCTGTGATGTAGGCCTATAGGTCTAGCCTATAATTAGGCCTGTAGGCCTATACGAATCAGCGAGATTTGACAGCGCGAATAACGTGACGTTAACAAGACGCAGAACCGTGGACGCATATGGATAGGCCTACTAATTATTAGGCCTATAGTAATATTATTGATAGGCCTATTGCTATTCTTCTTTAAACCGATGTATCAATGATCCCTCAGGGTCTTTAAAAATTATGTTAAGAGTAGAAAATTAATCTCTGAGAAATCAGACCTCATCCTAGCTTTCACAACCATCCTGAAATGTGACTCTGAACGCAACAGCGCAAACACATTAGGCCTAATTTTATTATTATTGTCACTATTCTTAGGCCTATTATTATTATTATTATTAGTAGTAGTAGTAGTAGTAGTAGTAGTAGTAGTAGTAGTAGTAGTAGTAGTAGTAGTAGTAGTAGTAGTAGTAGTAGTAGTAGTAGTAGTAGTAGTAGTAGTAGTAGACTAGTAGTAGCAGCAGCACGGTAGCCGTAGTTGCAGTAGGCCTAGTACTATATAGTTGTTGTTGCTGTAGTTGTAGTAGTAGCAGAAGCAGTAGTAGTAGCAACAGTGGCAACAGTAGTAATAGTAGTATAGTAGTAGTAGCTTTGCTGTTGTAGCCCAGTAGTAGGCTAGTTGTGGTATTAGTAATAGAGGTATTACCTATCATTGTAGTCATTGTTATTATTGTGGTTTTTCCCCGAGGTATAGGCTGCCGGTATACAGCCACTACATGTATATAGAATAGGGCCTAACCCAGAGCTTTTTAGCGTGCAATTCTACACAAAATGTGCGGTTGTAAATGAAATTTGTGCTGTCGTAAAAGCAATCTTGTGCAGTGATAGGCTCCCAATCATTAGAAAAAGGTAAAACTGAGGTTTATCACGGAAGAGCGAAATGGAACGAAGTATAAAAATGCGCGGATGAATAAAAAAAGGTCATCAGAATTTTTCGCCGGCGACTTGCGAGTTGCGACAAATTCTGGAAATTTCCACAAATAAATAAGAACAGTCGTGAGAAACTTTCGCCAACAAACCCACACTAGAAAAAATCACTGGTTGTGCAGTTCTAACAATTTCTTTCAAAAATTCCTGGCCTAATTCATCAGTGGTCAAAAAAGTAGGCTAGGCTATGTTATGAGCTGTTGCTAAATATCTGGAAATTCAGGCCTCGTTCTCGGGAACAGTAGTAAAAGGGTCACGAAATGCTAGTAGTAGGCCTAGGCCTATAGTAGTAGTTTGTGTTATTATCATCATCATCATCATCGTCGTCGTCGTCGTCGTCGTCGTCATCATCATCATCATCATCATCATGTGTGGCGGTAACATAGCCGACTTTTGTGTTGACGCGTGTTGAGGGAGGGAGGGGCTCAGAGGGATAAAAATCGTCTAAAAATTTTGTGACGTCATATATGGACGGCCTCTGACAATTAAGGAAAAGCAAAGAATGCGGGAAGGTGGGTGCACAGGCAGACAAGCAGATAAGCAGACAGACAAACAGACATGGGCGGAGTTTATCAGGGGCTGTGGGGGCTAAGCCCCCCAAGAAGACCCAGATTCAACTTTTTTGCCATGAAAATGTTTTCCTGTTTCGGGGTTAGCCCCCCCCCCCCCCCCCATAAGAAGGCCCAGACTCGGGGTTAGCCCCACCCCCAAGAGCGGAAACCAAACTCCGCCCATGCAAACAGACAGTCAGACAGACAGACAGACTTTTATTTTCTACGGAATTGATGTTGAAGTTAGAAAAAGAAAGATTCGTAGGTTGCATCATGTGCTGCTTATAATCATATCTATGCTTATAAAATGATAAATATTAAATTTAAACTTGTACATAAATATAAAAGCTCGTGCGATGGCTGATTTAAGTCGACTGTTATGTCTGTTCCAGTATTCTTCTTGCTGATGATCAGGGGAGAAAGTCTTAATGGCTGCGACGAAACTGACGGAGAACCGGATGTGGAATTCCTCGATGGTTCAGTCTTTGAGAGTGAAGCGATGCATATCGTTCGAGTTCCGGTCGACTGCGTTCCCGCTGGAACTCTACCCTCGACGGGTGGGACTCACTGAGGAGCGTATCCGAAGGTGGATAAGCAACCTGACGTAGCGATCCGGTTGAATGGTTCTGGATTCGGATCTGCGCAGCGGATCTGGATGGATGATTTCTAAGAGGAATGCGCGAAGGCGAACCAACCCGAGAAAGTCTTGATTTGGATTTTGAGTCGAGATTATCTTTCCGTTTTAATCGGCCATTGTATTTCTGGTTTCGGTCGATGACGCTACTCGGTTGTGGTCCTCTGAAGATTCGCTTTCGTGCTGCAGGGACGAGTCGTCTAATCTTTCTGGTGTCCTTCGTCCTCCGCTTGGACTGATTAACGTCGCTTGGCTTCACGAGGAGCTGATCGACGACCTCTACGTCCTCCCCATAGTCCTGTCCACTCTCGATGTACGCTGATTCGTATTGATCGCTGTCGAATTCCTCCTCATCCTCATCGTCCTCTGTGCTCTCTTTCGGCTCCGGATGGGGACGACTGATGTTCTTCCGGTCATCTCCACGATGAATATTTATCACAGGTGGCGCTGCTGCACTTGCTGTTGCATTTGCATCGTCTCCGCTATCTGGTTCTTTCCACAACGAGGTTCCAGTGTCTCCGTCGAGAGTTTTTGTCTGCCAGACAGAGCGAGTGATTGTGGAAGCAGGTTCTTTATAATCATCTGCATCAGGATCTATATTGCTATCACGAGTCTCTTTATTATCGTCACCGTATCTTGTTTCGATATCCAACGATCGCATTGCATCGAGTGACCACAAAAACTCTTCTTCTTCTACGTTCTGTCTGAGAACCTCGTTGATGTTCTCATTATCTGCGTTTGCGCCGATATTCTGAATCGTCGGCCCTTTCTTCGTTTCTTCATTCTGATTTATTTTAAACCTCTCAATATTTTCTGAACTATATTTCTTGACCTCTTCCGTTTTCTCAGACGGTTGTTGATGAATTGCATGTCTTTGCTGATGAAACAAAGACTCATTGTTATCGTATTCAATGTCTTTCCATCGTTTCTTCAGGCCTGCCTCCGAAGAAGATATATATCCAATTTTCGGATTCTTTCTCGTCTCAGCACTTTGGTGGCCAGGTCCCATCACGACGAGCAGGTCTACCAAAGAGTGATTTGGATGTGCCTGACTTGTTGCCTTCCGTATGGACTCTGCCTCAGCTTGTCCCTCTGGTTCTAATGGCAGAGGTACGGCGAAATTAAACAGGGAAACAGTTAGCACAACAAGAAACAACGTTTCAAGCAAAAGGTTATTTAAACGAAGAACTTTCGTCATTTTAAGTCGCGTGAAGTTGTACTGCAGTTTTCTGTTCAGAGGCGTTAAGCCGATTTCACATCTGCCATAGCTATATAGCTAGTTCGCAGTTTGCAGCCGATTTGCTCTCAGGTTTACATTAAAAATCATGTCATCCGAATGCCGGTAAATCTAAGAGCTCGGGTATCTTAAACCAAAATGTCCCTAATCAAACTATAGGCCTAATTAAAATTCTTAATTTGAACGCAAAGACCCAGAGTTTGTAGGGTACCACGGTATACCGTATACGCGGGCCTGGCTAATAATAGGCCTAGCTAGGTCAATAATGTCAGCAATCTGAAACTTGACGGCTAAACCTGACGTTTGACATGAGATGCACAACGTAACGTAGGTCTACAGTCAACGGTGCAATGAATCTAGTCTACCATGGATACTTTCTCACGGTCTTAATATACGAATGAAGAGTAAACGTGCGAGAAATGTAAATGAATAAGAAGTAGTCCTCAAGGACTTCTTTTGTGATCACGCTTTTCTGCTGTTATAGCATCGCATATTGAACACGCTTTGTTGGACAGGAATCAGCCAATAGGCCGCCTCTTACTTCTTGCACAGCCGAACAGACAGTGTCTACCATTCTTAGGCGTCCACCATTGATTCAGTTCGCTACATACAATCCGATCGTTGACCATTTACTCAACTTCCGGTCAGTTCATTGTCCCATTGATCCAAGTAACAGCATCCAGTAATTATATACAGATTCAAATGCAAGCGCACGTAAAAATTGTCGGCATGAGTATAGCGTAAAACAAAAGTTTATTCTGTCCGCAACAGACCTTGAGGCTATTACATATGGTTTGCAGTCAACATGGTCACATTGGTGAGTCTCAATTTGCGACACAATCAACGTACAGAATTATAAATTACTGACACGGATTGTAAACGTTTCATTAGAAATCCGCACACGCACACACATGAACACACACACACACACACACACACAAACGCACACATACACACACACGCCCACATGCACAAACACACAAACAAACTCGTGCGCACGCGCACATGACTATCGAGTAGGCCTATAGCCTAGCCTATTCTACACACTTCGTGCTCTACTGTACAATGTTATGTATTATTATTATTTTTTTTTTTTATTGCCCTGAGGTACTTCGTTCCCCCAGGGGCTTATAAAATATTAAAAGCAATGTGCCTGGAACGGCATATTATTATTATTATTATTATTATTATTATTATTATTATTATTATTATTATTATTATTATTATTATTATTATTATTATTATTATTATTATTATTATTATTATTATTATTATTAGTTTATTATAATTAGGCCTACTAAGCAGGCCTAATGCAATGTTGGGCAGATTTCAGTTCTATTATGTGACTATGCTTCGAAAGCATTATTTTAGCTAAGTCTTTTGGATGGAGCACATACGAGCTTTCAAAACCTGAGATAATTACATGACATATATATATATATATATATATATATATATATATATATAGGCCTATGCACTTAATCCCGTTGTCTTTACTATAATTAAAGGCCCACAGCAGAAGCAATTTCAGAGATTGACGGTGGGAATAGGCTGCATATATTCGTAGAATAACAATTTAAAAGATAATGATTTAGGTATATGATTAGTGCAAAACTAAAGTTTCTATTTCTTTAGCATGAAGAATAGAAGATCGATCAATATATTTTCCTAATAATTTTATAAACATGATGTCGGTAGGCTTATATGCAAGCTATAGCTACAATTTATCCGGGTCTGCCTTTCCCGAAAAACAGACTTGCC
The DNA here is from genome assembly GCA_945859605.1 of Lumbricus rubellus. Classification (NCBI taxonomy): domain Eukaryota; kingdom Metazoa; phylum Annelida; class Clitellata; order Crassiclitellata; family Lumbricidae; genus Lumbricus; species Lumbricus rubellus. The sequence continues at coordinate 10,068,549 of OX243811.1, read as the reverse complement.
CGAAATTGGGGGAGAGGGGGCATTCCCCCTCTGGACCCAAGGGCGGATACAAAAACTTTGGATGGGGGAGCCAAAAATTCTGGGCCTTGGGTCTGAAATTTTTTCTTTTGTAGGCCTATATCCTACGCCAAAACTGGCAAAATTTTCGGGAAAATATAGGCTACCATTTCATCCGCTCCAAAAAGTTGGTGACATTTTTTTAGTCGTTAGGTCCAATTAATTCCTTGGAATTATAGGCCTACACCGTATACTTGTTGACTTGTTGAAACCAAATGGGGGGGGGGGGGCACGATACATGGGCATTTCTAAATGGGGGCCATGGCCGGATTGGCCCTCCTCTGGATCCGCCTCTGTCTGGACCCCCGCCTCGTACGTCTATGGCTTTGATCCGTGTCTTTGTGTTGTGTGGACTTCTTAATTCTTACCCGCTGATGCTGCTTACAAGAAAGTTGAACAGAATAATAACTCAGAACTTTGAGGACTAGGCAATAGGCCTAATAGGCCGGCTAGATCTAGGTCGCTATAGAATAGCCTATAGATGCATCTAGCTTAATTCCTTGTTCGCTGTTGATGCCAGAGCCTTTTTAAACGTGCAGTTGTACACAAACATGTGCAGTTCTAAATGGATTTGTTCAGTTGTAGAAGCACTTCTGTAGCCTACTGTTAAAACTAGCGATTGGAAGTAGGCCTAATAAGCGAGTTCACCATCTCAGTGACCTTTCGTGCGCGCGTGCGCAGTAGTCAAGGTCACCACTACATTAGATGGTGTATTTACCAAATGTTCGGAAACTTAAAGACTCGCGCATTGCGAATTTGCAATCTTTATATAATACACCGTCTATTGTAGTGGTGACCTTGACTACTGCGCACGCGCACGCGAAAGGTCACTGAGATGGTGAACTCGCTTATTTACCATGGAGGTTGGGAAAGGAGAGAAGAGGGTTTTGCAATTCTAAAAAAGCCCTGATCGATGCTCATAACTATTGTGTGAATCTGTGACAGCAATTTATTTTGAATGATGAAACATGAAAAATGCATTTTAGATATGAACGAATAAGCTTATACAATGTCATGGAAGCTTATGGCTAGATGGACAGACGACTTTCCTCTTCCAAGAATATAAGCGCTAAATAAACAGAGCCTTATTAGCGCGGCATGGAACCAGCCTCCTCTGCAACGTTTATATGTCATGCTCGAAAAGTTGACAAAACAGAAGCTCGGGACATTTAAATGAAAACATATCAAAATTATCTCACATGTTCAACAACCTGAAAAAGAGAATTCAAGGCGGTGGGGCGAACACGCCTGTCCGGACCGTCGGTGTTTCTGGCGACCAGATTCGAAAAGTGAATATGCAAAAATTTATTGGTGTAGCGTAAAGACCTTATAGGGAAGTACCTGTATAAGGGCGCTTGGCGTAGTAAATGGGCGGAGATCCATTTACAAAGTTTACGCTGTCGCTCATAGACTGAACTGGGTCAAGAAGTAGAGGCGTTGAGAGTCCTGTGTGTATATCTACTCTGGAGAGCGCTGAATATTATGAACCGCTCATTCGCCATCATTTATCTCAAGCTCTTGTAACAATCACTACACGAGTGTTTTAACTTAGTCTAATTAGTCTTAAGTCTCACCTCTTCAATAATTCCTACCTAAAATCCACCCACCCGCCACCTTATAGTCGTTCTTGTCCAAGAGTGTAAAAAAAGAAAGTACCAGGGTGCCCCTTTCCTTTGAAGGCTGTGCTGCCATAATAAGTGGCAGGACTGCATTCAGATTTGAAAATAACTGCGTGGACACTGTCCATGACCATCCAATCACACTTAAAGTCCAGGTTCTAATTGGGAAATGACTTATATTTAAATATTTTATAATATTTTTGCTGTAGGAGGAAAATGACAATTTGTCCAAAAATCCAACAACCGACACTGAGCAGACGGGAAGTGCTGCGAAGGCTGCATCAGATGGAGGCAGCATTCCTCCTCCACAGACTTTAGCATCTTCCAGCTCTTCGGTGAAACCACCTGTTCCATCGACTTCGGAGGTTGCTGTGGAACAAACCAAGGATGATGGCTATCAGAATGTTAATCTAAAGGAGATAGAAGAAATAGCAAATACTCAGGATGAGGGATATGTGGCCGATGTTACAACTCTCGGTGTAGCTGATCTTCAAGATGGATACGGTAGACTTCAAAGCAGGTCAAACCTGTATAAAAGTCGATTGTTGCAGGTAGTCTTTGGCTGGATCTATTTTTGTTTTAATGATTTGTACTGGTATTTTGGTGTTAAATTATCTAAAGACGTTGTTTCTACTGATTTTAGCCTAAAACTATTCAATCATCTATTTAAAAAATGAAATGTTCATGAATCAATATTACTTTTTATCTGCGAAACAAATAATTGCATTGCATAGTTACATGTGAATTGAAGAATCAAAATCAATTGGTCATCTCGCAATACAGTGGTCATGTAATGGGCAGTAGTTGTGTTGCATTGAACTTTTGAAATTTTGACCAGTTTTTATAGCTTGCAGTTACTTTGTGTTTGTGCCTTTATCTTGCAAGAAACAGCTGTACAGTGTACATTGTTGGACTCAGGAACCTTTCTTCGAGTTCAGTGACTTTAACTTCCGAAGCTTGTCTTGTAATATCTGCCTTTCCTGTTCTAAGACAATCTATGGAGTGAGACCAAAATTTTCCTTAGCGTATGTAAGTTGTTGTTTTTGCTTTGAGTTGAAAATGTCAATATGATATTATGACATATTTCAGATTGTATCTGCATACAAAGAAATTGATGGTGAGAAAGAACAACTAAAGGTATTTTAAAATATCAGTCACGGTTTTTATATTGCTGTTGCGAGAAAACAGTTGTTATCTTGAAAAGACGGCAAGAGATGAAGGACTGGAATTTATCAACATCATAGATGTGGTTGGCCTATAATTACGGATAGGCAGTGCTTGTATAAAATCTGGAAGAGCAAATCCATACATCTACAAACAAAGTTAAAAGTACTGAGAACCTGTGTATTCAGCAGTATGATGTATGGATGCGAGGCCTGGACAGTAACCAAAGAAATGGAGTCAAAGATATTAGCCTTCGAGAGGAAATGCTACAGACGATTGTTGAGAGTTGGATGGATGCAGAAGATGAAAAACTCAGAACTGTATGAGCAAATAGAAGCCACAGAAAATCTTATGCAGATATTAATAACCAGGAAGCTGGAGCTATTTGGTCACATATGTAGAATGAATGAGGACAGAAAAATAAAGAGGGTGATGTTCGGAAGAATGGAGGGTACCAACAGAAGAGGTAGACCACACAAGGAATGGCTGGACAACATAACCGACTGGTGCGGAGCGCCAATACAAGACCTGACACATGCGGCGATGGAACGACAAAAATGGCGAGGAATAATGAGGATGGCAGCGGGCACCTACGGGCACTGGTCCCTCGGTTCTTGATGATGATGATGATGAGTGCTTGTATCCTTGCAATAATCAAGAATAAACAAGATTGTATGTGATATACCCCGGTAATTGCATAATCTTTGGATCTTTGCAAAGCCATGAGTTGAGGTTTAGGTTTAACTTAGATAGAGCAGAAGTGCAGAACATTTTGTGAATTAGATTCGTTTTGTTTTATTTGCATTCGATTACAGTCAGTATCTGTGAGTCTCGGAGGTAGGTCTGACCCAGCGCTAAGGTATGCGGGGCCCAGAAATGAACAGGCCCAAATCAATAAATTGCATTGCAGAGCTGATTTCTTGTGAATACTATAGTATTATGGGGCAATGCCATGATTAATTATGTATTAACATAATGCAAAATCGAATGGAGTAATGAACACAATTTTGAATGCGAATCAGGCTGTTAAAACTAGTATTCTATTCTAAAAACAATAATGTTTTATTTGAATGTCTCCCACTTGAAAAATTATGTTAATATTTAAAATATTTTAGCATTCTTCAAATTGTAAGTTTGTTAGTCACTATGGACAATTATAATGTGTTCGTCTGCTAAAACGTTTTACTCACAGGCACATCTTACAAGCTTTCTGGGTCTGTGTAATAGTCACTCAAGTGTCTGCTTTAAGAGACATTACTTTTGATAATGTGGCTTTCTTTGATGTTGGTCAGGTGAGCATTTCACGGTCTGACGAGAAACATCGTCGTCAGATCTCAGAACTGAAGGAACAGATTCACCTCGACTCGCAGGCAAAGAGAGATCTTGAGAACAACTATTCACTGATGCTGGACGAGAAAGATGAAATGATACAAGTGTTGCGAATGAAGGTTGGTTGGCAACGTCAACAGACGTCTAATTGGTTAATATGTGACCAACAACTTTTTGAATGCTTATCTAAGGCACACTTTATCAATGTAAGAGAATGACAATATCAGTAAATAAGTATAATTGTCAGTAACAAACATCTAATTGGTTAATATGTGTCCAACAACTTCTAAGTACTCTTTATTAATGTCTGTTGACAATATCAGTAAGTAAGTATGATTGACAGTGTGAACAGCATGATGATTTAAAGAGTTCAGCAACAAATAAAACTTTGTTGTTGAGCTGCTAAAGTTGTGGTTTGGATAAAAAGTCTGTTTGTTAATTAAGTTGCTGCTGGTTGTTTCAGATTAAGCTGATGAAGGATGAAAGTGGGTCTGCTGATGGAAAGGAAGCCAGTGCAGAGTCCAAAGTCCGACTGGATGCTGCGGATGAAACACAGCTGAAGGAAAAGGTGGAGGGAACTGACCTATCAAGACTTCTTTTGTTGTTGTTGTTGTTGTTGTTGCTGCTGCTATTGTTGTTTTTGTTGTTTTGGGGTTATCTGATCAGAGTGGATATCGTATCATATAAATCATAAAGTGCCTCTTATAGTATTTGTATGTGCACTTGCTATAGCGCCCCTTCAAGATATTTCTACTCGGAAGTGCTCCCAACTACAACACAAACACTGAATTGGAGTTTCACGCCGAAGTGCTGAGCATGACTGTGGTTGGACTGGGAGCGCTTCTGAGTGGGCTCGGGGCACTATGTAAATTCTTGAAATGGATAAAGAAATGAATATACTGTGCCGTTGGTACATTATTTTGTGGCCTATTTGCACGTTCTGATTTAATTTCTTTTTCTTGGAAAGGTTAAGCGACTGGAAGCTCTGCTGACGAAATGTAAAGACACAATCAAAGGAAACAAGGAACGGATTCAGCAGCTGGCAACTGACAGAGATGCGATGGCAAAACAGGCACAAGAAAAGATGGATGAACTGGAGAAATTTAAAGTATGTTATTCAACGATTTAAAGTAACGTATTATGATTTGTGGGATTTTTAAAGTTTCTTTTACAACTCAAACCGATGGCAAGGGATGAACTTTCCAGCTTTTGAAGCTTCATTCAGATGGGAGATTAAGTTAGTTTTAATAATGCTAAAATTAATTAGAAGATTGATGATATTCTTTGAGGTATTGGAAGTTGCATAATAACATAATGTAACATGTGATTTTTGCTAGCCAACATAATATGCAGGAAATAATCAAATCAAATATGTATACAGGAACCTGTGCAATTATAATAATTTAATAATAATAATAATATATAAAATAATATAATAATCTATATAAATAAAAATGAAACTTTCCAATAGTTCCTGTTAACACCACGCCGAAAGCTACGCACCGATTGTTGTGAAAATTTACCAAAACCTTCCATTCAAATAGCACCGTGTCTTAAGATTTTTTCACCCCAAAAAACGCAATCGTTTCCACAAAAAGTGAACTTTGCAATCCGTTCGTCCGCCATTTACAAATTCAACACGTCCCACACGGCTAAACGCTGTCTCCAAACACAGCAGAGGAAACATGAATGATGTCGCGTCCTGTGACGTCATAAGCGATTCGCGGCCTTCCCCAAAGCGGCCTTCACGGCGTGACGGAGGAAAGGAGGGAGGGAGCGGGACGAAGACGGTGGGGAGGGAGCGGAGGGGGAGGGGAGGTCGAGGGGGGAGGGGAAGGGGAGGGGAGGCCTTTCCCCAAAGCGGCCTTCACGGCGTGACGGAGGAAAGGAGCGGAGGGAGCGGGACGAAGACGGTGGGGAGGGAGCGGAGGGGGAGGGGAGGTGGAGGGGGAGGGGGAAGGGGAGGGGCGGGGCGGGGGAGGGAGGCGGAGGGGGAGGGGAGGGAGGGGGAGGGGAAGGGGAGCGAGGAGGAGGGGAAGTGGAGGGGAAGGGAAGGGGGAAGGGGCAAAGGGAGGGGGAGGGGGAGCGAGGAGGAGGGGAAGGGAAGGGGCAAAGGGAGAGGGAGGGGGAGGGGGAGCCTCTTTTCAGCCACAGCAACGCGTGGCCGGGTTCAGCTAGTATAATAATAATAATACCGGATTCTTTGCAATTATTGTACATGATGATTTTTTGTGGACAGTTTTCATTTGCAACAGAGTTTTCGGTTTTGTTTAAATTATTTAGGAGCAGAGCAATCAGAGGTTGGCGGATCTTCAGAGTGAATTGGTGAGAAGTCAGAAAGAGACGACGAAGGAGAAGAGCGTCCTGAGTGGAAGCACTGGACAAGATACGTCTGCTTCTGCTGACCAGCTCGCAGAATTAGAAGATCAGAAGAAACTGTTGCAGGCGAAGGTTGCCAAGTTGGAGAAAGCTGGTAAATTTAAAGTAGCTAAGAAAATCAAGAAAAAAATAGGGAGGTTAGGATATGAATGGGCACTAACTGTGAACTCGTTTTGACAGGGTCATCGAGGTCATGCATTATAATACAGCTTGTAAGTGCTTTTGAAGGAATAATGCTGAAAAGTTCAAGGCCTGTTTTATGCATTCTGTGATAAGAAATGTCCTGTGAAAACTTTGTGGTAAAACTAATATAAACTATTTTTGTCTTGATGCAAGTTTTAAGTTAAAACACTGATAGCCTTTCAGTACACTAGTACTAGAATGGTAATTGATGTGTGCTGATAATGAAGTTTTTAGTCAATCTACACAAGTTTAGAAGATGCAAATTTATGCAAAAAAGTTAAATTTGTACAGTGAATTCAATTGAAATAATGATAAGCAGTGAATACACTACAGCTTGAGTAATCACTTGATTATAAATCCACTAATCTTTGTCTAAGTTCTGTCTAATTTGGATTTTATTTTCCAAACTTGCAGGACAGGAGCAGCTGGAGAAATCTCGAGAGATCATTCGTCAGTTGAAGGAGCAGAAACATCATCTGGAAGATGAGGTAAAACAGTTCCAGACTCTCGAAGGACGTCCCAGATCAGAACCTACAGAACCGGAGTCAAGAAACACCTCAGAGGCATTTTCTTACATTTGTCTTAGTTGTGGCAATTTATAAAGCAAGCAAGCAATTATCTTTTGAAGTGTCGGAAAAGTTAGCAATCATGCTTTACAAAAGCAGTGCATAGAAAACAGTAAGAACAGGCATGATGAATGCAAAAGGAGCTGTCACATTATGCAGCTTAATAGTTTAAAACTCGTTGTAAGATTGTTGCCTATTATTTTAAGATGATTTCATATTAGTTTAAGGCTGATAGGACCCACCTCAAAATGACTTTCCTGGCAGAAATTTAAGTTACATGTAGGCATTTATTGTCTTTAAAACATTTTATTGCTTCTGTAATTTTTGAGGTGAATATCTCCTTATGTGTCAGTGCTTTTATTGCAGAAAAATCTAGAAGAAACTGAGGAGGCCCTGAAGAGCAAAATTAAAGAGCTTGCAGAAGAAATTGGAAAAATCAAAGCAGAGTCTGAAGCAAAATTGAATGAGACAAATTCAAGTCACAGTTCTGAATTGACAGCTATGCAGGAGAAACTTCAGTTGGAACACAAGAAAGAGATAAATGAAATCAACGCAGAACACGAGCAAAGCTTGACAGAAGTTGCCGCAGAGAATGAGAAACGGTTGACGGAAGTCACAAAAATTATGGAAATGGAGTTTGCTGATAAGTTGGAAAAGCAGAGGGCTTTGCTAGAGCAACAGAGAATTGATATGGAAAAGTTGAAGATGTCAGATGACAGGGAATTGGATGAAATTAGGAAACGGTTAGTTGATTTTGAGAAACAGGTAAAACAGAATCGTGCAGAGTTGGAAGCAGAGAGAGAAAAAGGTGTTCAGATGTTGGAGGAGAAGAAGGGTTTGGAAGAACGAGTTGGTGAACTTGCAGGATTAGTCGATAGTCAGCGGGATGTTATTGGCAAGGCAGAAACAGAATTAGATTGCTTGAAACATGATTTGCTCACAAAAACCGATGAATTCAACTTGACCGTTAAGAATTACGAAGAAGAAATAGAACGTTTACGCAAGGAAGTCGAGTGCAAAATGTTGACAGGACTGGAAAAGAATGTTCCTGAGAGTTCAGATTCAGAATTAAAAAGTATGCCAACAGGTTTTGAGAATATTCAGCAGGATGATAAGCCGAAAGGATTGTTTGAACTAAAAGTAGAAGATGAGCCCAAAGTAGGAGATGAACCTGAAGATAAAGATGAGTCAAAAGTAGAAAATGAGTCAAAAGTAAAAGATGAGGCGGTCAAAGGTGAGGATGATGATGAAGATCTGACGAAAGTAGAAGATGAGTCAGCAAGTGAAGATTTACTTAAAGAGAAACCTGAGCCGAGTGGAGAGATGACAATGTCTCAGATAGAAATGGAAAATCTTGAACTGAAGGAGCAGAACAAAACTTTAACAGACGCACTTGAAGTCGAAAGAACGTCATCCAGAGGTTGGCAAGATGAAATCGAACGAACAAAAGCGGATGTCGCTAAGCAGATGGGTGAGATGAACCAACGACTTACGTCATCTAGCGAGATGATCGCACAGTTGGAGCAACGAATGAACGATGCGATGGAGAGGGAAAACCAACTGAACATGGAACTGGAAACGGCGAACATTGACAATGAACAGAATTTAGCGCTGCGTGACGAAGAGATTGTTTCGCTTCAGTCAACAATCGATGAATTTAAGAATTCAGAACAAACTCTGATGGATGCAAATGCGTCGCAGAATGAAACGATTAGTTCACTTCAGGAAGCTGTTGACCAACGAAATGCGTCTGAACAAGCCTTAAATGAGAAGATTTCCTTGCAGAGTGATGAAATAAAATCTCTTCTTGACACTATTGGTCAGAGGAGTGCCTCTGAGGAAGCCTTGCAGGAGATGGAAAAGAAGAACTTGAACTTGCTCAGCGAAAAAGTTGGCTCACTTAAGACTGAAAACGAAGAACTGAAACGTATCGGAATAACTTTGGAAGAAACTGTGGCGGTACAGAGCGAAAGCATTATTTCATTGAAGGATGAAAATGAGGAACTAAGAAATTCCAAACAGGTTCTGGAAGAGACTCTGGCATCACTGAACAAAAGCATCACATTGCTGGAGACTGATAATGAGGAACTGAAAAATGCCAGCAAAGTTTGGGAAGAAACTGTGGCATCACAAAGTGTGGAGATAGGTTCATTTCAGAAGACAGTTGAGACGCTCAGAGCTACTGAGCAGGCATTGAAAGAAGAAAAAGTGCTCACCCAAAATGAAGAAGTAAAGTCACTTCAAGGAATAATCGACGAATTACGATCTTCAGAACAAGTTTTGAAAGAGACTAACACATCCCAAAAGGAGGATATTGAGTTGCTTAAGGTTGAGAGTAGTCAGTTAAAATGTTCAGAACAGTCTTTCAAAGAAAGGTGTGCATCACAAAGTGAGGAGTTAAGCCTACTACAGGCTACTGTTGATGAAATGAGAAGTTCAGAACAGTCTATGAAGGATAAGAATGTGTCTCAAAGTGAAGAGTTGAGATTATTACAGGTTGCCATTGATGAATTCAGAAGTTCAGAACAGGTTTTGAAAGATAAGAATGTGTCTCAAAGTGAAGAGTTAAGTTCGTTACAGGCTACCATTGACAAATTAAGAAGTTCAGAACAAGCTTTGAAAGATAAGAATGTGTCTCAAAGTGAAGAGTTAAGTTTACTGCAAGCTACTATTGATGAATTAAGAAGTTCAGAACAGGTTTTGAAAGATAAGTTTGTGACTCAAAGTGAAGAATTAAGTTCGTTACAGGCTACCATTGACGAATTAAGAAGTTCAGAACAAGCTTTGAAAGATAAGAATGTGTCTCAAAGTGAAGAGTTAAGTTTACTACAGATTGGCATAGATGAATTAAGAAGTTCAGCACAGGTTTTGAAAGATAAGAATGCATCCCAAAGTGAAGAGTTAAGTGTACTGCAGACTACTGTTGATGAATTTAAAAGTTCAGAACAGGTTTTGAAAGATGAGAATGCATCTCAAAGTGAAGAGTTAAGTTTACTGCAGACTACTGTTGATGAATTAAGAAGTTCAGAACAGACTTTGAAAGATAAGAATGCATCTCAAAGTGAAGAGTTAAGTCTACTACAGGTTGCAATTGATGATTTGAGAAGTTCAGAACAGGTGTTGAAAGATAAGAATATATCTCAAATTGAAGAGTTTAGTGTACTGCAGGCTACGATTGATGATTTGAGAAGTTCAGAACAGGTTTTGAAAAATAAGAATATATCTCAAATTGAAGAGTTTAGTGTACTGCAGGCTACGATTGATGAATTGAGAAGTTCAGAACAGGTTTTGAAAGATAAGAATATATCTCAAATTGAAAAGTTAACTTTACTGCAGGGTGCCATTTATGAACTAAGAAATTCAGAACAGTCTTTGAAAGATAAGAATGTATCTCAAAGTGAAGAGTTAAATTTACTGCAGACTACGATTGATGAAGTAAGAAGTTCAGAACAATTACTGAAGCAGAGTCTGCACGAGCTTGAACAGAAATGTCTTATTCCAATGGAGCAGACTGACAGTAGTCTCAGCAAAGACAATTCAGTTTGGCTAATGGGAGTCGACGATCCATTATACGAAGGGTCACTCACATCAGAGCAGAGACCAGTTGTGAGTTCATCAATTGCATTGCAGAATATAGGCTTAGAAAATGAAACATTGGATTTTGATATTTTTGATTCAACCGATGACTCGTTCAAAAATTCAGATTCACTCGAAATGTCTCCGATTGCTTCAAAGCAGCAGTTTGACAGTGGTTTATTTCCTTCTCTCGATAATGTTCAGAAATACGTGAAGAAAAATCAACAAAAGGTGAGTTCACGTGAAAACCTTTCGAGTCTAAGAAATTTGCATACATTGCAATTTATTAGATTTGTTGACAATAAAATTTATGTCTTTGAGATACACAATTGGCATATTTAATTGCAGAACCATTCAGTTGAAGTCTATCCAATGTTGACATTGACATGAATTCATGGTTCATTATGTCACTTTCGTTGAAAACCATTGCCGTCTTGAGCACATTCCAACCTACTATAGTTTGTAGGCTTTCCGTACTGCTATACACTGTGCCAGAATTGTACAGACAACTGTTGCTTAAAAAAATGAGCATTGCCTTCAAAGAGTCAAGCCTGGTCTGGTCTGTCTATCAATGCAATTGGATAAGGAAAAATGTTGCTCTACCATCATCTCTGGTAGTCTTTCCTCATCTTTCTCTTGCCTCACTCCAATCTTGCCTTTTCTTTTGAGTTTGCTCCCACTGGGAGCACTTATGATACACTCTTACTGAGATCTGAGAGATGAGCTTTATAAATGTTCAGATCACCTGGTCACCTGGTGCCGTCAGCTTCTGCAGCTCTGGCGATATCCCTGATGTATCCTCTCCAGTTGATCCTCTCCCTAGTCGCCTCTCTTAGCTCCTCCAGTCTCATGCCAGACTTTTCCTGTACCTCATCCAACCATTTCTTCCTTGGCCTTCCACATCTTCTCCTTCCCTCACCGCATGCCGTCATCAGCTCCTTTTCCAAACCATTAGATCTCATCACATGGCCGAAGTAGCTCAGTTTCCTCCAAGTTGCTGTTTGCTGCAGTGTCTCCTCCCTCTCTATTCCGAGCTCCACGCGCACCGATTCGTTAGTTCTCTTCTCCGTCCATGAAATCCTTAGCATCTTTCTCCAAATCCACATCTCACATGCATTGATTTTCTTTTCCATATCCCGTGTCTTTGTCCATGTCTCGCATCCATATAGGACCACTGGGAAGATCAGTGCTTTTACCAGTCTTTTCTTTGTTTCCCTGCTCACGTATTTATCCTTCCAAATCTTTTCCAGACCGTTCATTGCCGTTTTCCCCATTGTTACCCTCCTCCTTATTTCCATATCACTTCTTCCCTCCTTCTCTATCATAGATCCCAGGAATGTGAAGCTCGATACTACCTCTATCGTTTCTCCATCCACCTCAAAGTTTTCCCATGTTGCAGTTGTCATAACCTTTGTTTTCTTTACATTGAAGTATAGTCCCGCCTTTTCGCTTTCCTTCCTGACTCTTCTTATTAACTCGACTAGGTCGTCCCTCTTACCCGCCAATAATGTCGTATCATCGGCGTACCTCAGATTATTCAGTATTTTCCCCGCTATCCTTACCCCCTCTGTTGCCTCCTCCAATCCAGCTCTCCTCATAATTCTCTCGGCATACAGATTGAACAGGAAAGGGGACAAAATGCACCCCTGCCTCACTCCTTTCTTTATTTTAAATTTACTCGTATCTCCATATTCAGTTCTTATCACCGCCTCTTGATCCACATAAAGACCTTTTAGAATTAGTAGTTTTACCAGATGTAGCGGTATTCCCATCTCAATCAATGTCTTCCACAGTAACGTATGGTCTATGCAATCAAACGCTTTGCTGTAGTCTATAAAACACATATGCACCTGTTGACCGTATTCCCTCTGTCTCTCCATAATCCACCTTATATTGGCGATGTGATCGCGCGTTCCTCGCGCCTTCCTGAATCCCGCTTGGTTGGCTGGTAATTCCCTTTCGATTGTCTTCTCCATTCTTTTGTGTATTATTTTGAGGAGTATTTTGCTCGTGTGCGATATCATCGCTATCGTTCGATAATTTTCACACTCTCTCGCGTCTCCTTTCTTGAATATTGGTATGAACACGGACCTTTTCCAGTCCTCCGGCCACTCCGCAGTTCTCCAGATTTGATTGCATAGTTTTGTAATAGTCCTCACCACTGCTTCATCTCCCGCTTTTACCAGTTCTATAGGTATTCCATCATGTCCTGGCACTTTGTTGTCCTTGAGTTGTTTTATCGCCCACTCCACCTCTACCTCCAATATCTCTGGTTCGTTTTCAACTTCCTCTATTTTGACGTTTTCCTTCTCGACACATTCATCTTCCATGTACAGCTCTTCCGTATACTCTCTCCATCTTTCCTTTATCTCCTCCTCATCTCCTATTATCTTCCCATCCTTCGTCTTGAGTGAACCCATTCTAGGGCCTGCTGTCTTCGTTATTTCCTTCATCTTTGCGAACAGTTCTTTAGTTCTTCCTTTCTTTCCTTCTTCCTCCAGCTCCCTGCACATTTCCTTGAGATGGTTTTCTTTATCCTCCCTTGCCTTCCTTTGGAAGGTCCTATTCAACGTTTTTACCCTATCTCTGTTCCCTTCCTTCTTTGCTTCTCTCCTTTCTATTGCCACCTCAATGGTCTCTTTGGATAGCCATGAGGTAGTTTTCCTTGACGTTTTCTTTGGTACATGTTTCTCCGCAGTCTCCTGGATCGCAGTTTTCATCTTTGTCCATAACGTGTTGGTATCCTGCTCTTCCATTGTATTGTCTCTCTCTAAGATCTCAAACCTATTCTTTATCTCTACTCTGTATTCTGGTGTTATGCCTTTGCAATCAAAACTGGTCAGTCTTTTATCTCTCTTCATCTTCTTCAACTTTAGCTGCAATGTAGCCACTAATAGCTCGTGGTCTGTTCCGCAATCCGCCCCCGGTCTTGTTCTTACGTCTTTTATCGTGCTCTTCCATCTTTTGTTCACCACCACGTAGTCGATCTGATTTCGATGTTTTCCATCCGGCGTCGTCCATGTATAAAGTCTTCTTTTCGGTTGTTCGAACCATGTATTCATTATTCTTAGCTCATTGGAATAACAGAACTCCACCATTCTTTCTCTCGCCTCATTCCGTACACCCAGTCCGTACTTACCCACTACTTCTTCCTTTCCCTTTCTGTCCTCACCAACTTTCGCGTTAAAGTCACCCATAATCACCATTATATCTCCTCTCGGTGTTGTGTCAATTGTTCCTTGCAGGTCCAAGTAGAAAGCTTCCTGCTCCTCCTCCGTCGCCATCGCTGTAGGGGCATATACTTGTATGATTGTTGTGTTGATCTTTCCACCACGAAATCTTACACTCAGTACTCTGTCACTCACCGTATTATACCCCATTATCGCATCAGCGCTCGTTCTATCGCACATGATTGCTACTCCGTTTCTTCTCCTCTCATCCTGCCCAGACATTACTATCTTAAAACCGTTCCAACTAAAATGTCCTTTTCCCTTCCATTTTGTCTCACATAATCCCAGTATCGCTATATCCATCCTTCCCATCTCTTTTTGGATGATGTCCATCTTCCCACTCTGCATGCTTCTGACGTTCCATGATCCGACTTTCATAGCTTTTTTACAGCTCATGTCAAGTCTTTGTTTTCTGGCCATATCCGCCGCTGGACGTCCTTTCGGCTTTGGTCCTGTGGCTTCATTAGAACCTGAATCTTCCGACTCGTCACTGTGCTCATCCCCAGTAGCCATTAAGTCACCCTCAGGCCTGAGGGTCTCACCTTTGGTGACTATCGTTGATTTACTCTTTGGATACATCATTTCAATTTTCTTGGCAGAAGATAAGGGGTGGTTTGCCATTGCCTTCCCCCTGTTTGCCATCCGTGCCCGTTCGTTCACCCTTCCATACGGAAAGGTTACTAACAGGTCGCACCACGAGAAGGTGGGCACGGTGGACTTTGATTCGCCAGCCCAGGTCGGTTCCGAGTCTACGCTCCAATTGGAGTCGTCGGTCGGGTCTCCTCCCCGCTTTACTCAATTTAATGAGTGACTGACAAACCTTTGCGACCCAATAATATTATATTATGTTCAGATACAATACAATAAAAATCAACAGTTCATACTTTCTTCCTCATGCTATAATTGCAGTGTATGTTTTGTGTGAGACACTTACAAGAACTGATTTACTGATTTTATTAAGGAATGGGTTTTACTAAAGATATTCAATTCAGACAGCTATAAGTGTGTTTTTGACAAGTTCAGCAGGCGACTGTATTCTCTTTTGTTTGTGGTTTCAGCTTCAACTTGAATGTCAGATCAGCAGAACTGGGCAGGAAGAAATTATAAGTGCATACAAAGAGAAAGGTACTTTTATTTTGTTAAAGGCTTTCTGCATTTCTGATGTATGTATGCTTGGATGTATCTGGCTAGCTAAGCAACACCTCACAATGGCTTTGATATTTTTCATCTTTTGATGTGCTCGTGCATATTTTGTTTTTACTGTTGGCTTTAAATACTTAGAAATTTGCTGACACACTGAGTTAGACTAGAAGTATATTGCAGTGGGTATAGTTTGTAGGCAAGTACCGGTACTTTGTATTTAATTATTGTATATGGGTCTGTATGTTCAATTCTGCATATACTTTTATGTATATATGTTTGTTTTATGTGCATATAATGTCATGCATGCATGTATAATTGTATATATGTGTGTGTGTGGTGTGTGTGCATGCGCACGTGCGCATGTATATGTAGTTATTTGAGATAGCATGTAATATGTGATGAGTGCTTATGCACTAGTTTGTTATATGGATTTTGAACCCAGAGTCAGTTATTAAAATTTAAATTAATTTTACTGTAAATGAGCAGGCTGAAAAGTTTTTGTTTTAGGTTTGTTAGACTAGGATAACAGATGTGATGCAAGCAACTGATTGAAAATTCGAGTACAATTTATTCAAGTATAATTGAATCAATCAATCTGCCAATAGTTTTAACATCTGGCCACTAAATGACTAGCTTTTGTCGATGTGCAATTAACACGTACAATATCCAGAGCCCATGTTTGCTAAGATGAATCAAGCTTTTGGTACCTGGGTTTATACATAGCAATCTCTTGGTCGCCCAGTGTGGTATGACTGAGACGAGAGGAAAATAGGAATACAACACATTTGCAGGACAGTTAGACCTGCTTGCACTATTATACTAATTAAAAATATTAGATAGTCCTTGGAAGCTTCTTCAATAAAAAATTATGCTATGTACATAAGAGATCACACACACACACGCGCGTGCACACACGCACACATTTAAAACGAAGTTCCCTATAATTAAACCTCTTTGAAGGAGTCATGTTCGTCTTGTTAACCAGCGTTCCGTGTTGGTTGTCAGCATATAAAATGCATGAATATCCATACAGTAGTGTGCCTCCTGGCTTCTAGTTGGCCCTCCACCCTTTATGGGTCAGTAAATGGATACCATTGGATTTTGAAATCTAATGGCATTGATGACTCAGGTCTTGTGTGTTCACCAGTTAACTTTGCGGCTAAAGACTGTATTCAGATTCAGCATGTTACTTTTATGTACCATTTTATGTTTTTTTCCAATTACTCGATCATTAATTATTTTTTCTGCTGTTACAGATGTCATTATAGATTTGTGTATTTTGAAATAAAATTGATTATTTCAATATGACGGATGACAATTTATTTAGATTAGTTATATTGACCCGTGGGCTGCAGTTTGGTGAAGTACTAAGAGGCATGATTTTAAGTGTTTTGTGAAGTATATTTTTCGCTGTCTTTCCTTTCTGAAGCGTTGCCATTTCCACAACATTCGGCCAACCATCTCTGTTCTGGACTCATCTCCAGCCATGTGTAACCTAAAGTTCAGGGCATGGATTGACTTCCACTGCCCTTGTTCACATGTATACATATAGATATTGTAATCTGGACTGTTGGAATGTGTTGAGTTCTATATTGCTTTTATTTTCTATTGTTTCACAGGACAACCGATTGTTGAAGCACCAGGCAAGCAACTGAGAATAGCTGGGGATGCAGATGACAATGGCAGGGATTCTTTCAAGAAAGAAATAATTCAGCAGCAGTTTGGTGAGGATGAGCAAGTCCTGCAGCAGCAGCAGCAGCAGCAGAAAACTTTGGAGGAATCAGAAAGTGATGACCGTAAAAAGGAAGCACTGGAACGTGATGTACTCAAAGAGCAACCAGAAGTCTCTTTGGAAATACTCGCTCTGAGGGAGCAGGTGAAACATCTAAAAGAAGAGATTTCATCGCTCAAGGGAGCTTCCTCTGATTCACCTAAGCCTCTGTCGTCTTCAGAAATCGAGACGAATTTCCAGTTTGAGGAGAAAGAAGCTTTCCAAGGAGAACAGACTGTGGAGCATCTGCAGAGAATCTGTGCACAGCGGGAGAGGAGAATTAAGGATCTTGAAGGTGAAGTGGAGAATTACAAGACCGTTCATGAAAAGTTAATCAATTTGGAGCGTGAGAGCGTTGAGGCAGATGTCAATGATGATGAGGAGATGGCGCTGAAACTTCTGGAGAAAGAGAACTTCACGAAGGATTTAGAACAGATGAAAATTGACAAGAAGCAGTTTGAGGATGAGCTTCAGCATTTGAAACAGGAGATTGAAACGTATTCGAAAATAAACTCGACTGCCAACGCACAAGTTCAGCAGTCCACAAATGTAGATTCAGAGGAAATGATTGATGTTGGTTCCAAGGTTAATCTTGAAGCAAATGTAGGATTAGATTCATCAGAGAAGGAGAGCTTGCTTCAGAGCATTCGTCAGCAGTACGAAAATGAATTTGATCATGTACGAACCGATTTTGAACATGAGATTGAAACTATAAAACAGGAAAGAGATAGTTCGGCAAAATTCTACGAAACAAGGATAGCTGACTTGGAGCAGACTGGATTGATGCTTCAGGAAGACCTGACGATACTGATGGAAAAATTAAATGCCACGACAAAACGCTGCACGCTTGCGGAAAAAGCTGCAGAACATCATAAGCTTTTGTTACAGGAGAACGAAAATGCGGATTTAAAATCCCAGTTCAAGATGGACGTGGAGCTGGAAACGGAGCAGAAAGAAGAGGAAATTGTTCAACTAAAGAACGAATTAGAACAGTGTGGATTAGAAGCAGGAGTTATCACTAAACAGAAATTGGAGCAAACGACAGACGTAAAACAATTGCAGGAAGAGCTTTTAACAGGTGCCGATGACATTGAAATGTTGACCTGTGTTCCATATGCTGAGAACATTGAAGAAGAAAGTTGCGATGGAAAACTAAAAGGTACAGGGACATTGGGTTCTTCTGCGGGTAGTGCTAATGCTAAGCACGGCTCAGATATCCACAAAACAGAATTCTCGGCAAAATTCTACGAAGCCAGAATTGCTGAGTTGGAAGAGACAAGTGGAATGCTTCAGGAGGACCTAACGATAGTAATGGAGAAGTTAAACAATATGACAGTTCGTTGCTCACAGGCGGAAAAAGCCGTGGAACATTATAAGCAGTTGGTGAATGGTCAAGAGGAGAGGGATTTAAAATCGCAATGTCAGGAAGACTTGGAAGAAGAACTGGAGCTGAGGAAGGGGGAGATCGCTCAGCTGAAGAGGGAATTGGAGGGAATGAGAACAGAGTCACTGAAGCTTAGTGAAAAGTTAATGCTGGCTGCGGAGAAGGAGAAATCAACGAGGAGACTTCAGACAAACCTGGAGGAGTTTGAGAAATGTGGGGCTGCTACGGTAGGTGGTTTAGAACAACAATGGCTTGACGTGAACAATGGTAGAACAAGTGCGGGTGACGTGGGCAGGGCACCGAGGGAGAATGTCCACGTGGAACACTTCAGTGGTTTTGTTGAAGGTGTTCCAAGGCAGCGTGAGGTTTCTGATGTTACGGAGTTGAATTTGCTTCCTTTCGATCCAGTTCCTTTGCAACCGGTTCAGTTAACGCAGTCTGGCAGTGAATTGGAAAAGTTCAAATCCAGTTCTCAGTTGGAGGAGGTTCCAGTTTCTTTGAAAGAGCAATATGAGAAGGAATTCAAGAAGTTGAAATCTGACTTCAAGGTTGCGATTTCTCTTTGCTTTCTAGTTGACTAACTTGTTTTGGCTCCTTTCTCACGAGTCAGATTGTGAACTGTGAGAGAGGAGTGAGAAATGATAAACTCTTGTTTTAATGCTTGATTTAATTGTGTTATCACGCTCTAACTCTGCATCACATAGTTATAATTTAATTTTTATCTGGACATTACTTTAACACGGTTCACAAGTGTCTTGCTATTATTTCTGTTTTATGAAACTTATTAACTTAACATATGACTTATTGTTGAGAGTTTGAGTTCTTTTTATGTCATGCAGTTTGTCGCCTAATCTAAGATCATGCAATTTCTCGTGTAATACATTTTTAGTTTTTGTTTGATTTTAATTAGGCCTAAGTAGTTTCTTGTTGTGATAAAGACATCAAATATTAGGAAATGATATATAATTTTAATTGTTATTGTGGGCTGTTAAGATCCAAAATAAAATGCTTAGCCAGTCTCAGCCTAAAATAGTTGTTGACTGTTTATTTTTTTATATATTTATTTATTTTTTTATTGTGATGATTGTTTCTATGATGTGTAAGGTAACCTTGATTGGTTAATCTTGGTAACTTTTTAGTCAGAACTTCGACAGCATGCAATGGAAAATAACCGGTTGAAAGAACTGCAAAAGGAACTTCTGCACGAGGTAAACCTCAACACTCGAATGTGAAAAATAATAATGATGCTTGTTTATTAATTCAGACTGACAAGTACGCTGTAAGATTCCATGTTATAATAGTAGCAGATGATAACAAGTTTGACAGAGTCGAAATTAACTGTATGGCAGCCTGCAAGGCGTTCATACGTCCATTTTACAGTCACCTCTAAGAATCTAAGAAGCTACTAGAGTTAGATAAACCTAAATGTCTGTGTGTATGGAAGGTTTCAAGATAGGGCTGTGCCACTGTGTGTCAGTCTCTTTAGGTTGTCTGAGGCTAATGGTGTTTTTTTAAAAATTATTTAAATCTCTGTTTCTCACAAAGACGAGAGTGAAGGCATGTGCACATTATAGGATGTGGCTGGCTTTGGACAATGCCTTCTTTTATGTGAGATGATAAAGGATGCTTTGAAAAGATGCTTTATTAGAAGTGGGTAAAGTGGTTGGGAATAGGAAGCTTGGTGTTATTCTTTCAGGTGGAAGTTCTCAAGTCGTCCATTCAAATGTCGTCGACCGGTGGTGATGTGAAGCTGTACGTTACAGAACCAACGGAAATTGAAGTAAGAGACGATGATAGCCAGTAGTACTGGCTGATTATTAAGGACAATGATCGCTGGCATTGATTTGATGATGATGGTGCTGGTGGTGTTGGTGGTGGTTGTTGTTTGGCGGTGGTGGTGTTGTTTGGTGGTTGTTGTTTGGCGGTGGAGGTGGTGGTGGTGTGGTGTGGTGTTGGGGGTGGTGTTGTTGTTGTTGTTGTTGTTGGTGGTGGTGGTGGTGGTGGTGGTGTTGGTGGTGGTTGTTGTTTGGCGGTGGTGGTGGTGTTTGGTGGTTGTTGTTTGGTGGTGGTGGTGTTGGCGGTGGTTGTTGTTTGGCGGTGGTGGTGTTGTTTGGTGGTTGTTGTTTGGCGGTGGAGGTGGTGTGGTGGAGGTGGTGGTGGTGTGGTGTGGTGTTGGGGGTGGTGTTGTTGTTGTTGTTGTTGTTGGTGGTGGTGGTGGTGGTGGTGTTGGTGGTGGTTGTTGTTTGGCGGTGGTGGTGGTGTTTGGTGGTTGTTGTTTGGTGGTGGTGGTGGTGGTGGTGTTGGTGGTGGTTGTTGTTTGGCGGTGGTGGTGGTGTTTGGTGGTTGTTGTTTGGTGGTGGAGGTGGTGTGGTGGAGGTGGTGGTGGTGTGGTGTGGTGTTGGGGGTGGTGGTGGTGTGGTGATGATGATGATGAGCAGCATGATGGCATGTTCCATTAACCCTTTGATGACAGTATATAAAAATATGACTTGAAAGCCAATGCAGCTTGTCATTAAAGTATTAAATATATTCGACACCTAACAGTTTGAAATTCAATTATAGTCAATGGCTATAGGGAGAGTAATTGCCTTCGTGACAATTAGGATACTTAGGAAATAGGTTTTGGAATGAAAGTTGTCTTGTTGAGAAAAAAAAAACAGCAAAGTTAATGATTACTAATAATAATTTTATGTGAAGGTCAGGCTGGCAAACCTCTTAAGTTAGAAATTTTATGATATTTTTCTGATTTCCTATTCTAATAAAGAGAAGTTTGTGTAATTATTTGCAGTACCTGCGCAATATTCTGTACAAGTACATGCTTGGCATGGAAACTAAGGTAATTAACTATTCAATCTCAATTCTTAATTATTGTTTTGTAAACTAGCATTGTTTAGATTCTCAAGAATGTAAATTTTTTATATATCAATGGTTTATGAAGCTAGGAGAAAAATATAGACCGGTATATTAATTAAAGACTTTAATTATTAGTTTAAAATAGTGATCAGTGCCATTCAGTGGTATTCCAATGGTGCCTAAGAACTTTTTTGGACTCAAAAGTCACTTTGCAGGTATTTAAGTATATGTGCACACAGTCCTACGTACTTAAATATATTGTCATCAGAAACACATTATGATACTGTATAATAATATAATATAAATGTTATTTTGATTAGCACAATATGATCAGATCATCTTCCAATGTTGTCTCTAAATATAAATATTAAATCTATAAATTAATAATGCCTAAACTAATAATGTATATTTTGATCATTGTCCTGCTTGATTTCTCTCGTTCCTCGGTGTCACTTCATCTTTCTCGTTGTGGTTTTTGTATTTTTCCAGACGTTGGCGAAAGTCATCTGCACCGTCGTGAAATTTTCTTCGGATCAAACGCGAAAAGTTTTGGAGCGAGAGGAGTCAAGAAACAAAGTTAGTCACAAACATATTCGAAGTCTTTTTATGTTTGACATTTCAAGATAAAATCTACAGTGCAGCACACAGCGTAATGATTTCTTTGATCTTTGTTTTGTACAAGCTTACCTATGAAGTGCATACAGTCTGGTCAAAGCACCAATGCAAAAAATGGAGAGTGAATTCTGTCTCTTTTTCTAGTTTATCAGTCTGGCAGCTGAACTCGTCTCTGCTAGACATTGTTTTCTGGCCACCAGACAATTGATAAGAACAGCAACAGTAACAACAATAGCAACGGTTAACATTTCTTAGCATACTCTGTCTTTCGGAGTTCTTCAGAGGAATTCATCAGCCTTTTGATCTGATGTCTCATGTTTTGATCTGACGTCGCGTGTGTTGATCTGATGTCTCATGTTTTGATCTTATGTCTTGTGTTTTGATCTGATGTCTCATGCTTTGATCTGATGTCTCGTGTTTTGATCTGAAGTCTCGTGTTTTTAAAACAAATGTTCTTGCAATGTTTTAGGTTTTCTTCACTGAACCTCGGTAGCATTCATCAGATCAACAGACGACAGTCAATCAGATGTTAAGCTCCAAATTATTTCATTTCTTCAGCAGAATGTTGACCAGCATTCATATGGATTTTTGGACACTCATCTCTGAAGCCTGTCCAGAATACAGTGTGGGCCTGTTGCCGTGAAATCGTCTGGGTGCATGCTTTATGATGCAGGGTGTAAGCCAAGCTGAACGTGAAACATTCTGCTTTGAAAATTCTGAAACACTTGAGTTCTTATGTGGTGCGCTGACCAATATGGCTTGCCAAATTAATAGCTTTGTAGGGGTTTAACACTGCTTTATAGTAAAACAGTGCTTTTTAACAAATTATATCCTGATTCATCTCTTACTTTCACCTCCCCAGTGGCGTAGACAAGGTGGAATTTAGGGGTTAAAACCCCCCATTGGCTTAGGAAAAAGTTGTTAAAAAGCTTATTTATCCACTTAAAGAAGAAAATAAAAAAACGGTTGTTTGTAGTAACAATTGCTTTTCTTACTTTATTCCATTTGTTACTTTATTCCCTTTTTATTTTCTGTGATACTGTTTGGTTGTGTCCGGAAGGGCATCCGGCCAGGCCATAACCCCATCATAAATTCCTGGCTACGCCACTGCTCCTCCCTACACTTTAACCGTCTGACTGCCAGACTCTTTGGATCTTAACCCTTTGCCTATCGATATTCTGTGTATCCTGAATAAGCTGATTCGTGTAACTTTACTGTTTGGACGCTGTAGAAATTTAAAGATTACAATTACGAATCAATTACGATTAGGCCGAATGACACATGAACTGGGAGAACGTAGGCGAGTCTACGCTGTAGTTGGTCATAAATGCTGAAAAATCTTCAGGTAGTTTGATGTGAGCCGAAACCTGAGATTAATTAACCCGTGAACACCGCTTCTTATTCAGATGCCTTGTGTTATATGTCAACTGGTGCTGTAGGGTTAACGTTTCTTTGCATGCGTGTAATTGTGTATGCTATATTTGTTTATCTCACCGAATTCCTATTCTTCTACTTAGTTCTTCTTTACGTGTAGACTTTTGTAGACATTCGTAGACATTGTTATTGTGCTCAGATGTAAAAACGTTATTCTAACTCGTATTCGGGCAACAGTGATGGTCAGCACTGTTAGCTCAAAGTTCTTATGGTGCCCTGAAACAGGTTGGAATGAAATTACTTACACATATGAGACCAGTTGTAGTTCAAAATCAGGATTCATATTTGGTTCTGAAGCTGACTTATGTACACTGGAAACTGTTAATAATAAATAGCTATTGCCCCATTGTAGCATGAAACTACTAATAATGCATTGCATGTGCCCATTAATATAGCTTGAAACTACTAATAATGCACAGCATGTGCCCCATTAATATAGCATGAAACTACTATTAATGCATAGCATATTACCCATTATAGCTTGAAACTACCGGTACTATTAATGCATAGCGTATAACCCATTTTAGCATGAATCATGTCATGATGTTGTCTAAGACTTGAATCCCAACTTTAAAAAATTACCTCTTCATAACAGAACCTTGTTATAAAATTCTGATCTGGCTTCTTCAGACATTGTTATAATAATTATTAGCTTTTGATGCACTTCTTCCTTCTTTCTTTCTTTAAATGTTTCTGTTTCGTATGTTTTCATGACGTTTATAATTATGCACTGTATCAGGATAATATATGCAATATCTTTTGTGGAAAACTTGAAACTTCTGTCTTGGTTACAACTACTACTACTACCGCTGCTGCTGATATTAAAAAATTTGATCTCAAACTCAGTTAACTAGTTATTGAATTTTAGCCAGTGCTTAGCAGCATATGATGCTACTGATTATCCGGATAATATTTACTGTGGTGGTTAAAATTAATTAAAGAGTGAATTTAATAAAGACCATCAATTCAGATGTTCTTTATATAAGCCAGGAGAAACATTCATTTACTCTTCACTGTATTTTCATACAACTGATATTTTTTTTAATTTAAGAACAGAACCATTTTAAAACTTTACATGCAACGTTGAACCCAGTAGCGGTTCTAAAGATAGTTATATTTACAAACCTTTGCATATTATGAAGCATACATCACATGAACCAGTATGTTATTGGGTATGTGTGTCTTGTGTGTTTTTATACGAACATTTATATAGCACGTTAAGGCAATGTCGTTACACTTTAATGACGAGATTGTAATAAATGTGATTGGGAACCATCACAGCTCATCATAAAAGCATTGAAGGTATCTTTTGTTAAAATTAAGTGTGGTAACTTGCAACCTATGAGGTAGGAGTTTCTGAGAAATTGTTTAAGGCTTGGGAACCCACAGATATTTTTTCAAGATGGGCAAACACGTTGGTCACGATTAAATTTTTCAGCAAGAGCTTGAAAAATACAAAACAGGAAATTAAGAATATGGGTTTTTTTATAAAGATTTTTGCATGTAAATTTGTCAGTTTCACTCTGTGTGTAGTTAGTATCATTGGTGCTTTAGTGCAAAGAAAAATTGTTAAACCAGGAAAGTAGTAGTTTAAAAATTGGTGTCAATTTTCCAAAGAACCATATGCCCCCTCTTGACCCCATGGGCGGGCACCCTTGGTTAAAAGTTGTCTGAACCATAAGAGAACACAGATTCTTGTGATTCTTCAGTAAATCAAGCACAGTATCTTAAATTGCTGAATATGACTGTAAAAATCTAGATTTACGTTTTTTCTGACTTTTGTATATTCGAAACAAAACTGACTTTTGCTGTGGAATTTTACTTGTATGGATGTTGATATACATCTTTTCATTGTACACAAGGTGGTTGGTAAGCGGTCATGAATTGCACAATTATTCTTATAATATTATGATATCAACAATTGACCAATCAGGTTGATTGTCTTTGATTGATAATGCTAATTAAATTACTTGTATTAATTGTCCTGACTGAGTTTTTTTTATTAATGTGTTCCTTTATTGATTTGCATTTTACGATGTTGGTATTGCTGTTCAGCAAATTGTTCATTTATGTTTCTTGATAGTTTTCAAAATTATTTTTGAGTGAATAATATTACTACTATACTTTTCCAGCTGTTACTACTACTTAGGCCTACTACTACCACTAGCTAGTGTTTTCTTACACAGTGTTGGCTTGTTTAGAATGTGCAGTGCTGATTACTTAAATTGAGAAATTGACTCAACTACACGTGATTTAATTTTTATACCTGAAATTTTACTTAACTGTTTGAATGCAGTTGAAGAAAGTGTCCAGCAGTTCATTGAAACATATCCAGCCTTTCCTGTTTACCTTGCAAAACATATATCAAGAGTTTTGGCGTTTATGCTTTTTGTTGTTTTCCCTGCAATTGTTATTGTCATCTGGTTTTGTGACTCAAATGTACCAGTGACTAATTGAAGCGAATTGTAGCCTATTGTTGATTCGTTTAGTATTGTATTTAAATCAGTATGAGAATTGTAGAAATATAATGGGAGGGGGTCAGACGTTGATTTAAGTGGAGTTGGGATGTGCAATGAAGACTTTATTGTGGGTCCTAAGAAAGGCTACGACGGTCGAACCCCCACCCTCCTAGTAATTCTTCTCACCAGTGGCGCAACTAGGGGGGTGCTGGGGGGTGCTTGAGCACCCCCCAGGCTAAAAAGGTTACCCACGCAATTTTTCCAAATCCGATGAGTTTTTTTGGTGCGTGGGGGGGGGGGGTATGGGTCATTCGGTCTTTAAGATTACACAATCAAGCAAGTTCCTTTGGCAATAATAATTCTGAGCACCCCCCAGGAAAATTTTCTGGTTGCGCCCCTGCTTCTCACCCTTTTTTCAATATCCACCTGCAATCCATTAGATGTTTTAAGGAGGTAATTGAGTGGGCCGTTTTCTATAAATGGGTCATCCAAGTGCATAGTTTGTAATTTTGGTGCAACCATGGCATTAGCTTTGAAGGAAAGTTACAACTGTATAAGAAATTAGTCCGTTTGAAACTAGATTTTTAAACTGTGTAAGACACGATATCTGTTTAATTGTTATAAGACAATTATAATACATGCTTCTGTTACTATGTAAACTGAATACTGCAGCATGCTGTCATTAATACTGATATGTGAATGGGTGGGTGTGTATGTATAATATTGTATATGCTAGGTGTATGATGAATAGTTTTTATTCTTTGACATGCTTTTGTATTGTATGTAAAGTGTCATTCTAAATTTAAACGTATGTGTGACTTATGTGATTATGCAAGTGATATATTATATGATTATGAGCACGAGATTTTAGCGTTGTAATTGTTATTTATTTAATTTCAATGCAAGAAATAGCTTTGTAAATACATTTCAAGTATATTTCAGATTTCAGCCAAGGTACGGTTTAAGGTTAAACCGTAGTTTATGTTGTTAGATCAAGACCACATGTCCATTCTCATCCAACTTCTACTTCGACTATAAATATTTTCATCACTCATCCAACTTCTAGTTTTACTACAATATAATTTAGAATTGATACCAATTTTTTTATCAACATTTAACAGACATTTAACTCAAGACTTAATCCATACTTCTTTGAGAAATCTTATCTTTGACTCTCTTGTCAAACTGTTCGTTAACTGCATAATAAGAAGTCGGACTGTTTTCAGACCTTATGGTCACATTGTGATTATCATGTCATGACAGTTGACAATAACCCCCAACATCTTCAATGTTTAACAATCAGTGGGACGCCAGCTATCCTTATCAAGAAGTGAGCCGTAATAGACATTTTCTGCTTTTTTCTCTGGGAAAAAGCCACATTAATGGAGCTTAGCCCCTCCCTTAGCCCCTTGGTGCCGCCACTAATAGTAGGCCTAGGTCTACTAGAGAAACCGCAATACAAAAACAATCACAGTGGCACACTGGAAAGACTGGAGCATACGTTTGGATCAAGATGAGAGAATTGGTCAAGTGTAGAAGGACGCACTAACAAGCGTAAACATATTCGCAAACTTGTCGAAAATATTGGGGAACATATCCACATTGCCCTCTGTTCTCTTTCTCCCTCCCTCCCATCTTCCCTACCCTACCATAGCCAACTATTCCATCTCTCCAGGATGCAGTTGTAGTTAGTCTGGGGCCAGACTGGGGGACACAGGAAATCGAATTTACAAACGACGCGTAAGCCTACAAAGTAGATTGGAAACAATTCAATTCCCAACCAATCACAAGTATGTCGTTATAGGCCTATATTCGGCTGTTATTTTGGCGGAGTTCCTGCGGATCGATGCAGCAATCACCAAGAAAATTACTACTCAACGTCGCTGATTGGCTTTCTCGCACAACTCCTATAGGATGTTTAATATAATTTTATGCAAGAAGGTCTTGCCTATAGGCAGGGGTGGATCCATGGAGCCAATCCGGCCATGCCTCACCCCACCCCTATTTCAAAAGTGCATGGGACGTGTTACCCCCCCCCCCCCCCCCGATTTGGCTGTTCAGCCAGCTTTGAAATCAATGCAATAATTTACTGTTAAGCAGACCGGAGAGCCTATACGTAGACCTACAATCCTACATGTAGGTATACGAGGCCTACTTTCTACAGACCAGAGAGCAGCGTCTCCTATTTCTTCGAGTAATTTCTCTGGTATCAGAATTACCAGTGAGATAAGAACGCAGACAGACGATCATTCGCTTCCCACGATCTCACCGACAGACCGACCGACCGACCGACTGCACGTGGCGGTAGCAGGAGCTTCGTTGGGAGGCGTTGAAAGATGCGCCTTTACTTCTAAGACTGCAGCATTTGTTTGATCGTGACTTTTCTGTGATCACCTCATCACAAAAACATCCGTCAGATTCTGACAGAGGATCAACCGAGGGAATTAATGCCCTACGGCGATCGCCCGATGCGTACGTTTGATATGCCAGGTTACAGTCGGTCAGCTGCCATTGATTACTGACGAGCGAATGCACCTGTGGAGCCTCGCCAAGATAAGGTATGACATGGTGTGGTGAGGTATGGTGTGGAGAGGTAAGATAACGTAAAGGAAAGGTATGATAGATGAGGAGAAGGTATTGCGAGCAGGTCAAATGATGTAAAAAAATAGGTCTAAGTTACGGTAGCGCGCACACAGATAGGCTAAGTTATGCATTCTGAAGAGCGGAGAGTCTGTCCAGTAGCATTATATGCCTACGTGGTAATCAGTGTTTAATCTAGACGTCTCTGGGGGGGGGAAAGTTCCCCTCCCCCAGGATTGACATTCCCCCCCCCCAGAAAAATTTGACAAAATGATATTGTTTTTTTACTGTTTTCATCATTGTTTTACATGAAGTGTTATAATAAACGGTGATATTATTTACTATTACAATTATGATTATAAATAATGACATTATTAATTTTACTAACATAATATATGATACTATCATGTTGCAATGAGTATAACTTACTGTATATGTTTGTATAAACACTATTTTTGTCTAACTAAAAACAGAGATGACATCCCTCCAGAAAAATTTGGCAAAATGATAATAGTTTTAGCTGCTGCTTACATCATTGCATTACATTAACTGTTATAATATAATATAATATACCGTAATATTATTTACTATTATATGGTTATAGTAAATATTTACTATTATAATATTTGACACAATCCTGCTAAAATGAGTGTTACGATGACACCTTAAAATGCTGCCATTGCAATGTGGAAATTCCAAAAATTTCTCATGAGGCTCTGAACAAGTACAGGTTTTGTTAAGATGACACCTTAAAATGCTTCCATTGCAATGTGGAAATTCCAAAAGTTTCTGGTGAGGCTCTCAAAAAGTAAAGGTTTTTGTTAAGAAGACACCATAAAATGCTGCCATTGCAATGTGGAAATTCCAAAAAATTTTTATGAGGCTCTCAAAAAGTACAGGTTTTTGTTAAGAAGACACCATAAAATGCTGCCATTGCAATGTGGAAATTCCAAAAATTTCTTAGGAGACTCTGAACAAGTAGGCCTACAGGTTTTTGTTAAGATGACACCTTAAAATGCTTCCATTGCAATGTGGAAATTCCAAAAGTTTCTGGTGAGGCTCTCAAAAAGTACAGGTTTTTGTTAAGAAGACACCATAAAATGCTGCCATTGCAATGTGGAAATTCCAAAAATTTCTCATGGGGAGGGGCATCCCCCTCCCCATACCCCTCCCCCTCCCGGTCTCGGCGCTACGCGCCTCACGAGCGTCCTTCGTACGCTCAATTGTCTCCCCCCCCAGAAACCTGAATTCCCCCCCCCAGAGGACGGGGACTAGATTAAACACTGCGTGGTAATCGAGATTATCTAGATAGGCCTACGTGCCTATAGGTCGCATAACAATTAAGATCCCATAAGCATTAAGCATATTATTATGGTCTACGTATAGGCTATAGCGAGGAGCTTGACTCAGAAACATCTAATAGGTAACAAAATAATAAGCTTATGCTTTTAAACTGAATTCCGAGCAGATAAGGGAAACCTATGCAGGTGTTCACTGCTCAGTCATAAAAGTCGAAACTTGAGATAAACGAGGAAGATGGGCAATCAAGCAAGCAACTGCATTAAAAGTAGGCCTACCGGTTGGAGCAAAGGCAAATTATCGTGTTCAATGCATCCGCCTAGTGGCTATAAATGAATTATTCACATAGGGCCTACCGGTACCAAAACCCATCTGCAGTCTGCAGAATGTTGAAATCGATCAATCGGATCAAATATGGCATTCTCTTTCAAATGCCTATATATATATATATATATATATATATATAGAATCTAGGTCGACATAAGACTATCTAAACTAGGTAGTCTAATAAATAGGCCTATGCTTTAAAACTAAATCCCGAGCAAAAACTAAACTATGCTTTTAAGCTAAACTATTAGAGCTTCTTATAGCTAACACATCTTACTTTCTGTATAGTCTTTAAATCTCCGCAACTCCCCTGCCATAGGCCTAGACCTACACTACTCTCTGCTCTCAGCGCTACATAAATTTTGCGGCATTCCATTCGGACATCAACCTTTCAAAAGTACATTAAAGTAGCCTAATGCAACGCAGAAAGATCGCGTTAGTTAAGCGTCACATAAAAGCTGCTGCTGCGTGAATTCATAGCATACGCTTTTTAACCGGCGCTTATGATATGAACGGAGCCACATGAAAAGAGTGGAGGTCAGGTTCGGTGATAAACTGACAAAGTTAAGCGTAGGGGGTTGGCCTATGTATACTTATGTCTATTTATGTTTTCGTACTCATGTTGATGATAGACTACATGGATAAAAGACGGTTATAAAAGAGTTTTTGAGCTGCTACTGATACCGCTACCACCAGTCCACCACCGCCGCAGCCGCCATAATCATCACCACTACGGCCGAAAACTGTTTTCACCGCCATCAACACCAGTTTAGTGTGCAAATCGCTTCGTAAGATCCTGCTGCCTGGTAGATTTACTTATCTATTTAGTAGACTGCCTGTGATAAATGAATCTGCCAGAAAAGGCCTACTCCCGTAGATTATCTATAATTACTATGACTGTAGGGTAAGGGACTAGTTAGGTAGACAGACAGATAGATATAGGCAGATAGGCAGACAGATAGATAGATAAATAGACAGACCGACAGATAGACACATAGACAGACATATAGATAGACAAATAGACACATAGACAGACAGATAGATAGACAGACAGATAGACAGCGCGAGCAGAAAGTAATGAAAAAATTAGCCGTTATAATTACCGTTGACGCAAAGTGAATAGGGGCCTAGTTTTTTAAGACCAATGCAACACGTTATTTTATGGAACTCATTTCGACACGCCGCTTATTATGCATATATATAATTGCATAATTATATGTAATTAAAAACTAATTAATAATTATATAGATCTATACATGTATATAGGCTACATGTATAAATAAAATTGCATTATAGGTCTAACTCCGAGGTTTAATGTAATCGTGTAATAATTGTTATAATTATCTCCATGAAGCAGTGTGCAATTGACATCACCAATTATACTTCATCGCACGAGCCGAGCTTGTCTGATCCAGCGACTGTAATATAGTTTACATATGTCTGTCTGTCTGTCTGTCTGTCTGTCTGTCTGTCTGTCTGTCTGTCTGTCCATATTGTCCATTCATCCATCCATCCATCCATCCATCCATCCATCCATCCATCCATCCATCCATCCATCCATCCATCCATCCATCCATCCATCCATCCATCCATCCATCCATCCATCCATCCATCCATCCATCCATCCATCCATCCATCCATCCATCCATCCATCCATCCATCCATCCATCCATCCATCCATCCATCCATCCATCCATCCATCCATCCATCCATCCATCCATCCATCCATCCATCCATCCATCCATCCATCCATCCATCCATCCATCCATCCATCCATCCATCCATCCATCCATCCATCCATCCATCCATCCATCCATCCATCCATCCATCCATCCATCCATCCATCCATCCATCCATCCATCCATCCATCCATCCATCCATCCATCCATCCATCCATCCATCCATCCATCCATCCATCCATCCATCCATCCATCCATCCATCCATCCATCCATCCATCCATCCATCCATCCATCCATCCATCCATCCATCCATCCATCCATCCATCCATCCATCCATCCATCCATCCATCCATCCATCCATCCATCCATCCATCCATCCA
Organism: Lumbricus rubellus; assembly: GCA_945859605.1. Taxonomy (NCBI): domain Eukaryota; kingdom Metazoa; phylum Annelida; class Clitellata; order Crassiclitellata; family Lumbricidae; genus Lumbricus; species Lumbricus rubellus. The sequence goes on along the minus strand of OX243811.1, from coordinate 10,036,521 downwards.
TCCATCCATCCATCCATCCATCCATCCATCCATCCATCCATCCATCCATCCATCCATCCATCCATCCATCCATCCATCCATCCATCCATCCATCCATCCATCCATCCATCCATCCATCCATCCATCCATCCATCCATCCATCCATCCATCCATCCATCCATCCATCCATCCATCCATCCATCCATCCATCCATCCATCCATCCATCCATCCATCCATCCATCCATCCATCCATCCATCCATCCATCCATCCATCCATCCATCCATCCATCCATCCATCCATCCATCCATCCATCCATCCATCCATCCATCCATCCATCCATCCATCCATCCATTCATCCATCCATCCATCCATCCATCCATCCATCCATCCATCCATCCATTCATGATCCATCCATCTATACTATAATCTATCTATCTGTCTATCTGTCTGTCTATCTATCTGTCTTATCTGTCTGTCTATCTGTCTCTGTCTCTGTCTCTCTCTGTGTGTGTTTTTGTCAGGTTCTTAAGAGGCACATTTCAAATATACATACAGAACCGACGGGGGGGGGGTTAAATGCTCCAGGGGAGGAGCACGGAGTACTGTATGACACACTGAGCTGTGGAGGACGAACTAGAGGTCACAGAGTCTCCTATTATACATAATTATGCCTACAGAGTAGTTTCAATGGCAGCACTTTACTCTCAGTTATAAACAACTCCTTACTGATCCTCGACCCTCCGGTTAAACTCAACGATATTATTATCCGCCGCATTTCATCTCCGGTTTCATTCTCGACTACTATTATGCATATTAATCTTTAGTCAAATTACTGTCAGCCATAGGCGTACGAGGCGGGGTCCAGAGGGGCAAATGCCCCCCCCCCCAACTTTCGGGCAAGTCTCATTTTTCGGGAAAAAATAGTCCCGGACGACTAAAAAAAGGTCGTCAACTTTTGGTCGGATAAATTTTTCGGGCAGAAGTTGAATCTTTGCCCCCCCCCCCCCCATTGCTGAAATCTCCCGTACGCCTATGCTGTCAGCAGTAAACTATTCCTAGATGTTCCTTCCGCCAGCCTCCGGCTAAAGCCTAAAGGATATCCGCCATATTTCCAGCCTATAAGCTCAGTATTATAGAGTATAGACAGATTAAAATTCAAGAGGAGTTAACTCCAAGAAACATCCTTGATCCAAGTCTAACAGATTATGATTGGAAAATCCTTAGACCCCGGTCATAATCATTGGTCAAGTAGGCCCTATATGAATTTAGCCTATACGTAGGAGTAGGCATGCAGCTGCCTTCTCTTGCCTACATGTAGCTAAGTAGCTACGTATAGCTGCGCCTACACCCTTCTTACACCATGGCCTATACCTAAGTTGCATTCGTAATTTGTAATCACAAATTCATATAGCCTAGCGCCACTTCAGAAAGAATCCTTCAGTGGCGCCTCTACCATAGGCTATATACAATTTCACTTGTCTATTTTTGTCTTTAAACGCGTAGGCTATAGTAGCTATACGACCTGCCAAAAATTCATTGGATTTCGTAATAAATTCTTTACATCTAATATCATCGACCTGCTGATACGACCTGCCAAAAATTCATTGGATTTCGTAATAAATTCTTTACATCTAATATCATCGACCTGCTGATACGACCTGCCAAAAATTCATTGGATTTCGTAATAAATTCTTTACATCTAATATCATCGACCTGCTGATTGCTGAATGACTCCCTTGACCTTGACGCGACCTGCCGAATATTTCTCGACCTGACAACACCAAGCCACGATCGAAAAGAAGAATTGCTTTAAAACGCATGTGAAAAAGTGGGCAAATAAAAGCCAAGAAGCCAATCACGGGGGTGTTGCTATTATAGCCTATAGGCAAGAAAGATGAAACGATCACGCAATTTTTAGAGCGTAGGCTATATACATGTACAGGGTGGTCCAAAATAAACTGCACAGTGACAGTTTTCTTGATATAATGTATAACAATTCAATGTTTAATGCCATTTTTCTTGCGTATGATGAAAGAATTTCCAAATAAGACATGGAAACGTCGTACTATCCTCATTAAAAAAATTGATACCGAAGGTACCACAGCTAGGAAGCCGGGTTGCGGACGTCCGAAATCAGCTCGAACAGATGCAAATATCAAGTTGGTAAGTGCCTTATCTGTAGCCAGGAAGACAAACCGCTAAGCCATAAGAGCCCACGGGAGATCGCACGTGAAACCGGCATTTCACGTTCAACTGTTAAACGTATTGTAAAGAAAGATCTCGGACTTAACCAGTACAGGCGCAAAGTTGGACAGCAGTTGAACAGCGATTGCGTTTCATTGACCGCGCAATTGATCAATAGCGTCGTTGGCTTCAAAGCGTGGTCGAGCAGCAAGGAGGACACATTGAACATTTTATGTAACGAAATCCATCCATGTAATGTTACAGTAAAAATAATTGCTGTGTTTTTGTGAATTTTCACGGTTATATTTGAATTGGTCTGAATAAAGTACTATCAATTTATCATTGTGCAGTTTATTTTGGACCACCCTGTATATTGGCTATAAGTTCGTGCCATAGGGACAACCAGTTTGCCTTCAACCATGCATGGCAGTGTTAAAAATTAAATTATTCAATCCGACTTCTTCTTAGTAAGAATTTCTTTTGTCAATCCAACTTTGCGTGCGACGAACTCTAAGAGCTCTGCAATTTGGCAACTAATTTAGAACGTTAAAGTGATAGATTACCAAGATAATTATGCGATAAGAACGGGTTCGCTAGCGTACGCCGTCATTTTCATGCCAAAGGAACTGAACAACCTATTGTATAGAATAATTTATGTACGTTATTATGTAATGAACCCTGACTTTGAATTATTGTAGCCTACTTGAATTTTTATGTCGCTTTTCTTGTGTCTTTTAGAGGAAAGGGGAGAGGAGGGAGAGAGGGCGGGAGGAAGGCAGAGGGAAATATTGTGGAGGGAGTTGGGGAAGGGTGAGGGAAGCCTGATTAACATTGCCGTCTCAGATTTGGCCAACAGCCCTATGGCCTCAACCGCCAAAGCTGGACCAGCGGACGTACGGCAGAGGCCTCAAAGCCTCGCCGCATCCATGTACATGGGCTGCTGCTGCTGCTGCTGCTGCTGCTACTACTACTGCTGCTGCTTCTGCTGCTGCTGCTAAGGCTAATGCAGCTGCTTATGTCGTGGTAGAGCTGTGCGTAGAATGCATGCAGCCCAATATTATAAGGAGGAGGAGGAGGAGGAGGAGGAGGAGGAGGAGGAGGAGGAGAAGAAGGAGGAGGAGGAGGAGGAGAAGAAGAAGGAGGATGAGAGGAGGAGGAGGAATAGAAAGAGAGGAGGAGGAAAGGAGGAGGAGGAGGACAGGGAAGGGAAGGCAGGGAAGAGAAGGAAAGAGGGAGGGGTTTCTGCTGCGTCAGCAGATGCATTCTGCGCCAACATTCGTGGAAAGATGCAATCGCATCATATGCGGTAAGGTTTCGGAGGCAGTGGTCTCAATGTATACAAGTACGCTGTGCGGTTTAGTTGTTGCACGTGCGCTGCTGCAGCAGAAGAAGAAAATTGCACTTGGTAGGATACAGATGATTCTCCATCGTTTGCAACGCCTAATTGGTTTTCTAACCGTGTCCTGTACCATTGGACAATCGCTTCAAGGGCAGCTGCAATGGCAGTGTGCATTTGAAAGCCAAGAGAAGCAGGGGAGGGCGAGACGGGCTTGGCTTTAGCATTTCCGATTGGTTGCCTTGGAGGCGGTGGGCTCTGGTGCAGCAGCAGCAGCAGCAGGACCCGTGCAACCGCTGGTACTGCTGCTGCTGGCGGTGGTGGTGGTGCTGGATCCATTCTGAACGTGGGTTCAGGATGCTGATGATGATGATGGGGAGGAGGACGATTCGTCAGCTGCTGCTGCTGAAGCTGTAATAGCAGCATCGTCAACGGAGCTGTCAACGATACGAAGGAGGCATCTCTCTCTCTGTCTGTGCGTCTGTCTATCTTTTCAGCCGGCAAAGGACGCATATTTAATCGCGTGTACGACAGAGACAACCACAGCCTCGTCGTTTCAGCTGGTCGTTCTGCCGGACCTCCTCCCTTCCTCCAGTTCCTCTTCCTCCTACGCTCCCGTCGCTGTCTTCGTCTTCTTCCTCGTCAGGTACCGGTACCGTTCTTGTAATTGTAATAGTAGGCCTAATCTCCAAATTTCTAAAGCGTCACTCGATAGCCAAGCGCAGGGCATCAGCTTATACACGAGCGCTGCATCTAGTCAGATGGGTCCAATAAAAGTAGTCTGAAGGGGGTCGTTGTCCGGTCACCAAAGTATCAGAGGTGGCAGAGTGTATATCTATAGCTGCTGTTATGATGAGTGGCGTTTACTTCGAGAATTGCTTGGTTCTCGCGTTGATGTGTCTATGTGGCTTTGACTATGTTTCGCTGTCCTGTTCGTTTGTATACGCAAATATTAATCATCATCCATGCAAAGGCAATTAATATAGCGCCACATTTGTATATATATAATTTATATACATATACACTGTGAGCCATAAAAAACCGGGCCACTTTATTTTTAGCTATATCTCGGTTGGTATTTTAACAATTTTTATAGTTTTTGTGTCATTTGAAAGAAAAATTAAATCTCTACGATTTACTTATTTACTTGCGCGATGACGTCATATCCGTTTCACAGCATAATGTAAATAAAGTTGATGGTTGAAAAATTTGAGTTAAAATTTTAAAATGTTGAGCTTTGAGGATAAAATTTTAATTAAAACTCTGCGGGAATGCAAAAATTCTTCTTCTAGACGATTAATTAAGGAGTTTCCGAACAAGAATTGGAAAAGAAAAACATTAGATGACTTTCTGCGAAAGTTGAGAACTATACCGGTTCAGTTGAACGCGCTGCGGGAAGTGGTCGGCCAAAATCGTCGCGAACTGAAGATAATAATTATCGCCGTTGTCAATGAATTGGTTCAGAGCCAGGAAGACAAGCCTGAAACATATCTTTCAACCAGACACGTGACCCCAGAACTATATAGTTCCATGTCCACTTTTTGCGAAACTGAGAAAAAAGAATTTTAAGATTTGGTGACGAAAATCTTTTTCCCTGTTTCATTGATGGCGAATAAATTTACATTTTCGGACAACACTGTTTTTCCCTAGTATGATCTTAATATTTATTTTGATCATAATTTAAATTTAATACGAGTAATTTAGATATAAATATGGCATGGGTGACCATTTTTTGGACATAGAGCAGTATAGCATTGAGATTGTCTCAATTATGGACATAGAACACTATAATTGCGCGTACTTTGCTCAAAATTATACTGCTCTATCTCGTGCCCCTAGAACTCATCATCATCATCATCAACATCCTTAGGCTCAATGCCCGTAGGAGTCCGACGCCACTCTCTGTCTGAGTTTGTCTCGTGCCATGTTGCCCAGCTTCAATCGGTCCGGTCAGCAGGTCTGCTCCATACCATTAACATCTTGGAGCAGCTAGACCACCTGTCTGAATGAAGAGAATATTGGGAGAGAGAGGCATGAAGGACAACATGGGTCAATGCCCGTTGTGTCCCACGCTCTCTCCCCCGACTCTCTCCACCGGTCTGTCCTGACCGCCCTGTGCATGTGTGCTCCACATCATGACACCTTGAAGCATCTGGGTCGCTATGTCACTTGTGTCGTGGTTTCTGCGGATTACAAACGTCTTGGTCTTTTACTGCCAGCGTATCGCCACCCATCTGGCAAACCTTCCTCCTTTTGTCCGGGCTTAGGACCGGCACAGGGACGTTGTTGGTTCCCTGTGGCGGAGGATGGATGCAGTTTAACGTCATGCTCAGGACCAAGAACTACATAGTTCTATGTCCACCTTTTGCTAAGCTGAGAAAACGAATTTCCTAATACAATTATTGCTGTGTGTTCAGTATTGAAAGATTGTAAAGTAAATCAGGATCTGCCGGTGTGTGGTAAGGCACGCGTGTCGCTCCCCGGGAGCGTAAGTTCGGCCTCCGTGGTATATCGAAGGACTTATCGCGATACTGCCGTCAACGCGTCGAACCAGAGTCACAGAACGTCTTTTCCCCACGAGAAATACTGAAGACACAGAGTTCTTTTCGATAGTTTATTAACTCTTCACGATAGCAGCACGTAATTAAAGCACGCAACGACTGTCTAATTATCACTGCGGAACTGAACCCCAGACTGACCGACTAACTTCACAGCGACTCTCTCAGGCTGAACTACTGCGGACTCCACAACGACTCACTCAGACTAACTCTCTGCGGCTGACCGACTATTACCTCTTACTCACGTCGTCCCAACTACATCTATATCAGCTGCTGGACCGACTCAACTGGACTGAACTCAACTGCTGAACTCCTCTGACTGACTGACCGCGGCTGACCCCCTGCCTTCCCTCTCGTCCTCTATTTATAGCTTGTCCTAGCCGGGAGGCGGGGCCTAGGGAACAGAAGCCGGGAACAGAAGCCGGGAACACAAGCCGGAGAACACAAGCCGAGGAACAGAAGCCGGGAGGCGGAGCCTAGGGAACAGAAGCCGGGAACAGAAGCCGGGAACACAAGCCGGGAACACAAGCCGAGGAACAGAAGCCGGGAGGCGGAGCCTAGGGAACAGAAGCCGGGAACACAAGCCGGAGAACACAAGCCGAGGAACAGAAGCCGGGAGGCGGAGCCTAGGGAACAGAAGCCGGGAACAGAAGCCGGGAACACAAGCCGGAGAACACAAGCCGAGGAACAGAAGCCGGGAGGCGGAGCCTAGGGAACAGAAGCCGGGAACACAAGCCGGAGAACACAAGCCGAGGAACAGAAGCCGGGAGGCGGAGCCTAGGGAACAGAAGCCGGGAACACAAGCCGGGGGGGCGGAGCCTATCAGAACATGGCCTGGGGAAATCCAAGGGGACGGCTCAGGGGGAAAACCCAGGTTCTCTACATCCTCCCCCCACTACGTTTGGGGATGTCCCCATTCCCAGAATAAAAACAGTCCCGAGCCACATGGCTCAACAACAGAAAAATAGCCACAACAAAAGCGCAAAACGGCCAACGGGCCAAAAAGTCTCAACTGTTCCAAAACGGCAAACGAGCCATACAAGTCCATAGAACAAAGTCCCCGGTCGCTCCTCGACCTCGTTACCAACACTGTTCTACTAGAATATGGCCAACGGGCCAAAACAAAGTCTCTATAAATGTCCTCGATCATGCATCAATAAAGCGATCAATAAGTAATCTCTCGAAATGTCTCAGTATCAATCAACGCAATCATAAATTCCACACAACAGATGGCCAACGGGCTCAAATTCTAAAGACTCTTAAGATTAACGCATGACAGACTATACAATGCGACGAATTCAAGTGGCCAACGGCCCAACATAAAAAGCGCCTTTTTCTTTTGGGCGATACAAAAACGATTCAAATAAAATTCACACAATAATATTAAACCGTTCAGATACCTTCTGTTCAAGCAATCACATTTCTCGCTGAATGTTAATGAGAGACGGAGAGTTCTCGTCTTCCTTCCAAACTTCCAGCAGTTTGGAGTGGATCCCGTTGCGTCGGGAAACGAAGCTCGGTAAGCGGCGAGGACATATAGTCGAGCCCCGTCCCAATTCCCCGATGGCTGCATATAACTTTCCCCAAAAGTTTGCAAAGCTTCCGAAAAAGGATCCCCACAAATTTCTTACCCTGATACAAATAAATTTGCAATTGGGCCCCGTGTCTGACGATAACAATATTCACGATTGCTCGGGCAACAGAAATAGCCTCTAAATTACCCATCGGGACGTCTTCCACTAACTGAAAACCACTGAAAATTACGCTCAGAAAAACCATAAGCAGTACCAGGGCCGACGATAAACTATCTAAATCTCCATCCACAGACTTTCTCTGCGGCAATAATTCACGCCTTATGGGCGGGTCCACAAATAACCTATCTCCAGTCTCAAGCCTATTCTCAAGCGCAGGCGCTTTTCCACTATCGCTTACATCCCCAGTCTCAGAAGATACCTCCTCTGGCAAATCTGCTGACAATGCCTCACTAAACGGAGCCACATTAACCAAGTCCACTACTTTCACCTGGGTATTAGTCTTAGCATCTACCACCACACGGTCAAGATGAACCTCTGGTTTAAACTCTTGGGCCTCCGTTATCCAAGCGGGAGTGACCGTGGACAAATTCCCATATACCGTTTTCACTGGAAAATCGCTCTGGCACTCAAGAGGCACTACAACCTCCTCCGCAACCATCACCCTACGACACCACGTGGACCCGTTACCTCGCACTAAAGAAATGCGCCTACGTCCAACAAATAATGCACCGACACCAAATCCTAATCTACAGCGGTGTTCCCTGAGCCAATCCATGCCTAACATGGGCTCGGTAATCTGGTCGGACACCAGAAACGTGGTCGGGATATTAAAACCTCTCCCAATTTTAATGGGGACCGGGACCTCACCAAGGACCCGAATATCTGACCCATTAGCAGCCATCAAAGAACGATTACATGAACGTAGTTCTAACCCTTCGACAGTTGAGGCAGGAACCAGGCTGACTTCCGATCCCGTGTCGATCAGGCACAGCTGCGATCGTTCGTTGATCGTGCCGCGGATGTAAACGGCGTTGTTACTGGCGCGGTTTGGCAACCTCGGACGTGTCGTATGGTTCATGGCCACCGGCGGTTCCGGTGACGTCGGATCCTCAGTTCCACTCGTTCCGGCGTCGTTCCCGCGGTTCCGGAAAGGGCGTCGCGGCTGTCGACAATTGCGGGAGATATGACCCGCTCGGTTACAGTTATAGCAGGTCACACCCCGCCTCGAACCTTCCTGGCGCGGATCGCTGAAGCTGCGGTTTCCGGGGCGATCGTCGCGCCCCAGATCGTCGTCGGCAGGAGCTCGACCTCGCAGCTCCTGGAACTGTTGGTCGATCCGTCTCTCCATCTCGCGTTGCCATCGACGTTGGTCGTCTCGCTGCGTCTCCAGGAACCGGTCAAGCGTAGACTGGATCTGGGTACTCACGTCAGTCTCTTGAGTACCCCTGACGCGGTTGGAAGGCCTTCTGCGGTCGTCGGAGTCGTTCGTCCGCTGATAGGCTTCTAGACGAAGCGCCGTGCGGTAAGCTTCGTCGAGGGTCTTCGGCTCCCTCTCTCGAACTTTCAGCGAAAGTTCACGGTCTCGCATGGCCTCAAGGAAAGAGTCTCTCGCGATGATCTGGGTCGTCTCATTCGATGGAACGGGATAGGCCAGCACGACGAGACGGCGAATCTCGTGAAGCAGGTCACTCAGGCTTTCTTCCGCTCGTTGACGACGAAAATACAGCTGGGCACGGAAGGTTTCCGCCTGACCTTCTGTCCCGTATCTCTGCCGGAGACGTTCCACCAATTCCTCGTAACTTACGTTCGGTTGTGCTCCGAAGTCCCAGAGGAGTTGAGTCGCTGCCTTTTCCAACGCGCACCGTAAGTGGTCGACCTTTTCTGACGCTGTCCATCCGTTGTAACGGGCGCAAACCTCAAATTGCACCAGAAATGACTCCAGCGAACCGGTCCCGTCAAATCGTCCGGGTTTCATCGGTGTAGGTCGGCTTCGCAGCAGTTTCCCAAGGTCCTCCAATTCTGACCTCGCAGCCAGTCGGTCAGTCCTTTCTCGATAGGTCGTCGTCCTCGCCGGTGTCTCATCGTCGTCGGAATCGAGTACTTCTATCAAAACGTTCCGGTCCGACGGTTTCTCCATTGACGATCTGCGGGCTGCAGGCGTAGAGACATCGGCAGGGGTGCGGATCTCACCAGGCCTCGGATACTGGATCGTGATCTCGTCGTCTTCCGTCAGCATTCTCGGTTGACTTCGGTTGTCGTCGGCAGAGCTTCAATCCTGACCCCACTTAACTGGTACCAATGTAAAGTAAATCAGGATCTGCCGGTGTGTGGTAAGGCACGCGTGTCGCTCCCCGGGAGCGTAAGTTCGGCCTCCGTGGTATATCGAAGGACTTATCGCGATACTGCCGTCAACGCGTCGAACCAGAGTCACAGAACGTCTTTTCCCCCACGAGAAATACTGAAGACACAGAGTTCTTTTCGATAGTTTATTAACTCTTCACGATAGCAGCACGTAATTAAAGCACGCAACGACTGTCTAATTATCACTGCGGAACTGAACCCCAGACTGACCGACTAACTTCACAGCGACTCTCTCAGGCTGAACTACTGCGGACTCCACAACGACTCACTCAGACTAACTCTCTGCGGCTGACCGACTATTACCTCTTACTCACGTCGTCCCAACTACATCTATATCAGCTGCTGGACCGACTCAACTGGACTGAACTCAACTGCTGAACTCCTCTGACTGACTGACCGCGGCTGACCCCCTGCCTTCCCTCTCGTCCTCTATTTATAGCTTGTCCTAGCCGGGAGGCGGGGCCTAGGGAACAGAAGCCGGGAACAGAAGCCGGGAACACAAGCCGGAGAACACAAGCCGAGGAACAGAAGCCGGGAGGCGGAGCCTAGGGAACAGAAGCCGGGAACAGAAGCCGGGAACACAAGCCGGGAACAGAAGCCGGGAACACAAGCCGGAGAACACAAGCCGAGGAACAGAAGCCGGGAGGCGGAGCCTAGGGAACAGAAGCCGGGAACACAAGCCGGAGAACACAAGCCGAGGAACAGAAGCCGGGAGGCGGAGCCTAGGGAACAGAAGCCGGGAACAGAAGCCGGGAACACAAGCCGGAGAACACAAGCCGAGGAACAGAAGCCGGGAGGCGGAGCCTAGGGAACAGAAGCCGGGAACACAAGCCGGAGAACACAAGCCGAGGAACAGAAGCCGGGAGGCGGAGCCTAGGGAACAGAAGCCGGGAACACAAGCCGGGGGGCGGAGCCTATCAGAACATGGCCTGGGGAAATCCAAGGGGACGGCTCAGGGGGAAAACCCAGGTTCTCTACAAGATTACAGTTTATCGGAATTATAGGCCTACTAATTTTACAAAAAGTCTCTTTGGTAATACATACAATAAATATGGAGGATGCAATATAATTATTAAGTTAATTACCAGACCCTATTCTAACTTCCTGTACATAATCCATAGAACTATACAGACATAAGTCCACATGCTGCTTATAATTATTTCTATTCTTTATTGAACTTTACAACAGTGCATTCAATCTCACAGTTCTCACTTGCTTTGTAATATTAAGACGCTGACAAGGCCTAAGCAATGATCACAATTAAATTTAGCATTGTAAATAATCATTAAGCAATTTCAGCAATGGGATCCAGGTAAGTTCAGGAAGTGCATCACATGCATTGAAATTGCGACATTGCTGAAGCAATGAGTAAGCTTACGTCATTACTATGCTAAAAAGTAATGTTGTATCCGCCTACTCACAAAACTTTATTAAAATTATAGGCAACATAAGAAAATAATGTTGGCTATCCTACGTGATAAAATATAATACTTGCCGAAAGAAAAGAGACCTCATTAAATGAGACCTAGAAAGTTTATTTACGTCAGTCTGTGTGAGATGTAACTTAGAAAAGTTAGTGCTTAATCGTTAGGAATAAAAGGCAATGATAATTATGCATAGCTGTCTTCTTTTTTCCATGACTATAGCTGTCTTCTTTTTTCCATGACTAATTGTGATCATTGCGTCCCCGAAACTCTCTTTTTACTCTCCTTCCTGAAGAAGAAGTAACTGTTCTTAAAGTCATAACTTTCCTTCTTTTCCGTGGCTCTTCTGCTACTGCAATCAAAGTACATGTACTACTTGACGAATTCTGTCTCTTATGTCTGCTTGTTGTCCTTTGTGTAGGCTCTTCTTCTGCTGCTCCAATCGAAGTACTACTTGACGAATTCTGTCTCTTCTGTCTGCTTGTTGTCCGTGGTGTAGGCTCTTCTTCTGCTGCTCCAATCGAAGTACTACTTGACGAATTCTGTGTCTTCTGCCTGCTCTTGGTGATTGTTTTAAAGTACAGGGTGTCTGTTTCATCCATGAACTTCAGCATAGATTTCAAATCTCTTGCCTTCTCTGATGACAATTCTGCAGTGAGCTTACATTGTGCAATAAATGGGAAAGGCAGCTTCTGCGATGCGTGCGGTGTGTTGCACAGTCTTCCTGGTGTATTTCTTGACTTAGCTTCATCATAATGAGCTTTAGTCAGAAGACTTTTGTCAAAGGAAGTGCCATATTCGACAACAACATTTGATTCACTGTTTGAATAAACAATGATCTTCACTTTCGTGTATGGTATCGTTGAAAAATTTAACTTCTTCGCTGCAGATTTATAATCCTGAAACTTTCTCATCTGGATAACTGCCATTGGTTTCTTTCGGTTCACCTGTTTCAGAACTCTAACCAGACCTATTGGGCTGAAAACATCCTGTACTTTCAGTTTCTTCTCGATTTGACTGTGGATGTTATCTACCTCTTGAACTGCGGAGTGGCCAGGCTCTCCAAATTTCTGTGTGATTGAGTGAACATTTCTGTGGGAGAGTAAGAAAGATACCAAGGCACAACTGAGTAAGGAATTTCGGTTCTGCGGTATGCATGAATCCGACCACAGAGTAAAGTCGGTTACCATAGGCTCCTTCTTTATAATTTCTTCTAGGATCCTGACAACACTACTTGCAATATCATTACCCGTACGCCCTGACATTGCCTCATGCCAGATGGCACAATACGCCTCTTTCCCCAAAGAACAGTGTCCTGTCAAGTTGTAAACATTTAATTTCCGCTTATAAAAGAAGCAAGAAATGTTTGCCCTTGGAAGACTGATAACATTCTGCATATCAAAAGTCAAGACTGCATGGCCTTTGTCTGCTATCTTTCTGTCATTATCACGCTCTTCTTTTGTGTTACGCTTTCCATCTTCATGAACCTGAAATGCAGTAATGTCATCGTCACTTGGTATGTCTTTGGTCTTAAAAGCTTCGCATAAATCACATCTGTCGTTCTTGGGTATATGGAAGCCGAGATTGAACTCCGTGTTAAATATGTCAATGTACAGGTGCTTCTTCACCGGCTCCACGTAGTCTTCATCTTGATTTCTTTTAAAACGATCCTCGCAGAAAAGCTCGTACATGCGTGACAACGACAACACTGGGTAAAGGTATTGTTTTGATGTTCGAGCTCTGCAATAATGGGAGTCTACACGATTGAAGCTATTGATATGTTCTCTAACTGATTCTCGATGCTCATCACCAATTCTGTTTTTTGTGTGTTTACCCTGTCGACTTTCTGAAGGGGTGCCTGTAGATTCATTCCTTGTTGCATAATAGCTCAGTATGCGCTTCTGTGAAATATCTAGAGTTGAGAGATAGAATGATTTGCACACCTGCAACTTTGAGTTTTGAAGGAAAAAGTAATGCCTGTATGTAAATACTCTTGCTCTCCTGTTATCAGAAAGTCCATTACGGTCAGTGCGAGTTCTTTTTTTGGAGAGCGTTCTGTTGTTCGAGCATAATAGTGTCTCTTTTCTTTATCGTCCAGCTTCCAAAAGTCATCGTGTATAGTCTGCATCTGAATGTCTGAAATGTGTGATTTACAGTGCAATCTGCAAGATGTGGAATGACCTTGCTGAACTTTCCGAGCCTCAATCTGATTCCAAGATGCATTGCCATATTGCCTGCCATGTTGCCGATCAGATGTCATTTTGTTTCTCTTCCACTCTCTTGGATTTCGAATCCTGTTACGCGTTAGTTGATGTTTTGCTATTTCCTCGTGTTCTGTATGATGAAGAGAAACATTGTCGGTTTCTACCTTTCGACCATTGGCAGAACTGCTGTTTTCGTTGTCATAAGGCCCTGTATCATTCAGTTGAACAACATGTTGGACATAATATGCAGAAGTAGATGCTGGATCAAATGACGATAGAGTGAGCAATCCATAGTCACCACTAAGTCTTCCTGCTTCATTTATCTCAACATCTTGATAACCTATGAAAGTTCCACTAGTAACACCTCGTCCCGTCAATCCAACTGGCATTACATCATGCAGGATATCTATCATGGACGAATTGTCAAAGCCCTCTCCCTGCAGCATGGCTCTGACCTCTTCAGGCGATAATTCTATTGTTTCAATCTCTTCTGACACTCCGTTGTCTGCCTGTGAATGTAATTCTTCCATTGTATCAATCTCTTCTGACAATACTTTGTCTGCCTGTGAATGTAATTCTTCCATTGTATCAATCTCTTCTGACAATACTTTGTCTGCCTGTGAATGTAATTCTTCCATTGTATCAATCTCTTCTGACAATACTTTGTCTGCCTGTGAATGTAATTCTTCCATTGTATCAATCTCTTCTGACAATACTTTGTCTGCCTGTGAATGTAATTCTTCCATTGTATCAATCTCTTCTGACAATACTTTGTCTGCCTGTGAATGTAATTCTTCCATTGTATCAATCTCTTCTGACAATACTTTGTCTGCCTGTGAATGTAATTCTTTCATTGTATCAATCTCATCTGACACTACTTTGTCTGACTCAGGCTGCTTATCTCTTCTTGTAAGTAAGAAATAAAAGAAATAGTTCAACATCAGTACAAAACAATAACACTGAGTTACAGAGAAAAACAGCAATGCAATGCCATGCAAATTGACATGAAGCTCTGGTATACACGGTTTCAATTCATTCTCATGTAACCATGTGAATTCCAAATCAGTGAATTATCATTAATTATAAAAAGCAGAGGCTAAATGAAGACTTGGATAAAGCCTACTGCAGAATAGGCAATAAAATTGGTCCCTGTAAATAGATCATACTATGACATGACATTTGTTTTGTACAAGAGAGCAAGATCATTTATTTCCACCATACTGATAAAAAAAGATGCAAGCCTAGTGCATGCTAATAATTCTAATAGGACGTTCAATAATAAACTAGACTAATTAGGCCTAATATATAGCTTAACTGTGGGTGAGGCCGTAAAGACACAGCTTCTGTCCCTTCTCTTTTGAACCAAACAACGTATACGCGGGTAGACCTATTCATATTTTAATTTCATCACTCTCAACTTCATTCTGTTGTTTCATATTATTTTATAGTAGACCTGCATTTTAGACTGAATAGTATTATATTTTGGTCAGTAGGCCCTATTGGTTCTGTTCATTTAATAATAATATTTTATTATTGTTTTACGCAGGTAAACACAATTGGAAGTGTTAAAACTATATAGTAATATGTCCACGAGCAACTCTGTTACACGGCAATAATGAGCGAGGTCGTACTGTCAAATTGCGTTTTAGATCGAACTACTTCACAGATTGATATCCCCTGATGTTATAAAAATCTTAAAACTTACCTTTTAATGTTGGATTCGTTATGCCAAAGGAAGACATCGTCCATATTTCGCTTTTTTACAACTCTCCTACTACTGCGGCGGAGCGTCGCCATTTTAACAGACAACTTCAGTGCTATATGGATTTATATCCGAGTCACGTGTTCTAATCTCTCACTGCTATTGGCTATGGACATAACGCTGTATAACAATTTTGCACATACCTCGTTTGCGGTTCTATCTAAGAGGCACGTGATACTAAATTACACATTCTATTGGCTATGGACATAACGCTGTGTAACAGTTTTGCACATACCTCGTTTGCGGTTCTATCTAAAAGTCACGTGATACGAAATTACACATTCTATTGGATGTGGACATGTGCCTTTACAACTTTTAAAGACCTTCAAAATTTATGGACATGGAACTATTCTGCACTGGCATATAGAGCTTTATAAAGTGTTTCCCGTTAAGCTAGACGGCTGAGGACATAGCCCATGTCATCACGGTAACGAATATAGCGTTAGGTTCATTTTTCAAAAAAGTGGACTTAGTACTATATAGTTCTGGGCTCACGAAATCGCGAGAGAGCTGAATCTTACACAATTACACAAACGACGGTCAGACGCATTAGTCATAACGATTATCGAGACGTGATGCTAGCACAACACTGTCTTGTTGCCACAAATGCGCCACATTGCTGGCGACATGTTCATTTTCCAATAAGATTCAGCTCCGGCGCATCGGGCTCGTGAAACAATTATTGAGTATCTGTCTCGCAATGCACCATACTTCATAGGGCCAGAGATATGGCCACCCAATTCGCCTGACCTAAATCCAGTCGATTATTCCATCTGGTCCATTATGGAACAGCGCGTGTACCAAAAGCGCATTCAGAACACTGATGAACTTCGGCAGTGTCTCGTATCCGTCTGGAACGATCTGGAACAACATCTTATTGACACTGCAATTGATCAGTGGCGACGTCGCTTGGCAAAATGTGTACGTGAAAAAGGAAGTCATTTTGAACACAAACTTTAAACAAATAAAGGCACTGAAGAATTGTTTGCATTTAAGTAGCAAAAATGCAGCATTGATCGATTCTCACGTGTTTTTTAGTGTCTTCAGTTTCGCAAGACAAGTTTAACATACATGTAGGATTAAATCGATAATGTTTATTTCTGCTCTTTAGAGTATTGATTCCTGTTTAAAATAATGCAAAAAGTGTAAAAATCGATAAAGAAATGACAGAGATATAGCTAAACATAAAGTGGCCCGGTTTTTTATGGCTCACAGTGTACAGGGTGGGCCATAAAAAAGTAACCCCCTACGGTTTTTTGTCCATATCTTGGCCAGAAGTAAGAATTTCGAAATGAAATTTTACAGTCTTAAAGACAATTCATATTTACACAGAATGGCCAGATTTCATCAAAATATTTCAAACGGAACAAAAGTTATGCCACTTTTATGGAGGCCACCCACCGTTTTTTGACGATTCAGAAATGAAACGCAACATAAACTAGGTATTTTGTCAATATCTTGGCGTGAAGTGAGAACTCCGAAATGAAATTTTACAGGCGTAGGGACAATTCATATTTACACATGATAGCCAAATTTCGTCAAAATATCTCAAACGGAACAAAAGTTATACCACTTTTAGGGAGGCCACCCACCGTTTTTTGACGATTCAAAAGCGCAACGCAACGAAAAGTAACGAAACGTGATTTTATTAAGTCTCATCTCAAATAACTGTTGCCAGATGAACTTGGTAGTGCTTCACAACTTGTGTTTAATGTGCCCACTACCAGTGCCAAAACTTCTTTTGAGTCTCTTTGCGAAGTTTTTGATGGACCTGTTGATTAATCTGACAGATTCCTTATTTACCAATTTTATTGTCATCTTGCTAAGCGATTTCTCAGTGACATGCAGCTCCGCTGGTAAGCTGTTTCTTTTTTAAATAGTAATAATATTGATCATCTGGCAATATGAAGGGTATTTGATAACAATTATTTTAGATGAGACTTAATAAAATCGTGTTTTGCTACTTTTTGCCTCGCTGCGTCTTTGAATCGTCAAAAAATGGGGTGGCCTCACTAAAAGTGGTATAACTTTTGTTGTGCTTGATATATTTTGATGCCATTTGGCCATCATATGTAGGTATGAATTGTCTTTAAGCCTGTACAATTTCAGTTCGATATTCTTACTTTTGGCCAAGATATTGACCAGAATAATTGAATTGATTTTTTGCTACTTTTTGTTGCGTCGCGTTTTTGAATCGTGAAAAAACGGTGGATGGCTTCTCTAAAAGTGGTATAACTTTTGTTGTGCATGATATATTTTGATGACATCTGGCCATCAAAATTTCATTTCGAAATTCTTACTTCTGGCCAAGATATGGGCAAAAAACCGCAGGGGGTTACTTTTTATGGCCCACCCTGTATATATATATATATATATGGATACATGTGTGCGTGCATGGTTGACGCACAGTCTGATCGTAATTCTAAATGGCGCCGTTTTCCTTCGTGTCGTCTGCGCTGTCGTCTGCTGCTTTACGCGAGCCATTCATTTAGCGCCAGTGTATCTGAGTGGCGGTCACACGTCGTCGGTAGTGCGCATGCGCGGCCATACGTTTGACACTTGATGGTTTTGTCTGCCGGGTGAGGCTTACATGTTTTGGTGACACCAGTAATGTAAGGTAATACTAAGAGCGTCTTTGAAGATGTATGTCCGAATGCTATGATGATTGTATGCAGTGGTTGAAGTGGTTTCGGTGAGCAGTGAGAACGGCGAAGATTTTTATTGGGAAGCATGTGCTTCCAAGGTTCCATGATCCATGCACGGTGAGCTGTGGGAGCGCAAGCAGGTAATTTCGAGAGCAGAGGGAACGCCGTTCGCACCTACTTTAAACCATGTATTTATGTTATAATAATAATTGTAAGTGTAAATCTTCGAAATCTCTCTTATGAGCATCGCCTTAAATCAGCTGCGTCGGGACAACCGGTCTATTATGTTATGTATCGGCGCCATCAATATATGAAATGAAATCCGCTGGAGTCAGGTTGCTAGTTCAACCTCGGTGCAAGTCTGGATTGGGATGAGGAGGTTGGGGTCAAATGGGGCCAGCATCTGATCTACACTCTACAGTGAAAATCAATGGCAATGTTGGCCGCAGAGTGGTGCAAATTGCACAACCATGGGTGCACATGGTGTATAATATAATGTGTATGATGCATAGCAAGAGACGGAAGCAACTTGAGAGCATAGGACAGGTTGAAGAGTTCGGTTTACAGCCTTAAATGAAACTGTACAAGACAGACAGACAGACAGACACAGATGTGCATGTGTGCGAAAGAGAGACAGAGACGGAGAGAGACAGACAGACAGGCAAAGAGAGACAAAGAGAGCAAGAGACAGACAGACATATGACAGACAGAGAGACAGACGTACACGTGTGAAAAAGAGAGACAGAGAGAGACACAGACAGACAAAGAAAGACAGACAGACAGACAGACAGATAGATAGATAGATAGATAGATAGATAGATAGATAGATAGATAGATAGATAGATAGATAGATAGATAGATAGATAGATAGATAGATAGATAGATAGATAGATAGATAGATAGATAGATAGATAGATAGATAGATAGAGAGAAATGGATAGAGCGCTCGCATTGGCCAGTGAAACTGGAGAATGTTCCAACAGCAATGGTCCAGCAGTTGTTTAATATAGACTCAGCTTTGTTTACCGAAGACATTCAAAAGCAATTAGACAACCGTATTCGTAATTTTAACCTCAACACTTACAAAGCGAATCACGTGCTTATTGACAAGCTCTAAAATCGTGCATGCAGCCTCTCAACTGCTCACACGGTGTGCACAACGTCTTTCCTCTTCCAAGACTTAAATCCCAAACTCCACCAAGTAGGCTAGATAAGATGCAGCTGCTTCCAATTGGCCAATGGAACCCTCGCTTAGCGGAGCCACGGATGTGAAGGACAAATTCAACGCTGGAAGGGAAGTCATAAAACCACCGAACAATAGAACAATAGATGACTCTCTTGCGCCGGACGCCTGCAGTTATACGGCATAGACTATAGTTTACGAACAGTTTTTTGCAACAATATGAAATATTCAGTAACGGGTGATATTGTTTCTGGGGAGCGATGCGCTGTTGATTTGTGTAGCGCCAGCCAGAACTATTTGTACTCGTCAGATTGTGTACAGGATTACTCATGTTGGCGCAATAGAAGTTGTCGATTGTAGGCCTATATATATGCTACATAATCTTTGCAAAATCTCCCATAGGCCTATAATACTTATGCTTCATGAATGGAGGCTACATTGTATAGGTTGCTATTTAATTAATTCCTACATTGATTCTTTCTTTTGTTAATATACATAAAATGAATCTGCTGTGCATTCGAAGTCATCGATTACAATGAATCCGTCAGTGTTCGTTTGTCTGTCTGTCTGGCTGCCTGTCTGTCTATCTGTCTGTCTGTCAATCTGTCTGTCTGTCTATCTGTCTGTCTGTCTGTCTGTCTGTCTATCTGTCTATCTGTCTATCTGTCTGTCTGTCTGTCTGTTTGTCAATCTGTCTGTCTGTCTGTCAATCAAAATAAACCAGTTCATTGATTCCGCTAATTCAACCAATAAATTTAGATGCGTTGCGTTTTCTTGTGACGCAACTCATTCGATCTATCGCTGCATTTTTTAGATTTAAAAGCATTATTGGTTCGCTGCATGTCTTGCTTTTTCTACAGAACTGATAGATCGATATAAATAATTCTATGCTTCTTCTGATTAAGCTGATCGATTCGTTTGACGTCTGTTTTTTTTTATAATGATCGATTCTATGTGTGCTTCGGTCTCTTGGATTAAACGCGCGAGTGATTGAGTTATGTTGACGAATGAATTAGAGAAGGAATGGTTGAGCTAATGAATGAATTAATGAATGAACGAACGAATGAACGAGTGAGTTAGTGAGTTAGTGAGTGAGTGAACGAACGAGCATACGAACGGACGAATGAACGAACGAATGAACGAGTGAGTTAGTGAGTGAGTGAACGAACGAACGGAAGAATGAACGAACGAACGAACAGCGAATTAATTCATGAGATAACGAGTAAAAGTTAGTTGCGAGTCCATGAGTGAGTGAATAAGTGAGCGAACTGTAGACCTATTTGTGTGACTACATAAATATAGAGTAGGCCTATGGACTTACGAAAATTTCACATCTGCCGTAGTTTGCACTTTGAGGTGTATCATATCAAGGACATAGGCTACATGTATACGCCCTAATAAACATAAAAACCGTTGAATCATTTCATCACTGATATTGGTGGCCAGTTTCTCCACCATCCAACACGTTTAAAAATGCTCACGTTTAGCTTATACGGTAGGTTGAGTGGTTTTGGGCGCTTTTATTAACGGAGGAGGAGGATTCCAATTTGACCAGGGTCTATGACAACAGAGGCCGTAACCATGGGCAGAAATTTGCTCGGCATATTACAGCACTTATGAGCAAGGTACCGTAGTAGACCAGTTATAATTATTAACGAAGTGTCCCTATAGCTCGTTTATTCATTAGGATCGAGTGACAATCCTTGTTCTTTATGTTGCGTAAACAGATGAGTAATGGTCTGATGTATACGCTTAGGGAAGTATTATATATACATGTGTATACATGTGTATATATATTTGTATGCATATTTATGTATATATGTATATATGGGGCGCGGTGGTCTAGTGGTGGCGTCGTTGCCTTGGAGCCGGAAGGTCCGAGGTTCGAATCCACCCTCAAGCCGCGTAAGGACCTTGGGCAAGTCCTTCACTCACAATTGCTCAGCGCTTCGGCGTGAAACTCCGATGCAGTGTCCGCTCTGCATCGGGAGCGCCTCTGAGTAGGGAGAGCTTGAAGGGGCGCTATAACAAGTGCACATACAAACAATATATATACATGTGTATATATATGTATATGACTTGTTGAGTCAAGAATGTCTAGGATCATGTTTTGAATTATAGGCTTGACGTGAGACTGAATGATGGCATTTCTTTCTGTCTAATTGACTGTGTTGGGGGGGGGGGGGTGGGTTCATGGCTGGGTGGCTTCATGCATGACTTTGGTCGAAAGTATTATATATAATATGTATGTTATATATGTATATGTATGTATTTATATATATAATATATGTATATATGTATATGTATATGACTTGTTGCTTTCTGTCTAATTGACTGTGTTGGGGGGGATGGGTTCATGGCTCCGTGGTTTCATGCATGACGATTGGTCGAAAGCGAGAGTGTAGAACGTGGTATACAAGCCTAAGATATAATTATGCTTTTACAAGAAATGGGTCGGACCTAAAATTCTTCAGTTCTTTTTTAGGATCAGTTTTGCGGCTTAACGTTTGTTATTGGGTAAGAGAAATCTTGAACTTTTTTAATATTTCGTTGAGCTGTATTTTTAAACGACTTTTAGTTCAAGGTGGCTTTGCAGGCTATTCGGTGAGTGAGATTTGGGGAGAGGAAAATTTGGGGAGAGGGAGATTTGAAGAGAGGGAGATTTGAAGAGAGGGAGATTTGGGGAGTGGGTGAGAATGTATGTTGATCACGGGGAAAGGAGGAGAAGCAAGAAGTAAAGGATCTTCCCCAACGTGGAGCATTGATTTGATGAACTAGCGCGCTCATGCCGTGCGTGGAAAATAGGCTATATTATAGTTTAGTTAATTATACTAAATCAATGTGAAACCATAAGTTGACTCCGGGTGGTCAATTCGAGGTTAATTTTTTTGCCTATTCTGTACAGGATACGGATGTAGGCTACGGGTATGCAATGCATGCACATAATTACATGTATTATACTATAATGTAGCGCAATATTGGTTGATGCAATTATGCGTTGGTATACCTAATATGCATCATCGCCTGCATGATGGTCGTCTGCTTCCTGCTCATCCGAGCAGACGACCCATTTTCAGTTATAGTTTTTGGTGATAATGCTGTGCTCCTAATCTGATAGATGATGGTCGCTGTTGTCGTTGCTCATGTCTCCTGGAGCATCCGTGTTGAACAGACTAATTGCCATGGTGCACGTTCAGTTGATGATAACTGTGTAGTCAACACTGCGATGTTTGTCTAATGCATGCATATACACTATTGGGAGGAGGACGAAGCATACCTCGTAGGCTATACATCAACTGTGCGTGGACAATGGCTAACATCCATTGTGTACATCAGCAGGAGTTAGTTGTTTTAGTTTAACGGCTTGTATTGTAACAAAGACCATTAGCATTGCCCTCATCCTTCATCCAGATAAGTCTTTGCAAACTCAATTTTGTTAACACCGGAGTCCGGACTATGGGGGGTCGAGTGGCCAGACCTGACTCTCTTTCTCCTTCGCCGTCAGATCTTCCAACCGACGTAATTTCAATTACTGAATTTGTTAGAGGGGGCGAATGGATCAGAAATTTTTTAACTCTTTTCCGATAAGACGAGAATTCGAACACCACCGACTTCCTGTATAACCAGTATGAGAGAATTGTATTTGTGCAAAAATAGCTGCAGTGGGGTGTCATATGTTGACTTATTTGGAGTTGAAGACTTTACTGTGAGTTTTTAAGATAGAGTAGGGGTTCAACCCCTACCTTCCAAATTTTCACTTTAGCTAAGGCTAGCAGCTAGCATGCTAACCCACTAGACAATTGCACGCCCCACTCAGTCAATCCACATAAATCAAGACACTCAGCAGCGTCCGCTGTAGCCGTAATATAAATTATAATTATAGGCGAACCACTCTCCCTCTTTATATCAGAAGCCACTCCAGTTTTTCTTCTTACTTACCGACAGTGCTCTTGACTCGCACTTGTATGCTGACGATACGCAGCTATGTGATTCACTTCATTTGATGGTTCCACTTCGAAGTCTTGTCTCCATTATTGGTAGAGCTATGCAGTGTCTCTGGAGATGGTATACACTATTACAGTCTTCGATTGTGTCCTGTTGTTGCAAGGGTAATACTATCAAACACAAAGCAGATGCGATAAACTAAACAGATTCGCCTGTGTACTACATCGCTCTACTCTGGTTATATGTATAATTATATATATATATAGGCATTTAAATATATATGTGTGTGTATATGCACGCGCATATACAAGCATATTCAGCGTCAAGCTCACTACTCGCAGCCGCTCCCGATTACAGCGCGGACACTGCATCGGAGTTTCACGCTGAAGCGAACGAGCAATTGCAAGTGAAAGACTTGCTCGGGATTCCTACGAGGCGGCTTGAGGTGGATTCGAACCTGGAGTCCTCTGGCTCCAAGGCACCGAACCCACCACTATACCACCGCCTCCCGCGATACATTATACATGTATACGTATACACAGGCTGGGGAAATGCCAGATAATGCAGATAGTCTTAGTATCATTATTATTATGTAGAAAAGAAACAGGGTACCAGCGTAGCCAAGGGAGGCCACTGATGAATAGCTTTTTCAAAGTAGTGCAAATTGCGCATTTTCGCGACGCCCTGGCAAGGCTACTACTAACGCGAGTGAGACCTTTTTCTGTCTGCATGCCCTCCGTCTTTTATCTCTCTTCATTTCTTTCCAAACTCATATCGGCCGCAAAGTCCTCGCATCATGCCTTGCCATTCATCCCGTCATTCCTTCTACCATTCTGAGCTAAAACGTCTGGAGCTGCGACACGCCCAAATACCAACAGTGGGGTTTTTTTTGGGGGGGGGGGTCGAACCATTTTTCTGACTCGGTTGCTCGCCCCTCTCCTGTCGCTGTATGATTTATAGACGATATAAGCCATAAACTTATAAAGCATCAATCAGAAACCTTATAACGTCTATACTAGATCCGTGTGAGACTCAGACCGGGTAAAGTACCTTAAGTTCCGATAATTATCTCACGTGCAGCAAGCGGTTAGTGGTGTCCTTTCATGCGACATTTCATGCGACAATAATAATTTCACCATGCAGCGAGATGTCTCAGCGCACACATACCAGATAAATGGCGGCTTTGTCGAAGATCATAGTGACAATTTAGTCCATATAATTATAGCTTGCACGAAAGAACACTCTATAATAAACCTATTTATAACACATTTGCATATACATGTAAGTGTCATTTGTAAGAGAAATATTCGTTAACTACAAACGCTCGAGGACTATCTTAAGGAGCCATAAAACCCCATAAAATTAATGTCATTGCTGTGGTTTCACATAGCTAGCATTCCCTAACGTGCTATTGTTCTAATCGGTGTCAATAAGACAATGCAGTAGGCTAGATAACAGCAGGCATGCTGCATTCTAGATGGAGGCTGTTCGTCTCGTGCATCCCATTCAGTGTGGGGCACTCAGACATTTTCTGTAACTTGCCTGAAACTCTGAAATTCGCTGCCCAATAATAATATTCGTTCTGTTCTGTCGACATCTTTGATGTAAGCTTAATTCAAATCCAAATTGAAATTTACTCGTCTTCTTCAGTTTGATTACACACTGCAGCCTGCTTACGGTTTTCCTCTGCACCATCGCATTTTTCCAGTGGAAAAAGCTTTTTAAATGCGATTTTATTTTAAGTCAACGTAGACTGATAAGAATTTTAGGCTTTAGGTCTATCTTGCATGGGCATTATGTGAACGACGCTAGAAAGTCATTAGGCTATATTAGCTAGAACCAGACACGACTCCAAGACTTGGCAAGATCATTCCGACGGCCGTATCTTTGTCCCACGGCTATAATTAATTTTTATATCACTGATTCACTGTCTGGCATGCCGTAGCAGCTATAGGCGGAGTTCGTGAATCAGACAGCAGTAAATTTTATCGTGCACACTGCAACGGGTAGGCCTATTAGACTATAGGACTGAATTTCCCAGTGCAGCTGTAACACAATGGGGTTTGAGATTTTTTCTCAGTCTATTAACTGTTTTCTTATTCGGTTCAATGCGTGTTAAACATGCTTGCGTGTTTTGTTGTCACATGACTTCCTGTGACAAAGTTTGTAATGAGTTTGAATAGGATATAAAGGATATAGGCCTAATTAAGGAGTTTACTGGGCGTCACTGTAAGTTGTCAGCGCATGGAACTATTCACGAATAGCCTACTTGGCTGTATCTATAGGATGTTTACAAAATAATGGCAACAGTAATACAGTGTCGCGGTGGATATTCTTTATCTGACAGTTTCAGCGAATTTGTGAATGTCTGCTGCATTATAATAAGGTATGGCTTCCTTGTTCGTTTCCGTATCTTTCTATTGTGGGCCTAGTCAATTCTGTCTGTCTGCCTGACTGCCTGTCATTCTTTCTGTCTGTCATTCTTTTGCCTGTCTGTCATTCTTTCTGTCTGTCTGTCATTCTTCCTGTATGTCTGTCATTCTTTCTTTCTGTCTGTCTGTCATTCTTTTGTCTGCCTGTCATGCTTTCTTTCTTTATGTCTGTTGGCCTGATTTTCTGTCGATCTGACTTGTCGGTTGACTCGGTTTCCACTATAGCTATAATGTCTGTGCACTTTGAAGACATTCTGGGGATCCACTTGACATACCTAATGTTTTGCTATAGATTTTATTTGGACAGTGTATATAATATATACATATTATGTCTTTGCGTTCTTCCTGCTTTCGTTTATGGCTGATTTCTCAGAATAAACATTGCTATATTTACTTTTCATCACAGTGGTTTCTTATCCGGACATTGTGAAGTTGATTTCCAAATGCCACAATGTAGTTGAATTTTCTTGGTCAGACTTGTGGACTTTAAAAAGACAGACACGCAAGTAAGAGTCGAAGTGGAGGTGCTGGTGGGACAGGGAGCAGAAGAAGGAGATGAGAAGGGAAGGATAAGAAGGAATAATTATTTAATACTCATAAACGACTCCGTTACCGATGGAAAGTCGGAGAAGTGATGGTTAGATATCGAGGGGTCTTATATAGGAAGGTGAAAGTGGGTGACCGGATGTCACCGGAAAGGATGGAGGAGGAACGGAAAATAGCGGAATTTGAGAAGAGAGAATAATTATTAGCCCGAACGCATCGCTGTCTCTTTTCATGTGACTTTGTTCGTCTTCAAGGATCGTTAGTCTTTTCCCCCGTGTGTCTTTTCCCCGTGTCTGTCAGTTCCGTGTGTCTGTCTATGTCTCCGATTCTGTGTCTTTGCGTCCATATGTGGGTCTGTGTCTGCATGTGTCTGCCTGCAAATGTCTACGTATGTCTGTGTATGTGCGTGTATCCGCATGTGTAGACCTATCTAGTCTTAGTCTGTTTGACTATAACCCGTTGTTGTCCAACATTTAAAAAATTTTGCTCCGTTAGAGAATCTATCGTTTTGCGTACAGTGTTTGATAATAGGCCTAATTTTTTAATTAGAATAGCCATGTCGCCTTACTTTTTCAGTTATTTTAAGAAATTCCATAAAGTTTGTGACCCTAATTGTTCATATGTTCCAATATTCAGGGCTTTTTAACGTGCAGTTGTACACAAAATGTGCAGTTCTAAATGGATCTGTGCAGTTGTAGAACCACCTCTGTACAGTTAAAACTAGCAAAAATGGTCATTTTCTTCCGATTGGAAATAATTTACTATGGAGAATGGGAAGGAAAATAAGGAGTTGTGCAGTTCTAAAATTCCTTAAAAACAGCCCTGGCAATATTGGAATACTGGGCACAAGTGGTACTAAAATAATCCAGGCCACTGCCACCAGGTACAGTAATGATTATTACAGGTGAATTGACCAAACAAAGATGTTGATGTCGCTATCACAATGGTGTGTAGATATCATTGAAGTCCATAGACCTATTCAATAGATTTGTGCCTTAGTTCAAACGGGCAACAACAAAATATCCGAAAAAATCCAGTTTTCCATGTAGACAAGCAGAGTATACTATAGCGTAAGTCATTCATCATGGAAGATTTTCAAGTGGACACTAGGAAGGCTGAAGGTGACCTTGCGTTTATCACAGATTGTTATTGTTGAAATTGTTCTGCATGACTGCAGGTGCTGAAAGTGCTTAGTAGGCTAGTAGTGTAGCTATGGCGATATAGAGCATGAGCCCGTTTGTGCCGGTAAATAATGGTCCAAATCTTCAGTAATTTGGCTCCATTTTGTTCGTCTCTATTTTATCCATGTTCCATACTTTTTCGTCCCTCCATATTATCTTTCCACTTCATCCTCACTACCTTCCATTTTTTCTTTTCTCCTACACTCATTCTGCTTCTTTCCCATTCTCGTTCTTCTTCCTTCTTATACTTTTTCTTTCTATTCTCCACCTACCAATCCCCGTCTTCTTCTCATCCACTCTCTTCGTTTGAACCTTAACTTTCTTCAAACTCTTTTCTTTCTTATTTTTTTCGTGGGCAATTGTGCAAATGTGCATCCTTTACCACCTGCCCATTCACCTTCACCTCCTCTGCTTCCCCCCGAAGCATCGTTTACCTTTCCATCTTTTCTTCTGATTTTTCCTCTTATCTCTCTCTCATCTCCTCATTTTCTTTTTGCCATCTCTCTCTCATCTCCTCATTTTCTTTTTGCCATCTCCCTCTCTTCCTCCTACCTTAGTCTGCTTGTAATTATTCTCCATATCCTAGTGTTCTTCCGTTTGCAATTCTCCTCCTCCTCCGTTCCTCCTCCTTCTCCTCCTCCTCATACTCTTTATTCTACTCAGCCTGGTTCTCGTCATCTTCACTCAATGCTCGATTGCTCATTCACCGACTCATCCTATCTACTTGTGTGTCTTATTTTCTTCATTCATTCATTCAGAGAATTTATATAGCTCCACTTCAAGATATCGACGCAGAGACTTTTATTCAACTCCTGCCCAACATTGCTCCCTCTTTATTCTCTTTTTCATCTTCATCTTCCTCAGCCTCGTCTTCATCATGTGTCTTCCACTATCTACTCACCTCTATTCTCCCTTCTTCCTCTTCGTATATCTTCTTCTCTTCCTTCTCTTCCTTCTCCTTCTTCCGGGTCTGATAGCCATGTCAGCACGCAATCAAGTTGTCCGATTCTAGCGCAGAATCTCTGGCGTCTATGTAATTACTGCTCCAGGCCTTCTCTTCTCCATTCTCTTTCTGCCATTTCTACTCACCATACTCCTGTTTCCTATTCACTTTGTCCCCTTCTCACCGTCTAACTTAGCGTTTTCTCACCAGTCTCCTCTTCGTCGTCTTTTCAACCTCCTCGATCTTCTTCCTCTTCTTTCAACGAAGTTCCCCATCAACAGACTGCTGCTGTTTTCCATTCGCGATTCAAGCAATCATGTTATCCTGATTCTACTCCTGCACCAGCACCTCACGACCTCCATCACCACCGATTACCGCCGTATATATATATATATATATATATATATATATATAAATATTATATATATATACAGGGTGGGCCAAAAAAAAGACCCCCTTAGGTTTTTTGCCAATATTTTGGCCAGAAGTAATAATTTTGAAATGAAATTTTGCAGTCTTAAAGGCAATTCATATTTACACATGATGGCCAGATTTCATCTAAATATATCAAACAGAACAAAAGTTATATCAGTTTTAGTGAGGCCACCCCCCGTTTTTTGACGATTCAAAAACGAAACGCAAAAAAATTAGGTTTTTTGCCAATATCTTGACCAAAAATAAGAATTTCGAAATGAAATTTTACATGCTTAAAGGCAATTCATATTTACACATTATGACTGGATTTCATCAACATATTTCAAACACAACACAAGTTATACCACTTTTAGCGGGACCATCCACCGTTTTTGACGATTCAAAAACGAAACGCAACAAAAAGTAGCAAAAACACGATTTCATTAAGTCTCATCTTAAGTAACTGTTGTCAAATGAACTTGGTAGTGCTTCACAACTTGTGTTCAATGTACCCAACACCAGTGCCAACACTTCTTTTGAGTCTCTTTGCAAAGTTCTTGATGGACCCCTGATTAATCTGACAGATTCCTTATTTACCAATTTGATTGTCATCTTGCTAAGTGACTTCTCAGTGTCGTGCAGCTACGCTGGTACCCTGTTTCTTTTTTAAATAGTAATAATAATGATCATCTGTCAATATCAAGGCTATTTGATAATAATTATTTGAGATGAGACTTAATAAAATCGTGTTTTTGCTGCGTTACATCTTTGAATTGTCAAAAAGGGGGGGTGGCCTCCCTAAAAGTGGTATAACTGTTGTTGCTTTGGAAATATTTTGTCGAAATTTGGCTCTTATGTGTAGAGATGAATTGTCTTTAAGGCTGTAAAATTTCATTTCGATATTCTTACTTTTGGCCAAGATATTGGCCAGAATAATTAGATTGAATTTTTTTTACTTTTTGTCGCGTCGCGTTTTTGAATCGTCAAAAAACGGTGGGTGGCCTCACTAAAAGTGGCATAACTTTTGTTTTGTTTGAAATATTTTAATGAAATCCGGCCATCTGGTGTAAATATGAATTGTCTTTAAGACTGTAAAATTTCATTTCGAAATTCTTACTTTTGGTCAAGATATCGGCAAAAATCTTAGGGGGGTCTTTTTTTTGGCCCACCCTGTATATTCATTACACAAGTATATACCTCCGGATATATAAGTAGTCACCTCCGCTTGACCTCCCAGGATTTTCACGGGCATGGCACTGCTACGAACAGAACAGTATGGCTATTGCGGACTGCCGGACTTGATTCTGTGTAGCGCCGATGTTTAAGCTGGTCTTCCTGTCATTGCTTTTGTGTTCGCTGAGAAATTTTCGAAGATTTACATTGCACTGCATGTATTCTCTGACCTCTTTTTCTCCTTCTTCCTCATTCACTATACCTCATTGCATCTTAATCCACTCATCCCTCTCCTTCCTTGTTCTATTCTTGTATTCCATGTTCCCTCTTCCTCTTCCTCTTCTTTGTCCTTCTTTTCCAATGCGTACACCTCTCCAGCCCCCATTTTCTTCCACTTTCCTCACCTTAATTCCGTGTCTCTGTTCCACAGATAAATGGTCACCCCCAACCATCCAGTCCAGGTGTCCGATTCTGATGCAGAATCCCTGGTTGCATCGATATATCACTGCCTCTGGGCCGAAGATGAAGATGATCCCCTGCTAATAATGCAATGAATGATCCCTACAGCAAGTGTCGAAAGATCAAGACTCCCCTCGTTCTACAGCATGGCCGTCACCGGTTCTAATTACGCTATTATATGGAAAATGGTCTATTTTCCTATGATGTATTGCTGCATTTTATCACTATACATTTGTAATAGTTTCTATAGTATAGAGTCAATAGACCTACCTCCAGACCAGGCCATATATAGAGGGTGCGGGACCCAAGGCAGCAAGCGTTGAGCGTGTTCTGAAGCATAAATTTGCGGTGTTTACTTCTTTGCTGTATTCGTCATTGTAAGACCATATTGGTCCTACATACATTGTCGCGTCGCGTTTTTGAATCGTCAAAAAACGGTGGGTGGCCTCACTAAAAGTGGCATAACTTTTGTTTTGTTTGAAATATTTTAATGAAATCCGGCCATCTGGTGTAAATATGAATTGTCTTTAAGACTGTAAAATTTCATTTCGAAATTCTTACTTTTGGTCAAGATATCGGCAAAAATCTTAGGGGGGGTCTTTTTTTGGCCCACCCTGTATATTCATTACACAAGTATATACCTCCGGATATATAAGTAGTCACCTCCGCTTGACCTCCCAGGATTTTCACGGGCATGGCACTGCTACGAACAGAACAGTATGGCTATTGCGGACTGCCGGACTTGATTCTGTGTAGCGCCGATGTTTAAGCTGGTCTTCCTGTCATTGCTTTTGTGTTCGCTGAGAAATTTTCGAAGATTTACATTGCACTGCATGTATTCTCTGACCTCTTTTTCTCCTTCTTCCTCATTCACTATACCTCATTGCATCTTAATCCACTCATCCCTCTCCTTCCTTGTTCTATTCTTGTATTCCATGTTCCCTCTTCCTCTTCCTCTTCTTTGTCCTTCTTTTCCAATGCGTACACCTCTCCAGCCCCCATTTTCTTCCACTTTCCTCACCTTAATTCCGTGTCTCTGTTCCACAGATAAATGGTCACCCCCAACCATCCAGTCCAGGTGTCCGATTCTGATGCAGAATCCCTGGTTGCATCGATATATCACTGCCTCTGGGCCGAAGATGAAGATGATCCCCTGCTAATAATGCAATGAATGATCCCTACAGCATGTGTCGAAAGATCAAGGCTCCCCTCGTTCTACAGCATGGCCGTCACCGGTTCTAATTACGCTATTATATGGAAAATGGTCTATTTTCCTATGATGTATTGCTGCATTTTATCACTATACATTTGTAATAGTTTCTATAGTATAGAGTCAATAGACCTACCTCCAGACCAGGCCATATATAGAGGGTGCGGGACCCAAGGCAGCAAGCGTTGAGCGTGTCCTGAAGCATAAATTTGCGGTGTTTACTTCTTTGCTGTATTCGTCATTGTAAGACCATATTGGTCCTACATACATGTGCGCCCACACATAGGGGCAAGAGTCGTGATCACTAGCCCTTGATCTGTTAAAAAATATACCTGTTTTTAACTAGTATAGGTCTACTTTTCGTTTTCAACGGATTCGTTTGCACTAAAGAACAGCGTTTCAGAGACTGATTTGGTAAGCGCGGATCTTCAAAATTAAAATATAGGCTAGATTTTTCAGTTTTAAAGTTATGTTACCAGATAAAGACTTAGATCGCGGGTCACATCAAACCAGGAAGAAGTTTTAGCCTATCCAAAATATGGAAGAGACATCCAGGCCCGGATTAACCACGGTGCTGATTGTGCTGCAGCACAGGGCCCCGAGTTTCGGTGGGGCCCCCAAATTGTAAAAGTAAAAATAAATAAAGTGAGAATTCAGGAGAGAAACGGTGCAAATTGCAATGCATTTTGCATAGCAATCATAGCTATGACTAATATATAACCAAACAATGTCATAGTATATGATGACGTCACCTTGATGTATCCCTCTCAAACTGTACGAGCCACTGATAACTTTTGTGGAGGAAATGCGAGGGACTTTCGATGATATAGAGAAGAAGACCCAGGGTTACGTGGATAATCACCAATACAAAGAAGCCGAACCATGGGCGGTGGGCGGAGTTTATCAGGGGGCAAGGGGAGGGGCTAAGCCCCCCAGAAGGTCCAGAGTAATATTTTTTACCATGGCAATGGTATCTTTTCCCGGGCTTAGTCCCCCAGAAGGCCCAGAGTCAAAAATATATGCGGGAAAAATGATTTTTTTCCCGAAACGAAACTTTATTCTCATAACTAAAAAGGTCAATTTTTGGCGGGAAAATTGTATGCTTTTATGAGATTTCGACCTCATGACTAAAAAAGGTTATCAACTTTTTGGGCGGAGAAAATAGCATGGTTTTATGAGATTTCGACCTGATGACTAAAAATGGTTATCAACTTTTTTGTGCCGAGGATAAAAAATTTCGGCGCCGCTCGCTCTGGACTAAGTTTCCGCCCCAACCTAAGCCCAAGTTTTTAGCCCCCCCCCCCAAGAACGGAACCAAACTCCGCCCACGATGTCAGTGCGTGAGTCGTGAGCTCGTGACAATTATTGTCCTATCTACTTCTTATGTGCTGTAAAGTTTAACAAATTTTGTTTCGGGTTATTGTATGTCTGCCTGGCTTCTTAAAATTGTAAGGGGCCCCGTCATTCGATCAGCACAGGGCCCCCAAATCTGTAGATCCTGGCCTGGAGACATCCTGGCTAAAAACTGGTTAAGACTCATTTTAGTTCAGCAACAGACCTAATATTTACTGTATTACAGACAAATTAAACTTTTCATGATTGTATAGGATACAGTAGCTGTTTATCTGCATGCATGCTCTTTCCCAAATCACCCTATCACAAAAATTCACAATCACGCGGCAAATTGACATGCCAGCATTGTTGCTATTCGACGAAAGAGATGTAAAACTAATCTAGCTAATCACATAAAAATTATGTGCTATTAGCACCGCGCCCCTGAAAGTGCGGGGCCCAAGGCAGCTGCCTCGTTTGCCTTGCCCTAAGGCCGGGTCTGCTGGCGGTGGTCCACTTGCTTTCAGGGTCTCGCGAGGCAAGTTCGGGAAGGTTCAGTCTGCACCGCGTATACCGTGGAAGAGACTGGTACAGTGGTACTGTTGCCGTTTGCATCTGTATCTCACGGTACTAACACGATCCGTCGATCCATGTAGGAAAACCACAGAATGTCCATACACAAGCATTAAAATAATTTTGGGGGCGCGGTGGTGTAGCGGTGGCGTCGTTGCCTTGGAGTCGGAGGGTTGCAGGTTCGAATCTACCTCAAGTCGCCGCGTAGGGACCTTGGGCAAGTCCTTCACTCACAATTCTCAGCGCTTCGGCGTGAAACTCTGATGCAGTGTCCGCGCTGCATTCGGGAGCACATCTGAGTAGCAAGAGTTTTAAGGGGCGCTATAACATGTGCACAAACAAACAAACAAAGCAAACAAAAGCATCGTATTGAATTTGTCGGGCTTTAAAATTTATTCGTACTTGGACCATCCAGGCACGCATTTTATATCAATCGTGTGGGCTCTATTCACGCATGTTCTTTTTTTAAACCACATGCACTTGATGGCATGAAAAAGTCTAAATTATGCAATAGACTCTAATGGGAATTGTCATCGCGGACTATAATTATAAATCCATTCACCAGTCTAAAAATAGGCAAGACCGTAAGCAGAGTTTTTTCTTCAGGTACGCCTAAAGTGAACGCTATAGTCAAAAAGCCATTCATTCAGTAACATGTGGGACTGATTGTACCGGACGGTGTGTATTTCCGAGTGCGTACAATCCTCAATCCATGGACCAAAGGTGTGACGCCAAATTAGGTGTGGGCGAAAACAGATCCGCAAAATATGCATTCTGATTGGTTCACGTGAACATCACACGAGAAGTTGCGTTTAAGAATAGTTCAGTCGAAGTACTTGTGCTGTGTTCTAACTGTAGAGCACAATTAATTATTTCCAAAACTCACTCAATGCTCAGCAATTATTTTTGAACTGAGTGAGTTTTGAAGTCATACACTTTAACTGCGGCCGCATAATGCCATAAACTGTATGAAGCGCCTCTGTGTAGTTTCTTAAGGAACTCTTCATATAGATTCATGACTAAACGAATGAATGAAAGCACTGGTAGGCCTATAGCCTACATACTGCCTGCGATAATTTGTGAGTTTCTGCTTTCATTCTGCTGACAATTTGTTTCCTAGACATTTTTATGATCGGGCAAAAGGAATACTTTAAAACTGTCCTCACTGTTCTGTGTGGACCTGGTCCTATTTGTCCAAAAACCACATTGCTGCAGCGACACCCTATCGTGATTACCACTGCTTTGCGCACCCCCACCCACCCCACCATGAGTTTTTCTGGGTTCATGATTTACTGCATCTTTAATTGAATATGCTGTTTTTCTTTTAACCTTTTCTTTGTTGAATACATGTTCGAATTGTATATCGACTAGGCCTAATTAAAATCTTAATTTGCGCCATATTGACTTTCTACTGCTTGTATACTTTTTATGTGTAGGCTACATCTGCTCTGAAAGAGAAAATGAATTTACTAATTAAACCTTTTGTGATTGAATTTTTGATTGCATTGCACCGTGCACGCCTGCACGGCTATGAAGCGAAATACAATTATTATTTAGAGCCAATCTCTGTGGCCTGCTGACTTGTGACCTGTTGTTGAGTTGGTGTGTGCTTCAGGCTGATTGCGTGTCGGTCTTTGTTGCATTAGAATAGATATCGAGTGCTTGTTGTACTATTGCAAAGCAAAACGGAAAAATTGAAATGTATTTTCAACACTGAGCTGAATGAAAATTATTATTCTGCGAGTGTGCATTAATTAAAGAATAAGATACATTACGTCATTACTTAGTTGCACCCATCACCGCGAGATGCTTGGTGTGATTGATTGCTGTGCTGGTGTACTCATGTGCATTTGTATTTATGCACTCATCCATACATACATGTATACACATTATTTCTCATGTAGCCTATTTAACCTACTTAACCTATAACTTCCCGCTACCCTCTCAAAGGGCGACTCAACCTTCTATTCGGCAGATGACGCAAGGAAAATGAGGAGTTGCACGTGATGCAGCCTTGTATGGCTGCTGACAGTCAAATTGTAATAACTTGTTATCGTCTTTTCATGCATGCTATGAATTGTAATCATACTTCAGATTGCCAGTATGAAATCAAACGAAGATTATAGACTTATAATTATTATTATATTATTGTAAATGCGCATTTCTAAACACCGTAAGAAGTTTTGTAAAATTCAGTAATACAGCATTGCATTGCTCCGGCAATTCAGACAAAAGCGAATGCAGACCATAAAAATCAGCTTCTCAATGCCCACAACGTAACATAATATTATATGCTCTACATAAATGCCTTTACCAATTATAATAACGCAGCATTTTTACAACCATGCCGTGTCTATATATCGAACATTCCCGCGAACTGGTATTATACGGTGGAATGGGTCGCTCGACAACAGCAAGAATGAGTTCGTACGTCGCAGTAGTAGCAGTATTTTGACTAGAGCGCCGACAACAGCAGCAGCAGCTAACTAGCAGCAGCTAACCATAGCAGCCTTTGGTTGTTGAGATTTAGAGCAAGCGGGGCTGACTCCTACATAGCTGACCTATGCAACTGGGGTCAAAGGCTCAAAGGCTCTGGCATCGGATGCTGCGATGAAAGATGCTGCGGATACTGCGCAGATATCGTCTTTGATTCTTTGCTCTTTGGTCTGGAACCGGGGGGGAATGGGGGTTGCTGCTGCTGCTGTTTCATAGCGAGGAGGATGCTGTGTTTAGACTTCGTTGTCATATCAAGAGGCGCATTGAAGTCTAACAATAGAAGGAAGGCCGCTAAAGGAACGGATTGATTGGCGACTGAATAATGCTGGCGTCAGAAAAGGATGCCGTCTGTTGAGTGTGTAAGTACACAGCGGACCATTACGAGGTAATTGAGCCACTTCGATCGCCCGCAGTATACAAGCGGATATGATATAGGGTAGGTCACTAGAGAGCAGAGTAACAGAGTGACAGAGTTGGCTCACTTGGCTGATGAAGAAAGTGGTAGAAATAGTGACAGAGAATAGCCAGATGGACAGAAACAAAAGCAAAGAAATGGCGGATATATAAGCTAATAGTGTTTACATTGCGATTAGGTTATAAGCCTAAGGGAAAGAAAAAATTGCAGATTTAATGCATTGTCCGACCAATTACAGTGAACATGGGGAATATTATACATGTACCAGCGGACCTAGCAGGAAGCTAATAGTCCGTGTGTCTATGTCCATGTATCTGTCTGTCTGTCTCTCTCCAGATTATGTCCTCCTCCTTCTCCGGCTCTTTCTTTCTATCTGTCCCACTTTATCACCCTGTGAATTCGTCTTCATGCTTCTCCTATATCTCTTCTGGTCTCCACGCCTCTCCCACTACCGCTGTCCTTGTAAACCTGGCTCTCTGTGTATATGCCTCTGTCTACTCACCTCCCTCCTTCCATCTATCTCCCTTTATCTCTCTGGATATGTCTGTCTCGTCTCTCTGCAGTCTACGCCGATGTCTCTCTCTCTCTCATCCCTCTCTCTCTGTCTCTCTGTGTCTTTGTCTGTCTGTCTCTCTCTGTCTGTCTCTGTCTCTCTTCTCTCTCTCTCGCTCTATCTCTACTTCCTCTTCCGTTTCGTGAATGTCGTTTTCCTCTTTCTCTTCAAACTTCCCCATCATTCTCCCCATTTTCCAACCTCCTCGTTCCTCTTTAACGCCTTGACGTTTTCCAGACTCCATATACTCCACAAACCCATTGTTAGTATTGTCCATCCTCTTCAACTTCCCATGTTCATTCTTTGGCTTAAACAGAGGTCATTCAATTACGAAAGGTTCAACAACAACAACGCTGTGTCTCTGCTCTTGCTCGTACCAGAAGACTGGTTCTCTGCATTTTTCTTTATTGTTGCCTTTTCTGCCTTGTCTGTAGGTCTGGCTGGCTTGCTTGCTGGCTGACTGACTGATTGAGTGACTGACTGACTGACTGATGGGCAAGCAGATATAGGCAGGCTGGCAGGCATGTACAGAGGGACAGACAGTCAGGCACGTCTCAACAGAGAGACAAAGGAACGGATTTAGAGAAAATAGAATACAAATAGACACCACAGAGAGGGAGAGAGACTGGGTCTTAGGAAGCGAAAGAGGCATCGAGATTGTTGGCAAAAAAAGACAATAGTAAAGATGAGAAGCAAATGCTGAAGACAAAAAGAAAGAATGGCTGCAGACAGATGCAAACAAACGCACAGTATCATGACAGAGTTAGAAATACTGAGGAATGGAAAGCAAAAGAGAGAGGGACAGGTACAGACAGACAGACAGAACCAGAGTTCGGTATTGTGAGAAGGAGAGACAAACAAACAGACAGACAAACAGACAGACAAACAGACAGACAAACAGACAGACAGACAAACAGACAGACAAACATACATTTTAGGCAGATGAGCCACTGGCCGCAAATATGGGCGTTACTTATAGGTATTGATCGAAGGGTGATGAAATATTTCATCTCTCTCTCAATCTCCGACTGTCTGTCTATCTGTCTGTCTGTCTATCTGTCTGTCTGTCTATCTGTCTGTCTGTTTGCTTGTCTTTCTCTCTCGCCATCTAAGCCTCCGTGATCCGATTGCATTGGTACGACCCATCGCTCCTACTGTTATGATTCGAGATGGGATTAGAAGCCTCGAGCGCTTACTATACATGCATTGTATATGTATACGTTGTTGTACGTTGTGTTGCTGAGACTGAATGCAAGAGATGCAACGATTTAGATGCAAGAATAGACATTTATTTAGACCACAGCTTCATTGCAGACGAACGTTCTTGTACAGCGTCTGTCTCAGTCTCTGTATGTATCTCTATTTCTGACTTTGTCTCTGTCTCTGTCTCTGTCCCCGTCTCTGTCGCTGTATCTGTCTCTGTCTCTGTCCCTGTCCCTGTATCTGTATCCATCTCTGCCTCAGTCAGTCTCTGTCTCTCTGTCTCTGTCTTTGTCTCTGTCTCTGTCCCTGTATCTGTATCCATCTCTGCCTCAGTCTCTGTCTCTCTGTCTCTGTCTTTGTCTCTGTCTCTGTCCCTGTATCTGTATCCATCTCTGCCTCAGTCTCTGTCTCTCTGTCTCTGTCTTTGTTTCTGTATCAGTCTCAGTATCTGTCTCTATCTCAGTCTCTGTACTATAGATATACTTGCTGCTGTTTAACGACTGTTTCATAATATCTAGGATTATTAGTGATGCCCTCCTCCTGACTCCAGGCTTGGGACTGGCACTGCCAAAAACCGCTCAGTGGCGCAGCTAACGTAGGCCTATAATTGTATTGTATCCATTAATTTTATTTATAAAGCGCTTATCTCAACAAGAGCCTTTCAGAAACGATCCCAGTGCGAGCATGCAACACCGACAGAAAAACACAGGATTTATTATATTTATTTATGATGATTATGATTATTATTGTTACTATTATTATTGTTGTTACAGCTGCTGCTGCTGATGCCGTTGTTGTTGCTTATTATAACTTCGCTAATGGTTTTTAACGGTCGATAAGGTGCTCTGTATGCAGACAGCAACATCAACCCGTAGTCAATTGGTTATCCCGATGGTGCCTATATACACAATCTGCACATGTACAAGTTTCCAAATCCTAGTCACGGAGTTTCGCTATTTTGGTCCATCTCTAGTTGGAACCGATTCCCTCAGCCCTTCATAGACAACCTCATTCCTATTATACTCCACAATCGCCTGAAACCAGTTTAGACACTGCCGCCGGGTCGGGAGCGTCTCGGATCTTGATCGGAGCTATATAAATACTCGATTACCTTCAACTCGATTACCTTTACGATTACTTTTTTTATTGAGCAAATATTATTATCTGCAGTCGGGAGCAAAAAATTCGCTTGGATCTATCGGTGGGCGTATACCTGGAAAATCAGGTTGTTATCCTCAGCAGCATTGAACAAACGTCGAGATGTTATATCTCGTGTTGCTGTTGCTGTTGTTGTCGGTGGTATTATGTATGAATCCTGTGAGATGAGATTCCTATCGTCGTTAGACAAAACGTTTGACAGGAAGAAAAGAAAAGCTTTCTGATGATTCGGTAGAAATGTTCTTTTCAGAGTTCAAAAGCGCATGGCCTGAGAGCGGATTTCTCCGACCGGTTGTGTATAGTAAACAACAGCTGCAGCTGCCAGGCTATATCTTCTTTCTTCCAATTCTTATATAGCTCTGTGTTTTTCCAATTCTCTTCCTTTCTCACTGTCTCTCGTCCAGTCCGTCCCATGGATCTCTTAATTTTTTCCTCTTCCCATTCTTCTTCCTCCTCTCCTCCGTTGGATATATAGGCTATCTCTACGTCTTTTTCTGTCTCCGTGTTCCACGAATCTGTCGTCTTTTTTAAGAAGAACAAGAGGCATTCGCGCAATAAAATATATTATTAAAGCAACCAAAGTGGAGAGTTCATAATAACTCTGCCACTGTTCGTGCACAGACAGTGCCAGTCCCAAGTCAGGATGAAAGAGGAGGGCGACGGTAAGGAGGATTTTTTAAAATCGCAGTGCCATTAAAACTGAACATATACAATTATTTATAGGCTACATGTAGGCCTAGTTGATAGCAAGGCATACAGAGTAGCTTCCCCAATACAGGAATGCCACTGTAGGCCTAGTATAAACGACGAAAGAATTCGGCTGCAAGAGTACGACAGTTTTGGAGATGAGATTGACCCATAGACACCGAGTCACGGGACCGCCATGCATGCCCGGTATATGCAGCAATGTCTGTAGTGACGAATTACATATTTATATAGGGCCAATAAATTATTATAAATACATATGTACGCTATGTATGTATGACATTGTATGTATGTATGTATGTGTGTGTGTATGTATGTATATATGTGTGTATGTATGTATGTATGTATGTATGTATGTATGTATGTATGTATGTATGTATGTATGTATGTATGTATGTATGTATGTATGTATGTATGTATGTATGTATGTATGTATGTATGTATGTATGTATGTATGTATGTATGTATGTATGTATGGGTTGCATATGTGTATACTGTATACTGCAATATGCATGCATGCATGCATGCGAGTAGGCTATACTGCATATGTTTCATATACATGCATGCGTGCGGGTTTGCAGGTATGACTTGTGCGTATACATGTATATTCGTGTGGCATGTCTGAACGCATGTAGGATGCATGTAAGTGACTATGTGAGCACGTGTGTAATTAATACTAATTACGTATGTGTAAGCTTATACAATATATCTGCTCATTTCTATAGCGCCTTTTGAGTGCCTGTAAAGCGCCGAGAGGTTTGTGTTTGCAAATACTCGATGGATGAGACGGTGTTGCAGACGAAGCGGCGCAGAGACTGACGGGGGACCTTCTGCCACTCGGCCACCAGGAGGTGAAATGGCGCCAGAGGAGAAGAAGGAGGAATGGCGGATGGGAGGGGAAGGGAAGAAGAGGAGGAGGAGGGGAGGAAACGAAGAGGAGGAGGACGGGAGGGGAAAAAGAGGAGAAGAAGGACGAGGGAGGGGAAGAAGAGGAGGAGGAGGGGAAGAAGAGAAGAAGGAGGAGGGGAAAAGAGAAGAGGAATAAGATAAGGAGGAAGAGGAGGAGGAGAAGCAGGAAGAGGAGGAGGAGAAAGAAGAGTATGAGGGAGGAGGAAGAGGGCGAGCAGGACGAGGAGTAGGAGGAGAGGGAAGAGAAGGAGAAAGAGGAGGATGACGAGGGAGAGGAGGAAGAAGAGGAGGAAGAAAAGGAGAAGGGGAGGACGATGTTGATAAGAAGGAAGTGGAGGAAGAGATGACGATGATGAAGAGGGAAAGGAGGATGCGTCGATTGCTCTCGAACCGTGGGATGCATGGATTCCGCCCACATCGTGTCGCTCCTCACGAGAAGCAGTATTTCTGGCATCATAGTCTACAGTGTTTGGTTCAGAGTCGGATGTGACCTCAAAATTTAGATCCGGGTGAAAATCGTTCTGATAAAATATTATGATTGGTTCGTGCACGTGACTTTGACTTGTGTTCAAAATAGAAGAACTGTGAAGTTCGTTTGCTGCTTCTGCTCCTGTAATAATAATGCCATCTTAAGCAATTATTTACGTGATCCTAATCGTAATCGTCAAATTTGAATTTCTAGCGCGTCACTCGAAAGCAAAACGGAGCACCAGCTTATTTACGAGTGCGTTTAGACAAAGTCAGACTGCATAACAGACTTCGTGAGGTTCTAAAATACTTTCTGGTATTAGACTTGGTAGCAGGGTAAACATACTTTGGAGGCCTATATTTCTATAGTTTAAAAACGTCTCATTTTTCGTTTAGAGGGTGGAACCGTATTCGTCCTGGAACAGATTTCGAACCACACCGGATTCCTATGTAGGCTATATCTTCCACAGGGGCAGGGTATGTGGTGTAACGCAAGGAACGGTCGATACATCGTCGCTGCCGCGGGTATCACCGCGAACACCGGGGGGTCGTAAACACAGCGCCGAGTGCGAATATTCGGCGCTGCCTGTAGTGCTGTAGAGCGAGACTCGAGAATCGGTCGTGCATAGATATTGCATGCAACCGACTGTATCCATGGTTTGTTTGCGCATATGAATAGTTTGGTTTGTGGATGTTACTGAAGCCTGGAATTATTATTCCCTGGTTGGATATATTGCGCGCATGTTTGTACATGTGTTGGCGTGTGTGTGTATGTGTGTGTGGGACGGTGAAATCCGTGCTACACTGGAAAAATTGCTTCCACATGGAGTATATATATTGTCCGGAGGGGTATAATACGACTTGATAACGATCCGACTGGAATGCTTGTGCTTCGAATGGTCTATGCGCGTATAGTGTTACAGGTCTGCGATGTAGGAACCA
Source organism: Lumbricus rubellus (assembly GCA_945859605.1). NCBI lineage: Eukaryota > Metazoa > Annelida > Clitellata > Crassiclitellata > Lumbricidae > Lumbricus > Lumbricus rubellus. The sequence goes on along the minus strand of OX243811.1, from coordinate 9,994,291 downwards.
ATCCATCTTCAGTCGAGACTGTTATCGGCACATGATGTTAACATGCTGGCTTTGTACGTTGTGTGTACCATGCTAATAGAGGAGGGTCTAATAGACCGAGTCTCGCGCGTGTTTTCATCCTATTGTAAAGTCCGTGTTTCTGACCATAGTCCACATGCAGGATACACGATTGTTGCAGACCATCCCTACATCCAATGGCCTATCATACCGCTGAACTTTGTACTTGATATATGCATGTATAATTTATTTTATATATGTATGTATATATATACATATACATAATTATTCGAATCTAATGCTAAAATGCTGTTGGTATACTCAGTGAACCTAGCTTGCACCCAGCCTAGCTGCATGTAGCCTACGCCGTGGAAATTGATAAAGTTGAGATATTCTGCATTGTATTTATAAACACGCGTGAATATTTCCGAAACTATATACGTAAAAACTGCACCGATGAAAACACCTCATTTGCATGAAATGCGTTGGAGTCTCGAAGTTAGATTGTTGATTGCGAACTTCGAAATATGATCGAATGAAACAAGAAGTACAAAGGAGTCGAGTGGGGTCTAACCCATGAGCAACAGCGACGGGTGAGGAAGAGCGTTGACTTCATGTTTCTTAGTCTCGGCATAGGCGCATAATCCGAGCTAGTGAAAAGTCCTCTCCTCGTCGTCTGAGCTTCTCACCGACTGTGCGGTCGTTGTACACATTTTGCCAATTAGATATTGTGAACCATCATCCATTTTCGAAGCCCCTGCAGCTGCCTGGGTCTGTTAACTCGTGACTTAGCCTATGTCGCCTGAGACAAGAACGTTGACGATACTAGACTCTTACACGCCTCAAGGAAACCGGTGAGTAAAAGCCAGTCGCCAATTGATTCCCGTTGTTTGCGCCGCAGTCCATATATCGAGACGGATTAAATGGCACGCCGTTCAGACAGATTCGAGTTACGAGAATACAAACATTAGATTGTTTGGTTTACATATGCCTATACAAGGATAGCTTTGTTCTACTGTCTGGTGATTGCCAATATCTTCCTCCCTTCCTCTGCCCTGCCCTTCCCTTTTTCCTGGTCACATCTTCCTCCTCCCTTCCACCACTTTTCGTGTAGGTCTAGGCCCTAATTATACATGTATGCGAAATGAGTATGCTACGCTCTGTCCCCATTTTAAGAACACTTTCAGACGGCAAAGTTTTTTAAGTATATATTTTTGACCAACTTGACTTATGGCTTTGCGATGCTCTGACACGCGACAGCCGCTCATTAATTAATTTTTATGAACATTCTCCATCTCTTTGTGTGCTATGAGTAGGACTATCAGGTGTCTCCCTCTTCCGTAGTTCAGATTTAGCCAGCACTGTCTTGTAAGCAAAGAGCGCCTCTGATGAGCTGACTGAAGAGGCGCTGTATAAATTCTCAGAATAAATGAATTAATTTGTTAAAGAGGTTCTCTTCTTCTCCAATCGGGAGTCGCGCCACCTTGCGTTCGTCAGTTACGCTATAAATACGAACTCAGTTGAAAGCCAATATCTTTCCCCATATACATGTATATTTCCCGAAAGCTGACTCATTCGTTTCATTCTTGGCTAACGCAGGTGAAATGCGCGGAATGTGGACCTACCCTGGAATCAGGCCCGGCCTTTGGGAAAGGCGAGCGAGGCAGCCGCCTTTGGCCCCGCGCTTCCAGGGCCCCGCGCTGCTGGCTCTAATTTTTCCTTGTCGAGATTGACAATGGTCACGTCGCATAACAACTAGCCTATGCTTGAAATCAATTTGCCACGTTATTGTCTAGGCCTACATGTAGACTTTCTCCAGAAAACAGCAATTAGCTCATTTGCTTCAAATTTGCACATGTCGGGCGCTCTTTTGTCGGGCGCTCTTTTGTCGGGCGCTCTTTTGTCGGGCACTCTGTTTACGGGGTGCCAAATGGAAATCCCAAATTTTCGTTGACTACGCTGTTGAATGCTGCTATTATTATAATATTTGAATCAGTAACGGGGCGCATTATGCAGGAACCATAAAGATCGTTAGAGTGCTATGAGTTTTCAAGTGATTGCATTTAGCTTAATTAGTCTAATAGAAAACATGTCGCTTCAGCATATAGTTTACTTGTGCGTTTGTCGTATCTCTCTCTGTAGGCCTACTTTGACTTAATTTCTGTATAAAAAGTAATTTTCCTTATTTCTTCGTTATTACAGATTAAGCTTTAATTCGTGAACTTCTGACTTATATCTGTTATAATTTTCCGACCTATCTTGCGCCTAATTAGCCTATTTCCTGTTCCGTCAATTATTTCGTGGAGCTATTACCTAGACGACGGTCTAGATTCTAGAAGTTAGGCTTCTACGTCCAAATTGGACGATTGTTATGGATAATTCCTATACTTCACCCAGCTCGTATGCCGTCTGCTTGTGGTAGACGAATAGCCTAATCATCTATGATGCAGCTATAATCTCCTGTAATTGGCATTTGGTCTTGGTACAACAACCGCTGTGAGAGACTGGCAGGCGATGTCGTGCAGCCAGAATCCCCAACGGCGAAGCGATATTTCGTCGGTTCTTCTGTAGTTAGACTGCTAGGCTACTCCTCCAGCAATTTCGCTGCTTGGGCTACATACCACGAACGAAAAGAATCGATATTCGCGTGTATAATAAGCCCAAGTCGATGGAAGATGATAAGCTGGAATCGGCAGACGGTCTGTAGCCAGTGGGTAACACGAGAACTGTGTTACTCTGCATGCGCTGGGAACAGTTGGCGTTGAGTAGTCATTAACACACACAAGCAATCCCCGTGAGTCGACATAGTTTTGCGTATAATAAGACTTAACCATTTGACCGTGAATTTAACCATTTGAATGTGAATATAAAGTAAATAGCATGCACACCAAGACAAAAACATGCTAGACGATGACAGCTTAAATCCGTTTTCTTACATGGATCGGAATATTGGAAGATGCTAAAGCAAAGCATGAAAAGTATCATAATAGTCGGGGGCCCTGGGAACCATGGCGTCAAAGGTTTGCCTATCGATGCTCACAAAACGTTTGACTGTGACGCTGAGGCAGATGAATGCTGACACAACCTTCTGGACCCATTAATAGGCCTACAGTAACTCTATAGAGATGTTTTAAAAAATCATTAGGCCTATGCGAAAAATATACTTGGATATTAGGCCTATGTCACAAATTTTATATAGACTCCTAAACGGCTTCAAATGCTTCATAGCCTAAGCTGCTTTCTTATGCATAACCGTGATTGGATATTAGCGCTTCTGACAGCTTATTAAGTGCTGTAATATGCCAAGCAAATTTCTGTCCAGGGTAACGGCCTCTGTTGTCATAGACCCTGGTCAAATCGGATCCATCCATGCATCCTAGCGCTTCTGACACTGCAGGATTACCTTGAGCAGGCGCCATATAAAAACTCACTGGGTTGAATATCCTAATTTTTCTGAGTGTTCCAGGATCCAATTGCAATTGCAATTGTCGTTCCAGATTTATATAGCCCTCTTGAAGAGATTCCTCCGACCTTACGACACAAGACCAGGGTGGAAGAAAATGATAGCACTAAACGTATCTAGAATATATAGATGCAACTGCAGACCATGATAATATATACCTACCAATTTTTATGCTAGACTTTGAAGTCATGTAGGTGATCTTAATTTGCTGGATTTGTCGTATAATTTGCTATGCAATGCTTGTCGATTTCAAGAAACGTTTCCTTACTATAGCCTATCAACGACTATTATTTTGTGTGACAACGAATCTCTGCGCTGTGAAGGGTGAATCTTGAATATTGAATTGTAGCCTTATGACGGAAATCCGTTCTCTTTATGATTAACATGAATTTGCCTTCAATCATTATGCTGTTTCTTTGTAGATGCACAACTGAAGTTGACCAAAGTCGTTATGCTGAGCACAAATGCTGAAGATATCAAATGAGACTGTATGCACCCAATTGGTATGATCTTAAAATCAACGGAGTTTACAGATCTGTGCAAATCTCATGAAGTTTCTCAACGTCTGCGCGATTCATAAAAATACCTGGATTAAGCGGCGACCGTCACAAAATGTCGACTCCCCGAAGCTACAAGGCCTGATGCCACTATACATATCACAAAAGCGATTTGTGCAATTGTCTTCCTTCTACCAATAGCAGGCTATCGTTGGCAATCTCTCGTGATCAACTGCAGCTATGTTGTGTTCGTGTATCAGATCGCATCGTCGTTTCAGTCGGCGAATGATCTTGTTTCTCGTGATAGGTTTCACTCTCGTAGCCATCTATATTTTACTTTCCTCACCTGCGGATGTTTCAATATTCAGTAAACACATAGAAAGGCTGTCCCATTCGAATGACAGAACCTGGGAGTCGACGGCTTTCAAGGACGTTTCTGGTAGTGGTTTGTCTTCCAAGCAAGCGTGCGTTCATCCCAAACTCCTACTATGGCATCCAGAACTGAAAGCATATTTTACGGACCCAAAGGCGCTGCGCTGCTCCGAAACCGAAGAGAACTGGGTGTATGCCTTTAACGGAACTTTCCGAATTTCCGACCAGGCGGTCAAGAAACACGGAAACATAATGTGCATCTATGTTCCTATATATCGAGGGAAGGATGACTTTGAGGTCATTCGTGGAAACCCAATTAAACCAATGCGAAACGGGGATCGCTTGACATCCGATGTTTTCGAAGCAAAATGCGTTGGAGCGGATGGTGCTGTACGTACGAACATCTACGTGGGAGTTGCTCCAGATGACAGCGTTCGAGCTAGGGTACGAGGAACAGAAGAAACCGATGAATACTTTCCACTTGACCTTGACATTCTCATGTTCGGTTTTGACTCCGTGTCAAGAATGACATGGATGAGAAATCTGCCGAATTCTTATAAGTACTTTGTGGACGTCCTTGGGGCCGTCATTCTAGAAGGCTACAACATCGTGGGGGACGGAACTCCACAGGCTCTTCTTCCACTTCTGACTGGCAAGACGGAACAGGAGTTGCCGGAGGCTCGGCGTGGATTTTCCGGAGCCAAGACGGTTGACGATCACCCGTGGATCTGGAGTACCTTGAAAAATTTAGGATATGCAACGCAGTGGGGGGAAGATTCGTCTTCTATCGGTACGTTCACCTACCGGATGTTGGGCTTCCAGAATCAACCAGTGGACCATTACATTCGAACCTTCTATCTTGCCTCTGAAAAGGACTTCCACAAGTACTATCCGAACTGTCTAGGATCTCTACCTCGTCATCTGAACATGATGAATTGGATGAAGGACTTCGCCGATGTGTATGCAGGTCAGAGAAAGTTCTCTTTTGTCTTCCATGCCGAGTATACTCATGACGGATACAGCGATCTCAGAAATGCTGATAATGATCTCAAGAACTTTCTCGAATATCTTTACAAGAAGGGTCACCTTGACAGGTCCATGCTGATTCTTATGTCTGATCACGGAGCTCGATTTCAGAATGTAAGAAACACGGAACAGGGCAAGTACGAGGAGCGAATGCCGTTCTTCAGCGTTCGACTTCCCACTTGGTTTCAGGATAAATACCCGGATGCCGTTAGGAATCTGAAGACGAATGCTGGTCGCCTCGTTACTCCGTTCGATATTCACGAGACATTTCATGACATCATCGATTTCAAAGGTTCCGGACGTGGTGACGTCAGCCAACGAGGAATCAGTCTGTTCAAGGAAATTCCGAAAGAACGGACCTGCGCTGATGCGGGAATTGAACCTCACTGGTGCGCATGTCTGAGTTGGACGGAAGTGAATTTCAACGACGATCAAGTCCACCAGGCGGCGCTGGCGATCGTCCAGACGATCAATAGCTTAACGGAACCGGAAAGAAGCAACTGTGTTGAACTACGACTGGCTGAAGTTACAAAAGCGGTCAAGTGGAGCGCCAATGATAATCTGCTTCGGTTTCGACAGAGTGCTGATAAGCATGGGAGAGTTCCCGACCTTAGTGATAAGATGAACGCCACCGAAGCCCTTTACCAGATCACGTTTAGGACTGAACCAGGAGATGCCCTTTACGAAGGCACCGTCAAATTCTTCGTAGACCAGAAGCGCTACAGTGTATCCGACCGTGAAATTAGTCGCATTAACATCTACGGTCGTCAGCCACACTGTGTCATGGATCGTCTACCGCATCTAAGACCGTATTGTTATTGTAAGATGCAACTTCCAATTGTTGGAGCAGTTGCACTTTAGATGCATCTTTGTCGTTGTTGTTCTTGTTTGCTGTGTACGATATAGGAGAGATGAGCATTGATATACAGAGCAGTATTTTTGTTGCAGGATATATTTGTTTAGATCTAATCCGTTTTCGCCAAAATCTTTTGCCACAAAGACAGTGGAATTAAGTATAAATGATGGAGAATTTATTTAGGAATCCGTTTTACCGGGAATTTTGCATTTGAATGTTGTCTCTTTTGAGTTCCGATGCAGGGTCAACCGGGGGGGTTATGGACCCTTAAGCCTTTTGGCTATTATGCTTAAAGGTTCGAATAAAGATTACAATGTGAATATTATATTCCAAAGTAGGCTTCCATAGGAGAGGTAGGCCTACTTGGAACATTATTAAATGCTGGAAAATATAAACAGGTTTTTGTGAAAAATTCATAAATTGAATTTTTTGTGTCCATATCGCTCCGAGATTGGGGTCCTTGTCACCCCACTAATGTCGATATCACCCCCAAAGCACCTGATTGATATGAAAGTTATTAAGAAACATTAAACAGTCATTGATTTTATGAGAACATTGGTAACCAGAACAAAAGGCAACACTTGGGTCCATCTCTGAAGACACGGACATGGATGCTGGCCCAGGAAATCTTCCAGCTCGTTGAGTACCGTAGACATAGACAATAGATCTAATGCCATCGCCGGTACATTAAGCAGCCCAAACTTTAGGAATATAGCCTATAAGCCTACTAGATGTCTTTTCCTGTAGGCCTACATTGAGTGTCACATACGATGGATCCAGCGCCTCCTCCTGTAAGTTGAGCGAAACTAACCTAGGTGATGGTCCCAGTAACTCCTTTGATATGCCGAATGAGACAGAGGATTGATCCGGTGCCATCACCGGTACATCAAGATGCCCAAACATTGGGGATATACCAGATTTCTTCCTGTAGGTCTACATTGAGCGGCACATACGATGGATCCAGCGTCTCACTGTTGCACCTGCTGATTTGGCATTATCTGAAAACCACTGAACCCTAATAGTTCTATTTTGAAACTCGCTTGGCATTGTTTGCAATTCAATTCTGATCACAACAATAATTACACGATACCAATATCAGTTAGTCTGTTTAAAACATTCTTTATGTACAAAAGACCACATCTGGGGAGCTATGAACAATTGAACATTCAACCGGGTGATCACCCCGATGTCTCAGTGCCAATAGGCTATATCACCCCAAAAGCAATGGCATATCGGATCGTTACTTTCTCACATTTAGCAAGCACATGACGTGAAATAAAAGACACATAATGTCAAATAAACTTTATTTAAAACTGACAACTTCAAAATTTCACCTTTTTATATAATTTTGATAACCAGGGTAAGCTGTTAAACAGAAATCGGATAATTTTAAAAACAACGCGAATAAATCTGAATTTTAACACTGCGCCATCAGACTAACTGATATTGGTATCGTTGAAAGGTGAAGGACGAATGCGCATAGAGCTATAAACAGATTAGGGTTTATATATTTATCACATTAAGCTGTAGAAGACCAGTGGCCATAACACCACAGTATAAATAATTACCAGTAGGTCTACCCGGATGGCTGCCTGTTGCCAATTTTTTTGGTCACGTGGTTAGCCTCCATCTTGGTAGCAAATGACCAGCATTTGCATCGTATATTGCTATTAATAGTACACCATAACATTTCTCTTTATAAAATAACCCAGAGTGAGAGTTGAGTTGCTGGGGACCATTTTAAAAAATATATTATTACTAGCTGTACCCAGCCACGCTTTGCTGTGGCAAAAAAGACTTCCCTCCCCTACCCTTCCCCCCCTCCCCCCCCCCTCCCCCTCCCCTCCCCCACTCCCTCTCCCCCTCCGCGATGGCCACGCGGATCACGCCATAAAACGCTTGAGCAAGAAGGCCGTAAATGCGAAGGCCGTAATGAAATGCGCTAAAGAAATTTACGGAACAAACATGCCTGAATTGGTATGCAAGGCTTATTGACGGACGTAGGCTGTGTGTTGAAAACGGCGGAATTTGCAAAGTTGCTTTTTTAGCTTAAAAGATTGCGCTTTTTCCCAAAAATCATTCTCACAACCCGGCCGTGTTGGAACTAAACGTTTTGGTGAAGTTTCCAAAGCAATCAATGAAGAAAGTTCGGAGATCTTGCGTCAGGTGCCAAACGCAGTTACATTTTTATATATATAGATTATAGCTTTAATTATCTGTTATTTCCAGCCTGTTGCGCCTTTTTCCGCGTAGTAGGCCTACATTGCAGTTCTTTTAATGCAACCCGGCTTCGAGATTAAGCCGTATAGTAAAAATGCCATTGATTTAATGCCCTCGAATTTCTCTAATAAAATGAGTTAGCAGGAGATCTGAGAGGCTGGGGCTAACTTTTTGGATATATTATTATATTTTCTTTTATTATTTGTTATTTCCAGCTTGTTGCAAATTTTTTCCGGGCAGTACATTGCAGTTCTTTTAATGAATCCCGACTAATATGGCGGCTGCCGGAAACCGAAATTTGTAGTTTGTACCATAGAATTGAAAGTAAACGTAATTTGCCTATGGAGTTCTTTGCTGCGAAAATGGCGGATGACAGTGGGCGGGGCTTTAAATCTCGTCACTTATTCTGACAACTGCGAGATCCGAAATCGACGTACTGTTAATTATTTATACTGTGATAACATCCAGGGTGTCCATAGCCCCCAGGTGATCCCATATAGAATCAGTGCTTGCGAATTCAGACTGGATCATACAAATAATAATACTCGGGTCTTGACATTCTATTTATGTAATTATAAAACCTACATGAAAAGTCGAGTTTTGTGCCAAAGCTATTGGAAAGCCCAGTTTAATATGTTTGAAATAGTGTGTTCTGTGTTTTTTGCATCTTGATGTAGGCCTAATCTGAGACGTCATTCCACGATTTTGTTGCGTTGTTCTTTATGAGCGACTTTCTTATAAATTATGGATAGGCATAGGTCCTATAGTGCTTATTATTTCTAGCCAGTTAGACACGTCGTGTTCTATATTATTTATGGACGATTCTTTCAGCAAGATTTGTGATTTTCAATTCAGTTTTGTTTATATGGATTTGTAAATCTGTGTGAATACAGGTTTGTCGCTTTAGACATTTGTTGATATTAGATTTTATTCGTTTTGAACAAACTTTTGACTGCAAAAGTCTACGTTAAAACCATCGACTAGGCTTATGTTTGACAGAACAGCTAGCCACGTTCTTATCACAGTCTTCATTTGTATTTCAATCAGAAAATGTTTTGTATTGGCCTAGGCCTAGTTCTAATCACTTGCCTTTTCAAACGTCTACATAATTATACAGGCTATAGAGCGTGGCGCTTTCCAAATGTAGCCTATTCCTGAAAAAAATTATGCTTGAGCAATTTTCAAAACATTTCTTTGTCACTTGCGGCGTCATCCGTCGTCATAATGTAGGCCTTTAGGCTAACGTAATAATGCATTCTTTGTCGTAAGTTATCATACAGACGCCTTAAAGTGTTTGAACTAGTAAAATAATCGCAATAGTTAACCTAAAGCAAATGTTGCGAAATGGCATCTTAAAAATTAAATTTATGGGGAAATGAAATGATGCAATTCGGCCATTCCGGTACTCTTCAAAGTTAAAATTTATGTGAACCAGTTAAAACGCTAAAGAAAACAAACTGGAGAAAACGTTGTCCTAAGCGAGTGATAGGCCTAAGCTTATAAATTATAGTCTACAGTTGGTTTATCAATATTGCATCTTTGAATGGACGTCTGGAAAAATATTCTCGTTTTCATAACCTTCCGAAATCTTCTAGTTATTCGGCTCATCAGTAGCCTAATTTACATAAAGAAATTGAAACAAATTGATCAGAATTTATCTCCACACAATGCTGATGGTATGCCCAATAGTTTATAGACTACATTAGGCCTGTCCCATAAGATGAATTACATGTAGGCCTAGGCCTACTTGAATTGCTCGGAAGTTTAAACGAAGGAATGCATGAAGGCCTCTGCAGTCTAAACTTGTTTCGTAAAAAAGTTAAAACTGGGAATATTCTTGCTTAATGCGTAAGCTTATAACTGTGCTATCGTTCAATCAACTTCTCGTTCCAGAAATTTTAAACGATCCTAGTCAATCATGTCTGCGTATAGAGTCGCAATTCGCAAACATAGGGGCCTATAGGCCTAGGCTACACCTTTGTAGGAGTCCTGTGGAGTCCTTGACCATGATCGAAACGTCTGAATGAGATCCGGAAGGAGAAGCTGAATTAAGCTTGCATTTAACTACACATAGGCTAACATACATGTTATTGTGTGTAGCCTATGTCGCTCTTTCTCTGCGATTTCATACGGAACTAATCGTGTGTTTACGGTGGCTTTAGTAAGTTTTGCTATGGTGAACTCTTGCCGTATACCGTGTTACATTAGGCCAACGGCATGCACACCTGCTGCTGCTGCAGAATTTTGTATGTAAAAAATCTGGCTTCAATGTTATCATGTTGCACAGTGAAATGAATATGTTGAAGGCCGTTTGAATTCAGATTGATTAACTTGCAAGCTGTAGGTAGAATAAATTAACATGAGGGCTGTATTGAAGTTTTGGCAACAATAAATCTAACTGTAACTAAAACCTATAGGTATCAAAACTTTAAGTTTTCGTTTACTATAACTATAATGCAATGAATAAGACAATGGACAATAACAATAGCGAATAAAGCAAAAGTGGAGTCTTGCAACTGGAAGTAGAACTAAACCTAACAATCCGCATACCAATGGTAACGAAGATAAAACAAATCCAAAATCAGAACGAAAACCTACAACGAAAGCTGGATTGTCGCTTAGGCCTACTTGCTTGACATTGAGTGTTGCTGTCAGGCATTAAAAGTAGATGTAGGCCTACTTAGCCTACTTGTGATTATTCCAATACTGGCAATAGGCCTACTCTTCTTTTCATAGGTCTACATCTACGTCTTTCCAACATCCTATATTTCGCCTTTAAAATTTCTGACAGTTCGTTGCGATAATTTGGCATGATATTGTGGATTTTACTTGAGTTCAGTGCTATTTTAGATGACAGGAAAAATAAAATTGCGTCGCTAGACCAATGAAAATGGTGTATGACAATACGTTAAACATAATAAATTATTAGAGAAACCGGTCAGCGAATGCATTGCTGAGTTGCTCCATAAACGATGCTGAAAGTGATGTCAAGACTCAATCAAGCATAGGCCTACACTAATAATCATTTGCAATGAGCAATGAACTATAGAATGAAGAAAAGTTCGTTCTTGTTTTTAAGCAAAAAACTTACTTTCCTTTGAAATGTATAGTCTTTTTCTGAACTTGTGGATTATTAAAGGCATGACATCCACCGGAAATGAGTGGAATATTATAACCATGAATATAAGTAAATCTAAAACTTGGACATAATAAAAAAATCAAATGCTTTCGTCATCGTTGGCTGTAACTAAAACTAAAACTCACAGGATAGCGAAAAACTAATTATAACTAAAACTAAAATACAATAGCCATAACTAAAACTAAAACTAAATAGGCAGCTATAGCTTCACTGGAGGGCTGATAGCCTACTGATTGAGAATACGGTAACTTAAGCCAGCAATCTCCAAATATTGGCCTATTTTCCATTGCTCGAATAAATTCAATTAGGGGTATAATTCATAAATCATAATTATCTGTTTTGTTAAGCTCGAAAAACTTAAATGTAGTTATTGAGTCAGTTACTACTTTCTTTATGATAAAACTTTAATCATTCCACAGGCCGAGGGTTGGAGGGTGATAGGTCAGTGATAGTTTTGATACACGTCCAGCGAACTGTTCATTTGAATAGCTATCATAGACACCATTCGTTGCAATGAAGATAGTTAATTTTGTCGCCATCTTCGATTTTTCAGGGAGTCCACCTTAAATGCAAAAGATCGCTTAATCTTTCAACTCAAGTTATCACATTACGATAATTCGCCATATTGTTTACACTGCCTCCAAATTATGGACCACCAACATCATAAATAAAAGACACAAGCAGACAATCCGAAATTAGCCGATTAGAATTTGTAGCGATTGATCAATGAATTAATAGCTAAAATCTTCAGCTTTGATTTGCATGAACTAAGGGCTAGGTTTCAGAAGCCTATCTGGACACAGGGCCTAGGCCTTTGATTAACTAAGCAAGCACAGGCCTAATATATAATTACTGTAATCTTGTCTGTCATCCAAAATACCGATGTCTATTATAGTGCCTATAGAGTCTTTGAGACTATACGTTCTGCTCTGCTTTTAAGACTGTTCTCTTTAGCCGTGGTTGGGTCGGGAGCGCATTTGAGTAGCTATTCTTGAAGAGGCGCTATATCAATGTCTGAAATCAATGTGTTTAGTTGAGAAAAGCCGAATTAATGACAGTAGTAAATTACCTGCTTGAAGTTATATCGAAATGTTATAAAATCCACTGAAAACATAAATATAAATCCGGTTTTAAGGTTCAGATTAATTGCATTATTAATTTATTTTATATAGGGAAACTGCTTTGTGGTCGTTCCAAGCCGTAGCCTACTTTGTTAAGTGCACGCTATTTGCAACGTGGCCATAATAGGCACAGTTGATTTAGTGTTGCACAGTAGACGTAGGTCTATAGCCGTCTATTTGTAGGAATAGTCCTAGGTCTATTTGACAATAGATCCTAAAAGGCGGTTCGTGTGAATTACATTGTCGCTCTACTGATGTAATCCTATTATATTTAAGATATTTTGTATATAGATGAGACTTGTTGTGACTGTGTGAATATTTTCCTTGAACTGCGGTACTGCTGATCAAATCTCAGCCTTTGTGTTATGATATTGAAGCCAATGTTGTTCTTGATGCTAGTACAATGCCTATCGATATTTATTCTATCTAAGCTATATACTTGTAACACGTGGCAGACAGTGTTGGTGCTATTTAGATTGAACATTTGTTGTTAACAAAGGACGAAGATGGCTGGGTCGGCCATGAACATTTTCACCAGTAGGCCTACAGCTCCAGTTTAAGCAAGAACATTTTCATAAATCCAGCTCCAATACTATTGTCGTGTAACAATAATTGTCGTGAACCAGCTGTCCGTGAACGAATTGTCCGTGAACCAGTTGTCGACTTGTCGTTGAACCAGTTGTCGGTGAACCAGTTCTCGTGGAACCAAATTTAAGGCTTTCAACTTGATCAGTGTTGGATGTAACATAATTCTGATCACTCGATCGTCGCTACCTGTACGTTATAATAATGTTTCTTATTAGAACATAATATAGGCCTAAATAGGCAGTAATTAAGTACATCAGAGTGTGGATTTCCAATTGGTTTAATAAAGAATAAAAAAATTATACAAACATTTATGGTCAATGCTGTGTTTAGCTGTCGTTGCCGAAGACTAATATTGTTGTTTTGCTCCCTTGCGTCACTTAAAAAACGATTCAAAACCGAGTTACGCCTAACCGACTTCAGTTACTGTTCAAGTGTTCATGTAGGCTAGAGATTGTAGACCCTACAGCCCCTTTATGCAGCGGCAGAAGAATTATTGCCCGTTTGACTGCACTGACTGCAGTAGGTCTAACTATCAACAAGACGAGAACATTGCTTTTCATGAGTTAAGCTGAGTGATAGCAGACTTGAAAAAGAAAGTTTTTTAATGGCTCGAGATCTTTGCTTCATTGAAGTTTGGCTGAAACGCCGATGCCGAATGGATGACAATGCCCAATTAATCATCTGCATGTTTTCTTAAGATCCAGATAGTCTAGAAATTTGACTGGACAGGTCTTGCTGATGCTGATCATTAATAATAATAATAATAATAATAATAATAATAATAATAATAATAATAATAATAATAATAATAATAATAATAATAATAATAATAATAATAATAATAATAATAATAATATAATAATTTGACTGGACAGGTCTTGCTGATGCTGATCATTAATAATAATAATAATAATAATAATAATAATAATAATAATAATAATAATAATAATAATAATAATAATAATAATAATAATACTAATAATAATAATAATAATAATAATAATAATAATAATAATAAAAACTTCTGCCGCTGGCACCCTCTCCATCCAGTCCCTCATCTTGGGAACGGCCTGGAACATTGATGACGATTCATCCGATTCCGCGCGGTCCGAATGGATGCGGATTACTGAGACGGGAGATCCAACTGAATATCCAGGTCACAAGCAGTCACTATTGGACAACCCGCTGTTGCTTAAGACCGTGCTTTCCATCGAGTCCAAGCTACAAGACCCATACGATCGGGCAAGACTAAAGGCGTCAATGGCACCACACGCCTCTGACTGGCTTCACGCCCTTCCACTGACCGCGTTCGATCTCAGATTGAGTGACGAGGCTGTGAGAGTTGCGGTTGGCCTCCGACTGGGAACGGCCATCTGTGAGCCGCACACGTGTGTGTGTGGCGCCCCTGTTTCGGCAAGGGGCTCGCATGGCCTTTCATGCTCCCTTGGATTCGGTAGACAGGCAAGACACAGCACCATCAACGACCTTGTCTACCGGGGCTTAAATAGAGCTGGTACTCCGGCAATCAAGGAGCCGTCGGGCCTCGCCAGGACTGACGGGAAAAGACCGGATGGCCAGACCCTAATCCCTTGGAGCAACGGAAGGGCGTTAATTTGGGACGCGACCGTGGTGGACACGTTGGCCGCCTCGTACGTCCTTGAGAATGCGTCCGAAGCCGGAAGAGCAGCAGAGAAAGCCGCCACAAGAAAATTGTCAAAGTATTTGGATCTCCAAAGGACATACCTCTTCGTCCCCTTAGCCGTGGAAACAATGGGCCCCATCAACAATGAAGGTCTCGCCTTTGTGTCCGAGATTGGACGCCGGCTGTCGAAGATCTCTGGTGATTCACGTGAAGCAGGCTTTCTATTCCAGAGCATTTCAGTCACGATCCAGCGCTACAACGCCGTTGCCTACCAAGGCACCTTGTCTGGTTTACCCGGAGCTATGGACCGGCCACTCTAAGCAAACTGAAATTGATCTGTTAAAACTAAACCAAAACCTAAATCTAACATTCTTGTTATAATAATAATAATAATAATAATAATAATAATATTATTAATAATAATAATAATAATAATAATAATAATAATAATAATAATAATAATAATAATAATAATAATAATAATAATAATAATAATAATAATACTAATAATAATCTCGTCTGGGACGCCACGGTGATCGACACTGTAGCTTCATCATACGTCCAGGCGACATCCGTTTCTGCGGGTGCGGCAGCGGAAGTGGCGGCTACCAGGAAGGTCGATAAGTACAATCATCTTATGGCCACCTATCTCTTTGTTCCACTGGCTTTCGAGACCATGGGACCAATCAACATCGACGGATTGAAGCTTCTGAAGGTTTTGGGGCGTCTCCTGACTCAAATCACTGGGGACCCCAAAGAGTCAAGCTATCTGTTCCAACGGATTTCAGTTTGTATCCAACGTTTCAACGCTGTTGCTTGCAGGGGCACATTCGAGAAGCAGCCACAGCTATCAGATTGACTACAACTGGTTCCATAGTCTTTATATTCACTATTCGTTGTCTTGTATACCTTTGTGAATTGAACAACTTCGGATAATTTTATATAATAATAATAATAATAATAATAATAATAATAATAATAATAATAATAATAATAATAATAATAATAATAATAATAATAATAATAATATAGTAATAATAATAGTATTAATAATAATAATAATAATAATAATAATAATAAGCCGTTCCAGAATACAATTTTTTTAAGTCTCCGGATAATTTTTTGAAATCCCGAGGGATCTGAGATACCTCGGGTAAAAAATAATAATAGACCTAATCTTTTCTTTAATGAAGCGCCTGCAAGACGCAATGCGCTTTAGCCTAATTAGCCTACAAGTTATGCAGTAGGCCAAATCTTAATTAGGCCTAAACTTAACTATTAACAGAACAGACAGCTTTGCAACAATAGCGATACGGCGCTAATAGCAGTCTACAAAGCACATCCGCCCAACGGGGCTCAAACTCGCTACCTCTCGCACTCTAATAGGCCTAATAACCTAATCTTCGTTCAATGACGAGTCAATCGGACAAACCGCAGAATGATTACAGGTAGGCCCCTAGGCCTACAGATCATACGAAATACGGCCCACTAGGCTATGGCACGACACGAAGGTCAGCTTTACAGCAGTCGGTTCGGTAGATTATAGCACTAATGGCCTAAGACTAGTGCTGGATCACTCCTGGTTCGGCCAATCCAGAAGTGGGAAGGGCTATCTTATTTTCAGCCGCACCCGAGTCAAGCCACACAACAACACGCCAGCGTGTTATCCATTGCACTAGGCCTACCGATTAGGCTAGGCTTAGGCCTAGGCCTAACTTATTTTTAAAAAATCAGTGTTCAGCTTTTGGTCTAACTTTTTCCAAATTTTGGTTAAGTAGTAGTTATTGTTTAACTTAACAAAATTAGTTTTAGTGCCGATCACTCTTTTAACCGATGGATTTTGACACGAGAAGAGATAGGATCATGATAGGAAAGCTTCGTTGCTTTACCCAGAAATAGACCAGAAGCCCTTGCGCGACTCTTTTCCAGTTTCGTCATCAGTGATTCATCTTCCTGCTTTAGAAAATCTTTCGACCTAATTGTAACCAATCATTAGTCAAAATTCACATTTGCAATTACGTCACGAATATATTAGAGCAATGCGCGAGTCGAATCATGGCGTCTAAAGTCTAAACATGTAAGCACATGTATAATATAAAATAATATAATTATGTGATGTAAGTGAAATCTGACGTTGATTATAATTTGTTTATTAATAATTTACTTTTCGGACAATCTGGTTGACAGACCGCGCAACCGGGTAGGTGTGCAGTTATGCTATTGAAACAATTCACAAGAACACACAAATAAAATCTTAACTACCCGGTAGCGTATTGGAAAACACGCTGGTATTGAGAGCGAGGGGTACCGAGATCGACCCCCGTAGGGCGGACGCCTTGAAGGCTGCAGCCATATCCAATAAAGTTAGATCGTTTAGTAAGGCACTAGATTTGGCGATCTATTCAAGTCTAATTTATTGACCCCTATAATAATAAATAGTGATATCAGAGTAAGTTTATCCTGGCCTATTTAGACGTGCATTCTTATGCAAAATTTGTCATTTAGCCTAATATTCGTTAATTAAAATTAATGCATCTTTATAGGGGCCTGCTCAGAGTGTCTCCCAACGTCAGCGCGGAAAAATAAAACAAATAAAATATAATTTTATAGTAGTAGTTCGTCGCATTTATGTCTTTCTTTCTTGTGCAATGTGCATAAAATTATGTCGTAAAATTTTATTTTCCGTGACGTTTGCATCGTTGAAGCACTATATAGCTCAGTTGCTAGAAAACTGTTAATTTCGAATTACCAACAAACAATCCTTCCAATTAGCCTAGAGGTGTCTTTTCGGTTAGACTACCGCCATAACTTCACTTTATCACTACTTAGCCTACTTCGTAAACTAAAGTCTAACGTTATTCGAAATTCCCTAATAATGATATGATATTTTCTTTATTGAACAATCCGGTTGACAGACCGCAAGCCAGGGCTTTTTTAACGCGCAGTTGTACACGAAATGTGGTTAATGTGCAGTTCTAAATGTTCAGTTTTAGAAGCACTTCTGTGCAGTTAAAACTAGTTGAAAAGGCCATTTTCCTCCGATTGGGGGTAGGCCTAATTTACAATGGAGTATGGAAAGGAAAGAAGGAGTTGTGCAGTTCGAAAAATTCATTTAAAACAGCATTGCAATTAAATTCGGCTACTGTAAATTCTGTAATAACTTGTGATCATCCGTTCATACTACGAATAATATTGTAGGCCTACTCATACTGCCTTCATTCAGTTTGAATTAATAAACGAAGATTCTGTACGCGTTTTGATCAGTTAACGCTGCAACTCTTCCATTTGATGTCCACGCTTGTTATATTAACCTAATGGTGGAATTGATTAACTGCTGTCTCCTAGCCTCGATGACTTCTTTGTCATTGTTAATATTTTGATGATATAATTCCTTTTTATTTTCTATTTTATGTAGACTATTTAGCAGATCAGAGCTCTGCCCATCCTGAAAAGAAGCACCAAAATGATAACAGGTTAAATTACTGACCAGATCGTTCGCTCCTCTACAAGATGCTTGAGAGACTAGTTTTGTATTTCCTCTACCAATAGCTGTCGTTGGCAATCTCTCGTGATCAACTGCAGCTATGTTTTATCCGTGTATCAGATCGCAACGTCGTTTCAGTCGGCGAATTATCGTGCTTCAGGTGATAGGTTTCATTCTCTTAGCCATCTATATTTTACTTGAATCGTTACCTGCGGATTTTTCAATAATATTCAGTAAACGCATAGAAAGGTTGTCACATTCGAAGACGGACAGAAACTGGAATTCGACGGCTTTCAAGGACGTTTCTGGTAGTGGTTTGTCTTCCAAGCAAGCGTGCGTTCATCCAGAACTTGTCTTATGGCATCCAGAACTGAAACCATATTTTACAGATCCAAAGGCGCTGCGGTGTTCCGAGACCGAAGAGAACTGGGTGTATGCCTTTAACGGGACTTTCCGGATTTCCGACCAGGCGGCCAAGAAACACGGAAACATAACGTGCATCTATGTTCCTATATATCAAGGGAAGGATGACTTTGAGGTCATTCGTGGGAACCCAATTAAATCAATGCCAAACGGGGCTCGCTTGACGTCCGATGTTTTTGAAGCGGAATGCGATGGAGCGGATGGTGCTGTAAGTACGAACATCTACGTGGGAGTTGCTCCAGATGACAGCGTTCGAGCTAGGGTAAGAGGAACGGAAAAAAAACATGAATACTTTCCACTTGATCTTGACATTCTCATGTTCGGTTTTGACTCCGTGTCAAGAATGAATTGGATGAGAAATCTGCCGAATTCTTATAAGTACTTTGTGGACGTTCTTGGAGCCGTTATTCTAGAAGGCTACAACATCGTGGGAGACGGAACTCCACAGGCTCTTCTTCCACTTCTGACTGGCAAGACTGAACCGGAGTTGCCGGAAGCTCGACGTGGATTTTCCGGAGCCAAGACGGTTGACGATCATCCTTGGATCTGGAGAACTCTGAAAGATTTAGGATATGCAACCCAGTGGGGAGAAGATTCGGCTTCTTTCGGTACGTTCACCTACCGCATGTTGGGCTTCCAGAACCAACCAGTGGATCACTACATGCGGACATTCTATCTTTCCTCGGATAGTGACTTCGACAACAACTTCCCGAGCTGTCTAGGATCTCTACCTCGCCACCTGAACATGATGAACTGGATGAAGGACTTTGCCGATGTGTATGCAGGTCAGAGAAAGTTCTCTTTTGTCTTCCATGCCGAGTACAGTCATGGCGGATTCACGGAACTGAAGCACGCCGACGATGATCTCAAGAACTTTCTCGAATATCTCAACAAGAAGGGGCACCTCGACAGGGCCATGTTGATTCTTATGTCTGATCACGGGGCTCGATTTCAGAAGGTAAGAAACACTGAACAGGGCAAGTACGAGGAGCGAATGCCGTTCTTCAGCGTTCGACTTCCCACTTCGTTTCGAAATAAATACCCGGTTGCCGTTAGGAATCTGAAGACGAATGCTGGTCGCCTTGTTACTCCGTTCGATATTCACGAGACATTTCAAGACATCATCGATTTCAGAGGTTCCGGGCGTGGTGACGTCAGCCAACGAGGAATCAGCTTGTTCAAGGAAATTCCGAAAGAACGGACCTGTGCAGATGCGGGAATTGAACCTCACTGGTGCGCATGTCTGAGTTGGACGGAAGTGAATTTCAACGACATTCAAGTCCACCAGGCGGCGCTGGCGATCGTCCAGAGGATCAATAGCTTAACGGAACCGGAAAGAGTCAACTGTGTTGAACTACGACTGGCTGAAGTTACAAAAGCGGTCAAGTGGAGCGCCAATGATAATCTACTTCGGTTTCAACAGAGTGTTGACATTCATGGGAGAGTTCCCGACCTGAGTGATAAGATGAACGCCACCGAAGCCCTTTACCAGATCACATTTAGGACTGAACCAGGAGATGCCCATTACGAGGGCACCGTCAAATTCTTTATAGACCAGAAGCGCTACAGTGTATCCGACCGTGAAATTAGTCGCATTAACATCTACGGTCGTCAGCCACACTGTGTCAAGGATCGTCTACCTCATCTAAGACCGTATTGTTATTGTAAGATACAACTTCGAATTTCTGGAGCAGTTGCACTTTAGATGTATCTTTGTCGTTGTTGTTCTTGTATGCCATGTACGTTATTGCGGAGATGAGCATTGATATAGAGAACAGTATTGTTTGCTGCAGGATTTAGTTTGTTTAAATCTAATCCGTTTTTCCAAACTTTATTGGCACCGAGATTGGCGAAACGAGTATAACTAATCGAGAATTTCTATGGGTTCAGGTTTACCGAGAAATTTGCATGTGAATATTGTCTCTTTGAGTTCAGATGCATAGAATCAGTGGTTAGGTATTTAGACTGAACCATACAAATAATATTTTGCGGGCCTTGACATTGTATTTACTCTATTATAAAACCTACACGAATAGTCGAGTTTTGTGCTAAAGCTTTCAGTAAACCGCGTTTTATATGTTCGTAATTAGTATGTTCTGTGTTTCTTGCATCTTGATGTATTCTGAGACATCATTCCATGATTTTGGTCCGTTGTTCTTTATGAAATTGCGAAGGACGTTCTTCAATGGATTGTGCTTATTTCAAGAACAATTTTTTTAGACACGTTCTATAGGCCTAAATGGACAATTCTTTCAGCAAGATTTGCTAATTTCAATTGAGTTTTGTTTGTATGAAGCTATAAATTCTTACGAATGCAGGCTTGTCGCTTTAGACATTTGTTGATATTAGATGTTATTTGCATTTACAACCATGTCCCCCGGACTATTTGTGACGGAATAGCCACATTCTCCTCACCGTTTTCGTTTGTATTTCAGCCTGGAAATGTTAAACATGGCTCTTCTCAGTCCCATACATAATTTTATCTATATAAATAAAAATATAACCGCGTTTGGGTCGGTTTCAAGGATCTCCGAACTTACTTCAACGATTGCTTTCGAAACTTCACCAAAACGTTTAGTTCCGACACGGCCGGATTTGCAGAATGCTTTTCCCTTCTTACACCATGTTTTAAACCAAAAAAGCAACTTTGCAAATTCTACCGTTTTCAACACATACGCCCGTCGATAAGCCTTGCCTTAAAATTCGGGCGCGTTTTAAATGGTGGTTCAGTGTGTTCCGTTTATGTAGCGCATTTCAACACATTCGATTGCGGCCTTTTTACTGAAGCGTTTTAGGGCGCTATCGATATGCCTTGCCTTCCAATTCCAGCGCGTTTCAAGTGGTGGTTCAAATGTGTGTACCGTTTATGTAGCGCATTTCAACACATTCCATTGGGCCTTTTTGCTGAAGCGTTTTAGGGCGCTATCCCAGTCGCTATCGGGTAGGGACGGTGTGAAAAAGGAAAGGAGGGGAGGAAGCGGGACGAAGATGGAAGGGAGCAGGAGGAGAAGGGGAGGGGAGGGGGAGGGATGGTTGAATGCTCTTTTCAGCCACAGCAACGCGTGGCCGGGTACGCTATTATGTATATATATATATATATATATATATATATATAGAGCTTGGCTTTTCAAATTGATTCCCGGCGAAATCATGCTTGGGCCGATTTCTGGACATTTCTGTACCAATTAAGACGAGATCCATCGACTTGTGTATAACGTAACAATGCATTCATTGTTGTAAGTTATGAAGCAGACGCGTTATTCAGGTATGCGAAACAGTAAAATATTCACAACAGTTTACCTTGAGCGAATGTTGAAAATGGCATCTTAAAAATTAAATTTATGGGGAAATGAAATGATTCAATTCGGGTAGGCCTATAGGGCCTAATCTTCAACGTTAAGACTTATGTTAACCAGTTAAAACGTTAAAGAAATAAGAGACAATGTTGTCCTCAGCGAGTGACAGACTAGTCTACAGTTAACTGTTGGTTTATCAATTGCATCTTTAAATGGACGTCTTGAATAAATTTCTCGTTTTCATAGCTTTCCGAAATCGCCTGCGTATTCGGCTTATTAATAGTTGTTAGTAATTTAGGTACAGTTTCGATCAAATTGATCAGAATTGATCTCTACACTTTGCTGATGATACCCAATAGTTTACCCCATTACATAAAATGTGTTGAATTGCTCCTAAGTCTAAACGAAGGAATGCATGAAGGCCTCTAAGTCTACACTTGTCTCGTAACAGTTTAAAATAGGAATTCTCTTGGCTATAACTAAGCTATCTCACACCAAGGACAAAATAAATCTGGTAAGATATCCGCTCTCCGCTTAGGCAACGTATAGGCACTAGGCAGGGCTGTACTCAAGGGCATACACGGGTAGGCTATATGCTAAATTCGTGTCAATCTTCGGAGGAGATGACTAAAAAAGGTCATCAGGTTTAATGGGACGGAAAATTGACAACACTTGAGGAAATTTTTCGGCCGGATGACTAAAAAAAGGTCATCAGTTTTTTCACGACTTTTCGGACGAAAAATTGGCGACTTGTACGAAAACAATTTCGGGCGGGAAAATTTTTCCGGCGGTATCAAAAGTTCTGAGTATAGCCCTGCGTATACATGTAGGCTAATGTAGGCTACAATGCAGACCAGTTTAACTGATATAACAAGTTAACAAGTTAAACTGGTTTGCGTGTTTATGGATGAAATGTCTGCTCTTTACAAATTATTGTGACCCAGAGGGTCTACTTCTAAACCATAGGCACTTCTGAAACATTGACTTCCAAATGGAATAGTAACTACGGAAAATTGTGAAAATCTTATTTTTTTACTACACAAAACCTCAGAAGTATCGGTGTAAAGGTTTCAAATTACCCCCTCCTAAACATTACCCCCCGGTAACTTGAAACCGGTCTCAGATTACCCCCCGGAAACTAGATTTGCACCAATCATCGCATTCATTGCACTAATAAAATCAGAAAAAGCATCCAGCTTCTTGTTTTGGTCTGCAGAATATCATCCGTCATCCCACTTCGTGTTTTGTTATCAATATTTTGATCCGAAAAAAATAATAGCCTCGAAGACATTTTCTTCAACGGCGATTAGTATTCTAGTTACAGAAGAAAATATTGATAACAAACCACGAAGTGGGATGACGGATGAAAATCTTCAGATCAAAACAAGAAGAGAAATGATTTTTCCGATTATTTTAGTGCAATAAATGCGATGATTTATGCAATTTACAGTTTTCAGGGGGGGGGTAATGTTTAGGAGGGGTAATCTGAAACCTTTACACCGGCACGGTAATTACGTAGCCTATAAATGATTGTCTTTGAAAACATGCCGACAACTCGTAGCTATGGTGCATTGCATGCCACTCGATGCAAATCGTTCATCTGAATTGAATTTCGGTTCAACAATTTCCGCCATATCTACTAAACGTGCCATTCAATTTGCGCCATCGTCCGCCCATGTAAACAATGCCCCATAGGCCTACGTATCACTAATTTGTCATAGCCTAATTATAATACAGTGCTTTTCTTTGGGTTCATTCATGCGCATGTCTTAGGGTAGGCCTAATAATTATAATTAGGCTATGGTCTCTCCTGTATTTTGTAGGCACGCCTAGTTGTGGTCTTCATTTAGTAGGCCTAATAATAATAATAATTAGGTCTATCTCTCTTTCCTTTTAATCATAACTATCAAAACCGATCGATAGGCCTAATGATAAAAATTAATATCTCTTTGTCAAACATAATAATTCAATAAGTCGATTGCATAAAATCTACAAAGGTAACGCAATCTTAGCCTATGGGTAAATTTAGACGCGCAACTTCTGCAGGAAATTTCAAGCAAACAATCATAGGCTTTCCACAAAAAATGTTACATGTTTAACGACACTGCCATGCCAAAGATGATTAGTGTCGCCCTCCTCTTTTATCCAGGCTTGAGACTGGCACTGGCAGAATGCGACCAGTGAGGGGTAGGCCTATATAGTCTCTTTGACTGAACTTGTGGACTTAGAAATGGTTGGAAGATCAGAACTACAAATAAAACTGAACTTGGACTTAAATAGCAAAAACTCAAAAGTTTTCGTGATCGTTAACTGTAATCACCAGAATTCAAATTAAACAGGCAGCCATAGCTTCAGTGGAGAGCTGGTAATGATTGCAAATAAATTAATCGAGCGATATCCAAAAATACTTTACATTAGTTAATTTGAATAAGTTATACTGATGTAGCCTAATCCTATTATATTTAAGATATTTTGTATAATTATAGATGAGACTTGTTGTGACTGTGTGAATATTTTCCTTGAACTGCGGTACTGCTGATCAAATCTCAGCCTTTGTGTTATGATATTGAAGCCAATGTTGTTCTTGATGCTAGTACAATGCCTATCGATATTTATTCTATCTATACTTGTAACACGTGGCAGACAGTGTTGGTGCTATTTAGACTGAACATTTTATTGATAAGAAAGGACGAAGATGGCTGGATCGGCCCAGAAGGAAAGTCTTAAATATTTATCAAAGACTTTCCTTCGATGCCGGGGACTTAAGACTTGAGAATGCCACTGGTTGTTGCTGTTTAACGACACTTGCCATTCCATAGACGATTAGTGTCGCCCTCCTCCTTTATCCAGGCTTAGGACTAGCACTGGCAGAGTGCAACTATATGGCGAGTTTGTTTTGTTGGGCTGAGTGTCTTCGTCATATCTAGGGCTTAAACGTCGCTTGGGGTTTAAGCCCCAAGTGCCACCTCATATTTACGTTTCTTGTGCAGTGACATGAATGGGAGCATGAATAATTGTAGTGGGCCTATTATAGGCTACTTGCTGTTCATTTGATTTTTATTTTCTATTTATTTCTATTTATTTCTTCATTTCTATAGTGCCTCTTTAAGTTAATTCAATTTAATTGTTTACCCTAGTTTGCTGTTCGCTGCTTCTGAATTATTATGTCATTCTATCGTCGGGCGTCTTACTATCCAAAGAAAATCAAGAAGTAGGCCTCAAAAATTCCATTAACTGCATGTTAGGCCAAACAGTTAACGCGGTCATAAAGCGACGCAGAACCACAGATTTAGATCGTTGGAATTTATCATTTTAGACTCATCAGAAACTTCAAAAAATTAGGGTCAACATTTCAATTCATCACAAATTTTAACAGTAAAAAATGAGCTGTTTTACCGTTAACATAGGCCTATTTTGATTTTACAGATATTGGCATATAGTGAGGACGTTAAGCTCGTGCATTGTGCAAACTGTGGATAAAAGCAACAAACTTTTTTGTATTGAAGAAAAACATATTTTAAGACTTTTTAGCTAGCTGCATTAAAAAATTCGATCCGGAACATAACTAAAAAACTTAGTGAAATGTGTGGAAAATTCGGTTACTTTTGCTGTTAGATCGACCATTTGGGCGAATTTATTGGGCTATTTTTGCTCTACAGGGCCAACCTTGTGCGAAAGCTTGGCTTACAAACTAGTTTCGTGAGCGATGATTGGGCTGAACACTTATAAACACTTATTAATTAAAGTTGTTTTTCGCTCGTATTGTGCGTAAAAACATTAAAAAATTTCAACAAGGATTATGTAAATTTGCATGCATTTGAATATTTATGTTTGGAAGGTTAGAATTTTAATAACATAGCGATGTCTAAGCAATGTTTTTAATCGACTCGGTAGTCCCAATGCTTGCCAGTATCTATATTATTCGCCTATCGCAGCATTAGTATTTTTCCCTCAGTCTTACTTCTGCTTTTGGCGTGAATCCTTTTCATGGTAATGTTGCAGGCTTTGGTTCTGCCATGTAAACGGTATGGCAGCCAAGAAATGGCTAAAATAGAACGCTGTGACTTATCAGACGCATCCCATGATGCAGTGCTATCATTAAGTAATCAGCGCGAGATCCGAAGTAAAAAGGGTTAAGTTAATAATTATAAATGAAAATATTAAGTAAATAATATGAGTAAACAGAAAGTTCGAAAGTGAAGAAACCTGCGCTTCTAAAACCGATTGGGCGCTTTTAAACACAGGTCTCTTGATGCCTTGGGTCAGGCTAAGCATCTTGAGTTTGGGTTAGGGTCAGGTTAGGCATCATGATGGTAGGTTTGGATTAGGATTAGTGTTGACATTAGATACTGTCCAAAGATACTGTAGGCCTATATGCCGGTGGACAGTGCTATCTAATGAGAGGACAACCTAACCCTAACCGACACTCACGACGCCTTACCCAATTTCTGTGTGCTTCCATTATTTCATTCTTTTTTCAAACATTTTTCATAAGAATTTGAACACTTATTTCTTAATTAATTGGGTCTACAGGTTTTAATTTTAATTAACCCTATTTCGTCATAATTTTAAAACTTGTTTTCCCATTAATTCGGTAGATTTTAATTTAGTGTATTGCTGTACTAAAATGAAATGTCCTATTTGCGTACTTAAAATTGTGTTAATTTGTTGTGTTGATTGCATACTCACTGAGTGCATTCCATCACGGGATAAGGCTGATAGGTCACAGCGATCTATTTTAGCAATTTCTTGGGTGGCTATACTGCTTTCATAAACTGCATGACTACCCGTTTCATCAATCTAGCTTCCATAAGTTCCATTAAGGCAAGAATTTATTTAATCAGTATTGCTTCTATTTGAATAACAACAACTATTTCTTGTCATTCTACATTTAAATGAAATATATTGTTCATCAATCCAGCTTTCATTTCAGTTAGAATTTTTTCATCGATCCCACTTCTATTTAAGTAAACATTTTTCATCAATCCAACTTCTGTTCAGTGAGAAATTTTTCGTCACTCCTACTTGTCTGCATCCAACGCTAAAACCCACTCAATGATGAATGATTTTTTAGAACTCTAAAGCGATAGATTACCCTGTGAGTTTGTGTGTGCCAGAATAAAGCACACGAGAAACTGCAGTGTCCAGCTAATTGAGTTATCATTGACAAGAATTGGTAAAACCGTAGTTTATGGAGCTAAATTATGTTAAGCTGTCAGGTTAAAGTTGAAGTCGAAAATTAAATCTTTGCTAGATCGATGAAGATTTTTGCCATAAAGGGAAGTTAAATTGATGGAAAGTAAAATAACTTGATTAAAAAAATTTAATTGATGAAGAAAATTCTTCCTATGAACATCATTTCGACTGATGAAAATGTTTTCCTTAAATGTTTGGCTGTATTGATGACATTAATTATTGTTTTTTATGTGACCATTATATAGCGCTATTGTCAGCAAGTCTTTCAGAAGTGCTGCCAGTGTGATGGACCCGGAAAGAAAAAGCAGATTTGAGACAAGAGAAAGATGAGGAAAGATTACCAGAGAGAAAGGTGGAGCGAACTGATGGTGGAATTCCATTCCATAGAGAAAGACCTATGCAGGCAAAGCAACTGGATTGAGGCAGTGCAGACATGAGGACTAAAAAGTCCAGGCACTTCTTTTTTTTACACTTTTAGCACTGATGTTTTGGCGTCAAGCTTTAGGAACACTGCCTCTCTTACCAATTCCTGCAGGCTGTTCTACAAAAAATTTCGCTGCTTTAAAGATCACGTACTGGTACTTTCAGCAACTCTGGTTTATTCCTCATACGAAATACAACGAATTTACTTGATCATGCAAATCTATGCAAAGCTCAGAACTCAAAACTGAAAAACAGAAAATGTGTTTAGCTGCTCTAGATCAAAAGTTATTGAAGAAGTCTGAAAATCTCATAAAATTAAGCAGACGAAAATTCACATAGTTTTTGTCCTACCAAATCAACTTCAGCAGCCCACATATTATCTCAGTCAGTTTTTCATTTTAGACGTGTTCTTCAAACTTCCCAGGTCTTCCAACGAAAAGACAAGGAATTATTGTCACTAATGCTGGTTGTCAGCGTAATCTTACTGAGACAACTGACAGGCAGATCGTGAATAACTAACTAGACAAGTTTTGCAGAGAAAACACTTTGTTAAAATAGTGATAGAAATAAATGACAGCATATTTTAACTGACATTTAATTACTAGTGATAAAAAATGTAAATCAAATACTTTCTAACAATTGTGGTGACAGCATACATTTATATAGGAAATTTACGAAATGTAAAAGACCTGTTTTACAATTTGAATTTTGACATTGTGTCTTTTTATGACATTATTTTGATGACATGTCTTTCATGATGGATGCAAACTGATATTAGTAATTGGTATCTGCTGACAGTTCTCTTGAAGTCCTTTGTTTTAGTGTCCAAAACATTGTGCTACCCCAGATGACCATATTGCAGCCGGAAATTGCAGTGTTCATGTTGTCAAAAGACCACATATTCTGCATCTAAGTGCAATATGGAGTTGCATATCAGCTCCGGAAATGTGCAGTTTTAGCATACTTTCCTAGTATACTGTAGCCATATCAATTGTCACACACAAGTATGCACATCTGTAATGTTTGAATCAGATTAGTAATGGGACACGTTGTTAAAAGACAACATACCTGTATTAAGTGCATAAAGAGTTACGCACTGGCTCTGAAATTTTGAATATTTAGCATACTTCCATAGCAAACTGGCGCTCTAACAATTGTACCACACATATGTATGCATGTTATAATGTTTTAAATCAGGCTAGTAATGTTTCCTGTTATCAAAACATCACATATTCTGCATCTAAGTGCATAAAGAGTTGCGTATTGTCTCTTAAAATGTGAATTTTTAGATACTTTCATAGTATACTTGTTCTGTATCAATTGCCCCACCACATGTATGTATATGTGTAATGTTTTAATTATGTTAGTAATGTTTCATGTTGTCGAAAGACCACATATTCTTCATCTGTGTGCATAAAGATGTGCGTATCGGCTCTGGAAATGTGAATTTTTAGCATACTTTCATAGCATACTTGTTCTATATCAATTGTCCCACACTGTGTAATGTTTGAATCAGATTAGTATTGTTTCATGTTGCCACAAGACCACATATTTTGCATATTATTGCAATAAATAGTTGCAGATCATCTCTGGATTGTTATTTTTTAACATACTTTCATAGTATACTTGTTCTGTATCAATTGTCCCAAAATGTGTAATGTTTAAATCAGATTAGTAATGTTCCATGTTACCACAAGAGCCCATATTCTGCACCTAAATGCAGTTTAGAGCTGCATATCAACTCTAGAGCATGTGCATTTTTAGCATACTTTCAACCTTCTGTTTAAGTATGTTCCCAGTTGAATTTTTTGATGCAGCTAGCTGAAAAGTTTTTAAATATGTTTGTCTTGAAGCTATAAAAATTTGTTGCTTTTATCCACAAGATGCACAATGCACTGCGTTTTTGGACCTTAACCTCCTCACTAATAATGACGATTGCACCTATGTCGACACCTATGTCGCCAAAATTGGTTGAAAGTTTAGGTGTGTTGCGCGCAGGCCCGTGGGATCACGTGGTTTCTGCAGAAGCCCCTATAGGGTAAGGAAAAATGGCGGATATGAAGGAAAGTTTGCTGGAGAGTAATAGGGCCTATATTTTAGTTATTAGGCCTAGGCCTATCTAAGTAGGCCCCTGTGACAGTAAAAATCGCCAACTACGCAATAATTGAGAAACAACGTTTATTCGTCGCTAAGCCTATTTGCTTAGTTGCTTCAGTGATGTTACGCTAAATGGATGACAATATGCCCTTCATACACCTTCTTTTCTTAGAATTCAGATACAAATTTGACTAATCTTGCTGATGCTGACCATTGTTGTCATGACTGATGCGCATTGCGAAATCAGAGAAGTAGTTTTAATGTCTTTTTTTACTATGTCCATTGATGCATCGTGCATCATTGTTCGCTTTAAAAAATGTAGGCTATGTCTTCATTATTTCCTGATAGAACAGTAGTTGGACGATTATTACTTTAGTAGGCTACAAATTACTGAGCTTGATAGTTAAACTGTTATCGGTCCTCTCTGCATTGTTACAGAACATTTAGCCTAACCATTGTAATTTGTGAATAGGCCTACATGTGTGTTTAAAGCTTGCCATAAAAGTGTTTTTAAGTTGGAAAAGTTTAACTAGCACAACTAATGTTTAAAATTTTTGTTAGACCTGGGACTACAGACTAATATCGATATTAGTCCCATGTTAGACATAACTTGTTTTTAAAAAATGAGCGTGCAGCTTTGGTTAAACGTTTTAATTTTTTTATTTCAGTAGTAGGCCTATAGTTATTAACAAAATTAGTTTGAGTGCCGATCACTGCTTTTAACCGATAGATTTTGACACGAGAAGAGGTATGCGAATGCTTCGTTGAAATACCCAGAAATAGACCGGAAGCCCTTGCGCGACCCTCTTCTAGTTTCGTCATCAGTGATTCGTCATCAAAATTTTCTACCTAGCTCTAACCAATCAGGCGTGAAAAGTCAAATTTGCAATTACGTCACGAATAATTATATTAGAACAATGATCGAGACGAATCTGAAAATGGCGTCTAAATATGTAAGTGAAATCTGATGATGATCTTAATTCGTTTATTAATAATTCACTTTATTGGACAATCCGGTTGACAGACCGCAAACGGTTATAGTCATAGTGTAGCCTACAGTCACTGTTATGCAGTTTAAACATTTCACAAGAGCATACAAATCACAACTCTTAACTACCTGGTGGATGATTATATTGCCTACACTGGCATTGAGAGCGGAAGATACCGAGATCGAGCCCGTAGGGTGGACGTGCTTTGTATACAGGCTACTATATCCAATAAAGTTAGATCGTTCTGTATGGCATTAGGTTTGGCGATCTATTCAAGACTAATTGGTTCCGAATAATAAGACTAAGCTTAGTGGTGATATCAGAGTAGGCCTGATCTTATACTTGCCTATTTAGACGAGCATTGTTATGCTAAATTTGTCATTTATGCCCTAAATTCATTCATAAAATGCATTTTTATAGCGCCTCTTCAAGAGGGGGTTACTTAGAGCAGGGGCGCCGTTAGGCGTACGCACTTACGCAAGTGCGTACAGCGCGGAAAGGCCCAAAAAATTTTTTCCCACAAATTGTAAATTTATTATAAGCGATTCAATTCTATTGAAATTTTATAATCTATAGAATATACTTACTTCCTTACTTACTTACACTCTAATAGAGAGCCATCTTGGCATTGAGCGTCTTATAGCCGCCTAGACCCTAGAGGTCTATGGATCCTGGGATTCCTGGATGTAAAACCGTTAAAAAAAATTTTAATTTAATTTTTTTTTTGTATGTGTTTTTATGTGCACTTTTTATAGCCAGGGGCGGATCCAGGGGGCAATCCGGCCATGGCCCTCCCATTTAAAACTGCCATGGGACGTGGCCCCCCATTTGGTGTGAAATTAGCAATATGCATATGGGTGTAATAGCATTTTGCCCCCCCCCCTATTCGGAAAATGGCATGGGACGTGGCCCCCAGTCGGTTTTCAAGTGGAGGAGTAAAAAAAAGTCATCAACTTTTTTGGCGGATGAAATGGTATGATTTTCTCCAAAAAATTTGGCAGATGACTAAAAAAAAACCTCATCAACTTTTTTGGCGGATGAAAAGTACTTCAGCCAAAGACTGATCCCTATTTATTTTCGACCAACAACCAAATTTCGAAATTTGTTTAACCTGTCTCATCCAAGGTTCTAAGATTTTTGCCCCCCCCCCCTGGAAGAGTTCTGGATCCGCCACTGGTTATAGCGCCCCTTCAAGCTCTCTACTCCGGCCGAGGCGCTGAGCAATTGTGAGTGAAGGACTTGCCCAAGGTCCTTACGCGGCGAGGTGGATTCGAACCTGGAAAATTCCGGCTTCAAGGCGACGATAGCATAGCAATATGCCGATCTAAAGGTATCAAATTGCACCTCCTAAACATCACCCTCCCCCGTAACTTGTACCGTAACTGGTTTCAGATTACCCCCGGACACTAGATTTGCATAGATTTATCCGTCATCCCACTGTGGTTTGTTATCAATATTTTACTCGGAAAAAATAATAGCCTCGAAGCCATTTCTCCATGTAACTTCAGCGGCGATTTAGTATTTTAGTTACGGATGAAAATATTTATAACAAACCAAACCACGAAGTGGGATAACGGATGAAAATCTTCAGACCAAAACAAGAAGCGGAATTATTTTTCTGATATTTTTAGTCCAATAAATGCGACGATTGATGCAAATTACAGTTTGCAGGAGGGGGGGTAATGTTTAAGAGGGGGTAATGATTTGAAGCCTTTAGCATGGGCGTCCTCAGGAATTTTTCTAGGGGCGCAAACTTTTATATAATTGTCACATGGTCTAAATTTATTGGGTGACAGTTTGAATTTCCATATTACCACGAGAGAATCATATAGATCTATCCTACTTATACGTTATGCGCCCAAAGAAAGATATATTATATAGGTTCAACATGACTGCCTAAAAATGGCTCCATTTGAGGTCGACACAGCCAAAAATGCGCTGGTCGCTGGGTCTCCGCCCCCAGACCCCGCTGGGGGAGCTTACTGTAAAGACAAAACCTTTCTCTTTTACAATAACATTTTGATTTTTATTGTTATCCTGGTAGCTTGCGACACTGAAAAACGACTTATTCTTAAAAATTTCGCGACTTTGTCGTTCACAAATAGCTGGCAAACAAGAGCCTACAAATGGCTCCATTTAAGGTCGAAACAGCCAAAAATGCGCTGGTCGCTGGGGCTCCGCCCCAGACCCCACTGGGGTAGCTTACGACGCTCCCCAGACCCCCTAGTCGGGATGGGCTTCGTGTCTTCGGCACTCGCAACTTCCCGCCTTCGGCGCCGCCACTGACGACCAATTAGGCCTACAATACAGCGTCCTGACACTTTTTTTACACTTTAAGCACTGTATATATATATATTTATATGGGATTGGATTGGTGGCATTTACGCCCCCCCCCCCCTAACCAGAAATCCTGAATCCGCCCCTGAATATAAGCTCGTATCGATCGCTGTTCGCTTCATATTATTTTGTGCAAGTTGTGCGTACAGAAATAAAATCCTGGCGGCGCCGCTGACTTAGAGGCGTTCCCAACTTCAGCGCAGCCAAATAAAACAAATAAAATATATTGTAATAGTTCGTCGCATTTTCTTTCTTGTGCTGTTGCGCATGTGTCGAAAAATCAGCATGCAGAGGCGGCGGCCTCTGTCTTTTCCGTGACGTCTGCATCGTTGAAACGGTTGAATCATTAGCTAGGTTTCTATGTGAATAATAGAAAACCGCTAATTTCGAATTAGGCCTACCAACAAACAATCCTTCAAATAACAAGACTTTTATAACGTGCAGTTGACTGTTGAACACAAAATGTGCAGTTCTAAATGGATGTGTGCAGTTGTAGAAGCACTTCTGTACATGCAGTAAAAACTAGCAAAAAGGTCATTGTCCTCCGATTGGAAGTAATTTACCATGGATGATGGGAAAGGAAAGAAGGAGTTGTGCAGTTTTAAAAATTCGTTAAAAACAGCCCGGTTACGGGGCTCGAACTCGGGTCCGCTTATCTCCATGCCAGCGTGTTATCTATTTCGCCTCCGCCCCTCCTATCTTTTGCTGGGCAGCGGATTTATGGTAATGGCAGCACTCTGGCAAGAAGGGTCAGCATGGACGCGCGATTCCTTTCCGTTACTCTCCCAAGGGTCGACTTTGCCTTTCATTCGCCAGACGACATTGGTAAAATGAACATTAGGACTTGGTGCGCCTTGCACCATGTAAAAAGTCCATTCAGTTCCATGTGGAACACAGGTTGGCGCTCATCGAGCTCCTTTTCAATGGCCTTGAGCCAGCAATGGACGAATTAACACGGGGCCAGTATATCGCAGGACTTGCCGTTTACTTCCCAGCCTACGCTGGAACAAATTATACTGCTTTGTGACAGAGGCACGTGTGCGTAAACAACTTGCCCCGTTGCCCAAGGTCGTTACCCGGAGTCGAACCCGCAACTGCCCTCTCCGTGAGCAAGAGCGTTACCGATCAGCCACCAGGTTGCATGTTTGCATCATGGCTGAAATTTTTCAATTCGATTCCGGTAATAACTGATCATCCGTTCTTACTATGAATTGTAATCATACTGCCTTCGTGTCAGTTTGAAATAACAAGCTAAACGAAGATTTTGTATAAATTATGCGTTTTGATCAGTTAACGCTACAACTTTTCCATTTGATGTCCAAGTTTGTTATTTCAACCTAATGGTGGAATTGATTACCTGCTGTCGCTTAACCTACAGGGCTTCTTCGTCGTTCTAAATATTTTCGATGATTTAATTTAATTCATGTCTTAGTTTCTATTTTATGTATTTAACAGATCACTTACTACAAAAGCGGACCACCGTTTGTCCATCCTGGAAAAATGTGGACCAAAATGCCAACAGGTTAAATTACCGACCAGATCGTTCGCTCCTCTCCAAGATGCTTGAGAGACTAGTTTCGTATTTCCTCTACCAATAGCTGTCGTTGGCAGTCTCTCGTCATCACCTCCAGTTATGTTTTGTCCGTGTATCAGATCGCATCGTCGTTTCAGTCGGCGAATGATCGTGCTTCAGGTGATAGGTTTCATTCTCTTAGCCATCTATATTTTACTTGAATCGTTACCTGCGGATTTTTCAATAATATTCAGTAAACACATAGAAAGGTTGTCACATTCGAAGACGGACAAAACCTGGAATTCGACGGCTTTCAAGAACGTTTCTGGTAGTGGTTTGTCTTCCAAGCAAGCGTGCGTTCATCCAGAACTCGTCTTATGGCATCCAGAACTTAAACCATACTTTACGGATCCAAAGGCGCTGCGGTGTTCCGAGACCGAAGAGAACTGGGTGTATGCCTTTAACGGAACGTTCCGAATTTCCGACCAGGCGGTCAAGAAACACGGAAACATAACGTGCGTCTATGTTCCTATATATCGAGGGAAGGATGACTTTGAGGTCATTCGTGGGAACCCAATTAAACCAATGCGAAACGGGGATCGCTTGACGTCCGATGTTTTTGAAGCGAAATGCGTTGGTGCGGATGGTGCTGTACGTACCAACATCTACGTGGGAGTTGCTCCAAATGACAGCGTTCGAGCTAGGGTAAGAGGAACGAAAAAAAACGATGAATACTTTCCACTTGATCTTGACATTTTGATGTTCGGTTTTGACTCAGTGTCAAGAATGACATGGATGAGAAATCTGCCGAATTCTTATAAGTACTTTGTGGACGTTCTTGGAGCCGTCGTTCTAAAGGGCTATAACATCGTAGGAGACGGAACTCCACAGGCGCTTCTTCCACTTCTGACTGGCAAGACTGAACCGGAGTTGCCGGAGGCTCGGCGTGGATTTTCCGGAGCCAAGACGGTTGACGATCATCCTTGGATCTGGAGAACTCTGAAAGATTTAGGATATGCAACCCAGTGGGGTGAAGATCTGCCTTCTAGCGGTGCGTTCACCTACCGCATGTTGGGCTTCCAGAACCAGCCAGTGGATCACTACATGCGTACCTTCTATCTTGCCTCTGAAAAGGACTTCCACAAGTACTACCCGAACTGTCTAGGATCTCTACCTCGTCACCTGAACATGATGAATTGGATGAAGGACTTTGCCGATGTGTATGCAGGTAAGAGAAAGTTCTCTTTTGTCTTCCATGGCGAGTACACTCATGGCGGATTCACGGAACTGAGGCACGCCGATTATGATCTCAAGAACTTTCTCGAATATCTCAACAAGAAGGGTCACCTTGACAGGGCCATGCTGATTCTTATGTCTGATCACGGGGCTCGATTTCAGAAGGTAAGAAACACGGAACAGGGCAAATACGAGGAGCGAATGCCGTTCTTTGGCGTTCGACTTCCCACTTCGTTTCGGGATAAATACCCGGATGCCGTTAGGAATCTGAAGACGAATGCTGGTCGCCTCGTTACTCCGTTCGATATTCACGAGACATTTCAAGACATCATCGATTTCAAAGGTTCTGGACGTGGTGACGTCAGCCAACGAGGAATCAGTCTGTTCAAGGAAATTCCGAAAGAACGGACATGCGCTGATGCGGGAATTGAACCTCACTGGTGCGCATGTCTGAGTTGGACGGAAGTGAATTTCAACGACGATCAAGTCCACCAGGCGGCGCTGGCGATCATTCAGACGATCAATAGCTTAACGGAACCGGAAAGAGGCAACTGCGTTGAACTACGACTGGCTGAAGTTACAAAAGCGGTCAAGTGGAGTGCCAATAAAAAGCTTCTTCGGTTTCGACAGAGTGCTGATAAGCATGGGAGAGTTCCCGACCTTAGTGATAAGATGAACGCCACCGAAGCCCTTTACCAGATCACATTTAGGACTGAACCAGGAGATGCCCTTTACGAGGGCACCGTCAAATTCTTCATAGACCAGAAGCGCTACAGTGTATCCGACCGTCAAATTAGTCGCATTAATATCTACGGTCGTCAACCACACTGTGTGAAGGATCGTCTACCGCATCTAAGACCGTACTGTTATTGTAAGATGCAACTTCCAGTTGTTGAAGCAGTTGCACTTTAGATGCATCTTTGTCGTTGTTTTTCTTGTTTGCTCTGTACGATATAGGAGAGATGAGCATTGATATACAGAGCAGTATTTTTGTTGCAGGATATATTTGTTTAGATCTAATCCGTTTTTCCAATGTTTATTGGCACCGATATTGGCGAAACGAGAATAACTAATGGAGAATTTCTTTAGGGATCAGCTTTACCGAGAAATTTGCATGTGAATATTGTCTCTTTGAGTTCAGATGCATAGAATCAGTGGTTGGGTAATCTAAATAGCCTACCCATTACCCGGTAATGGGTACATTGGGTAGGCTATTTAGAGTGAATCGTATACAAACGATACTACACGGGCTTTGACATTGCATTTATGCAAGTATGAAACCTACATGAATAGTCGAGTTTTGTGCCAAAGCTTTCAGCAAACCGCGTTTTATATGTTCGTAATTAGTAGGCCTATGTTCTGTGCTTGTTGCATCCTTATGTATTCTGAGACATCATTCCACGATTTTGATCCGTTGTTCTTTATGAAATTGCGAAGGACGTTCTTCAATGGATTGCGCTTATTTCAAAAACAATTTTTTTCAGACACGTGTTCTATAGGACTAAATGGACAATTGTTTCAGCAAGATTTGCTAATTTCAATTGAGTTTTGTTTGTATGGAGCTGTAAATTCTTACGAATGCAGGCTTTTCGCTTTAGACATTTGTTGATATGAGATGTTATTCGTTTGCAACAAAGTCTTGACTGCAAAAGTTTGCATTAACAACCATATGGACTATTTGTGACGGAATAGCCACATTCTCCTCACCGTTTTCGTTTGTATTTCAGCCAGAAAATGTAAAACATGGCTCTCCTCAGTTCCATACGTAATTAGGCCTATATATATATATATATATCTATATAAATAAAAATGTAACTGCGTTTACACGAATCTTAGGGACCAAGGATCTTGGAAAGTCCTCGGCCGATTCTTTTCAAAATTGCAGCAAAACGTTCCGTTTCGATAGGCGAAGGTTTGCATAATGCTTTTTTGCTAAAATCTTTTACAACAAAAAAACAACTTTCACTTCGATTCGACCGATTTCGAGTCAAAATGCGCTATACAAGTCTTGCGGAACCACCGTTTTCAAACGAGCCCGGATTGGGTCAAGGCATGCATAATTATTGACGGTTGGGTCAAGGCATGCATAATTATTGACGGGTTCAATTTGAACTCGGAATCGGTTGAATCGAAGTGAAAGTATTTCTTCTCAAGATTTTAGCAAAAAAGAATTATGCAAACCCGCGCCTATTCGAACGGCAATTTTTAAATTTCACAGATCTACCGTTTTCAACACATAGCAACTTTGCAAATTCTACCGTTTTCAAAACATACGCCCGTTGATAAATGTCTTCCGTTTTGTAGCGCATTTCAACACATTGGATTGCGGCCTAAAAAAAGCAAATTATCAAATTCTACCGTTTTCAACACATAGCAACTTTGCAAATTCTACCATTTTCAAAACATACGCCCGACCCTCCCTCCTTCCCTCCCTCTCTCCCTCTCTCCCTCTCTCCCTCTCTCCCTCTCTCCCTCTCTCCCTCCCTCCCTTCCTCCCTCCCACCATCCCTCCCTCCCTCCCTTGAGGCCTTTTTATTCAAGCGTTTTAGGCCGCAATCCGCTACCGGGAAGGGACCTCCCTCCCTCTCTCCCTCCCTCCCTCCCTCCCTCCCTCTCCCCTCTCCCCTCCCTCCCTCCCTCCCTCCCTCCCTCCATCCATCCCTCCCTCCCTCCCTCCCTCCCTCCCTCCCTCCCTCCCTCCCTCCCTCCCTCCCTCCCTCCCTCCCTCCCTCCCTCCCTCCCTCCATCCTTCCCTCCCTCCATCCTTCCCTCCCTCCCTCCTTCCCTCCCTCCCTCCACCCTTCCCTCCCTCCCTCCTTCCCTCCCTCCCTCCTTCCCTCCCTCCCTCCCTCCATCCCTCCCTCCCTCCCTCCCTCCCTCCATGCGCATGCGCCCGTCGATAAGCCTTGCCTTTCAATTCGTGCGCGTTTCAAACGGTGGTTCAATTGTTTTCCGTTTATGTAGCGCATTTCAACACATTTGATTGCGGCCTTTTTTACTGACGCGCTTTGGGGCTCTATCCGCGTCGCTGTCCGGGGAGGGGGAAGGGGAGGAGGGGCAGGGGGAAGGGCGGAGGGGAAGGAGGGGAGGGGGAGGAAGGGGGTGGGGAGGGGGGAGGGAGGGAGGGGGTGAGGGATGGGAGGACGGTCTTTTCTGCCACAGCAACGCGTGGCCGGGTTCAGCTAGTATATATATATATAGAGAGAGAGAGAGAGAGAGAGAGAGAGAGAGAGAGAGAGAGAGAGAGAGAGAGAGAGAGAGAAGAGAGAGCTTGGCTTTTTCAAATTTATTCCTGACGAAATTATGCTTGAGCCGATTTCTGGACATTTCTTTGCCAATTGAGACGAGATCCATCGACTTGTGTATAACGTAACAATTCATTCATTGTTGTAAGTTATGATCGCGAAGCAGACGCGTTAAACATTTAAGTGTTTGAAACAGTAAAATATTCACAACAGTTTACCTTGAGCGAATGTTGAAATATGGCATCTTAAAATTTAGATCTATGGGGAAATGAAATGATTCAATTCGGCCATTCGGGTAGGCCTATAGGGCCTACTCTTCAACGTTAAGACTTATGTTAACCAGTTAAAACATTAAAGAAATGGGAGACCATGTTGTCCTAAACGAGTGATAGACTAGTCTACAGTGACTGCTGGTTTATCAATTGCATCTTGAATAAATTTCTCGATTTCATAGCCTTCCGAAATCGTCTGGGTATTCAGCTTATTAAAATTTTTACGTACAGTTTCGAACAAATTGATCAGAATTTATCTCTACACTTTGCTGATGATACCCATTAGTTTATATTATTATCCCATTAGGCCTACATAAAATGTGTTGAATTAGCCTATTCCCAAGTCTAAACGAAGGAATGCATGAAGACCTCTGAGCAGTGGTGTAGTGGGGTGGGAACGCCGTTCTTCCACTTTTTTCCAGGGATAATGGAATATTACTACTACTACTACTACTACTACTACTACTACTACTACTACTACTACTACTACTACTACTACTACTACTACTACTACTACTACTAATAATAATAATAATAATAATAATAATAATAATATTATTATTATTATCAAGAGCGTTCCCCCACTTCATTTTTTAGGACTACACTACTGCCTCTGAGTCTACACTTGTCTCGTAAAAGTTTAAAATGGGAATTCTCTTTTCTATAACTATGCTATCTCACACCAAGGGCAAATCTTCTAGGATATCCGCTCTCGGCTTAGTCAGTAACCATAGTCATTGAGGCAGTTGCTACTTTCTTTAGCTACTACACTTCTATCATTCCACATGCTGAAGGTGATACGTCAGCAATAGTTTTGATACACGATAAGCGAACTGTTCATTGGATGCACTAACATAGGACCTAGAGATCATTAATTGCAATGAAGACAGTTAATTTTGTCGCCATCTTTGATTATCACATCGACATTTTAGGAGTTCTATCTTCGCTTAATCTTTCAACTCAAGTTATGATTGTTCGTCATTATTGTTGACGTTGAATCCAGATTATGAGCAATCAGCAATCAGCATCATGTAAAAAGTAAAATAAATAAGCAAAAAAGTAACGTATCGGAATTTGTTGCGATTGATCGATTACGATAACTAGACCGATCTTTAAAATCCGCAGACTTAATTTACATGAACTATTGTCTAGCCTAGGCCTAGACAAGCATAGAGCTGAATTGCTTGAACTTTATTTATAATCTATATAGGGCCTATATCTTGTGAATTCATATAGATCTTGAAAGGTTTTTTGTAAGTGCACTTGTAACAGCGCCCCTTCAAACTCTCTACACAGAGGCGCTCCCGACTACAGCGCGGACACTACATCGGAGTTTCACGCCGAAACACTGAGCACTTTGGGCATGGAACTGGACTGGGACTACTTCCCCGCACCAAGTTATATGCACACCCCTACTACCACTGCAATGCAGTGTCCTCGCAAATAAAACATTGCGTCTCAATCTCGTTTCCTATGCTGATATCAATTATTTTCATGCATGGTAGGCCTAATGTAAAATGTAATAATGTAGGACCTAAACGCCGCTTGAATTTGGCCCACCAAGACTGTTTATCGGTATTTTCATTGTCATAACTCATATAATAATTATTAGGCCTGTATTAGGCCTGTATTAGGCCTATACAGTGTAGGACTGTAGGGCCTATAGCGCGTGTGATTATTTTTTTTATAGCATTGAAGACCTCATGAGATTATCTTTGCAGAAACGCACCTTGAGAATCATAGGTCTGTGTACATGTAGAGCACCCTTCAGAGCACTCAACAAATACCCACAATTTATTTGCTGAATTCATGATTTATTATAGCCCTTTGAACGCTTTATACGTTGCAAGTGGAGCTATGTATGTTTAAGGTCCAGATGCACTTATTGCCGGTAGACTTTAGCACCATGCATGCATCAGGAAACCTAGTGTTAGACTAAGTAGCCTAACACGAACAACTTCGTATGATAACGGCCAAGTGGTCCTTTTAGGTTCTAGAGGTAGGACATACATGTTAGCCGAAGCAGTTACTGATAATGCTTCTATATTATTTTTAAACCTGTGCAGCATGCATCGACATGCATCAATGTGCTGATGTAAGTATATAATCGCTGTAATTGCATTTAACACAAATGTATAGCGAGGGAGTGGATCAACTGTTGATGAAAAGGATAAGCGAAAGGAGTTTCTCAAGCTCGTGCATACCGGAGCAACGGGCAGCCATTAAGGCGTGCATCAAATTAGGTGCATGCATGTGCCACCGTGCCACGCAGAACGTATTGGATCGGATGGTCCAAGGACACTGAGAGGTTTGTCAGCAATGTTCAAGGCCGTAGCCAGGATTTGATTTCGGGGGATATTTCTTCGGGAGAGAACTTCTGACGACTTTTTTTAGTCGTCGGAACCAACTTTTTACCATATTTTTTCATACTAAATAGGGCCTACATGTTTTTTTCATTATGCGCTAGTGAATGCATTCTATTATTTTTACATTTTTAATTTCAGGGAGCGTTTTTATTCTCCTATGTCATGGCTTTTACATCATGTGGTAGTAAATGCGTTATATTATTTTTTACAATTTCCATTTCGGGGGTGTTCAAACACCCAAAACACCCCTAGCTACGACCTTGGCAATGTTCCCTATGTGCCCAGTACGCTATCACCGAGGCCATCCACCTAGACAGGGTACTCTACAGCCATTGCTCTGTGAAGAGCCGTTGGAGATGGTAAGTAGGCTATAGATGTTATGGGTCCACACCATGCGACGCCCAAACGTCACATAGCCTACCGGGTGAATCTTGATTCTTGAATATTGCGCTTAGCCTAACTGTGATCCGATCTCTTTTGATGAACATGAATGTAGGCCTACCTTCAATCATCAATTTTTTTGTAGATAAACAACTGAAGTTGACCAAAATCGCTGGAGTTATTAAATGAAAATGTTTCTTCCCAAATGATATTATCTTCTATTCAACAGTTTTTATACGGATCTCTGCAAATCTTCTAAAGTTTTTCAACGTCCTCGAAATTCATACAAATATGTATCTCGATATTAGCTACGACCATCACAAAATATCGACTTTCCGAAGCTACTTGGTCTGATGCCACTCTACGTATCACGTCTGCGATCAGTGCTATCGTCTTTCTTCTACCAATTATAGCAGGCTATCGTTGGCAATCTGTCGTCATCAACTGCAGCTATGTTATGTTCATGTATCAGATCGCATCGTCGCTTCCATCAACGATTGATCTTGCTCTTGGTGATAGGTTTCATTCTCGTAGCCATCTATATTTCACTGCCGTCACCTCATGGTGTCTCAATATTCAGTAAACACTTGTCCCATTCGAAGACGGACAGAACCTATGATTCAACGGCTTTCAAGGACGTTTCTGGCAGTGGATTGTCTTCCAAGCAAGCGTGCGTTCGTCCATAACTCGTCTTATGGCATCCAGAACTGAAAGCATATTTTACGGACCCAAAGGCGCTGCGCTGTTCCGAAACCGAAAAGAACTGGGTGTACACCTTTAACGGGACTTTCCAGATTTCTGATCAGGCAGTCAAGAAACACGGAAACATAACGTGCATCTATGTTCCTATATATCGAGGGAAGGATGACTTTGAGGTCATTCGTGGGAACCCAATTAAACCAATGCGAAACGGGGATCGCCTGACGTCCGATGTTTTTGAGGCACAATGCTCTGGAGCTGATGGTGCTGTACGTACAAACATCTACGCTGGAGTTGCTCCAGATGACAGCGTTCGAGCTAGGGTAAGAAAAACGGAAGAAACCGATGAATACTTTCCACTTGACCTTGACATTTTCATGTTCGGTTTTGACTCAGTGTCAAGAATGAATTGGATGAGAAATCTGCCGAATTCCTATAACTATTCTGTGGACGTTCTTGGAGCCGTTGTTCTAGAAGGCTACAACATCGTTGGAGACGGAACTCCGCCGGCTCTCCTTCCACTTCTGACTGGCAAGACGGAACAGGAGTTGCCGGAAGCTCGGCGTGGATTTACCGGAGCCAAGACGGTTGACGATCACCCGTGGATCTGGAGAACTCTGAAAGATTTAGGATATGCAACCCAGTGGGGAGAAGATTCGCCTTCTATCGGTACGTTCACCTACCGCATGTTGGGCTTCCAGAACCAACCAGTTGATCACTACATGCGGACATTCTATCTTTCTTCGAAAAGTGACTT
This sequence comes from Lumbricus rubellus, assembly GCA_945859605.1. Taxonomy (NCBI): domain Eukaryota; kingdom Metazoa; phylum Annelida; class Clitellata; order Crassiclitellata; family Lumbricidae; genus Lumbricus; species Lumbricus rubellus. The sequence goes on along the minus strand of OX243811.1, from coordinate 9,950,656 downwards.
CAACAACAACTTCCCGAACTGTCTAGGATCTCTACCTCGCCACCTGAACATGATGAACTGGATGAAGGACTTTGCCGATGTGTATGCTGGTCAGAGAAAGTTCTCTTTTGTCTTTCATTCCGAGTACAGTCATGGCGGATTCACGGAACTGAAGCACGCAGACGATGATCTCAAGAACTTTCTCGAATATCTTTTTACGAAAGGTCACCTTGACAGTGCCATGTTGATTCTTATGTCTGATCACGGGGCTCGATTTCAGAAGGTAAGAAACACAGAACAGGGCAAGTACGAGGAGCGAATGCCGTTCTTCAGCGTTCGACTTCCCACTTGGCTTCAGGATAAATACCCGGATGCCGTTAGGAATATGAAGACGAATGCTGGTCGCCTCGTTACTCCGTTCGATATTCACGAGACATTTCAAGACATCATCGCTTTCAATGGGTCCGGACGTGGTGACGTCCGCCAACGAGGAATCAGCCTGTTCAAGGAAATTCCAAAAGAACGAACCTGTGCAGATGCGGGTATTGAACCTCACTGGTGCGCATGTCTGAGTTGGACGGAAGTGAATTTCAACGACGATCAAGTCCACCAGGCGGCGCTAGCGATCGTCCAGAGGATCAATAGCTTAACGGAACCGGAAAGAGGCAACTGCGTTGAACTACGACTGGCTGAAGTTACAAAAGCGGTCAAGTGGAGCGCCAATGATAATCTGCTTCGGTTTCGACAGAGTGCTGATAAGCATGGGAGAGTTCCCGACCTTAGTGATAAGATGAACGCCACCGAAGCCCTTTACCAGATCACGTTCAGGACTGAACCAGGAGATGCTCTCTACGAAGGCACCGTCAAATTCTTCGTAGATCAGAAACGCTACAGTGTATCCGATCGTGAAATTAGTCGCATTAACATCTACGGTCGTCAGCCACACTGTGTCATGGATCGTCTACCGCATCTAAGACCGTACTGTTATTGTAAGATGCAACTTCCAATTGTTGGAGCAGTTGCACTTTAGATGCATCTTTGTCGTTGTTGTTCTTGTTTGCTGTGTACGATATAGGAGAGATGAGCATTGATATACAGAGCAGTATTTTTGTTGCAGGATATATTTGTTTAGATCTAATCCGTTTTCGCCAAAATCTTTTGCCACAAAGACAGTGGAATTAAGTATAAATGATGGAGAATTTATTTAGGAATCCGTTTTACCGGGAATTTTGCATTTGAATGTTGTCTCTTTTGAGTTCGGATGCAGGGTCAACCGGGGGGGTTATGGACCCTTAAGCCTTTTGGCTATTATGCTTAAAGGTTCGAATAAAGATTACAATGTGAATATTATATTCCAAAGTAGGCTTCCATAGGAGAGGTAGGCCTACTTGGAACATTATTAAATGCTGGAAAATATAAACAGGTTTTTGTGAAAAATTCATAAATTGAATTTTTTGTGTCCATATCGCTCCGAGATTGGGGTCCTTGTCACCCCACTAATGTCGATATCACCCCCAAAGCACCTGATTGATATGAAAGTTATTAAGAAACATTAAACAGTCATTGATTTTATGAGAACATTGGTAACCAGAACAAAAGGCAACACTTGGGTCCATCTCTGAAGACACGGACATGGATGCTGGCCCAGGAAATCTTCCAGCTCGTTGAGTACCGTAGACATAGACAATAGATCTAATGCCATCGCCGGTACATTAAGCAGCCCAAACTTTAGGAATATAGCCTATAAGCCTACTAGATGTCTTTTCCTGTAGGCCTACATTGAGTGTCACATACGATGGATCCAGCGCCTCCTCCTGTAAGTTGAGCGAAACTAACCTAGGTGATGGTCCCAGTAACTCCTTTGATATGCCGAATGAGACAGAGGATTGATCCGGTGCCATCACCGGTACATCAAGATGCCCAAACATTGGGGATATACCAGATTTCTTCCTGTAGGTCTACATTGAGCGGCACATACGATGGATCCAGCGTCTCACTGTTGCACCTGCTGATTTGGCATTATCTGAAAACCACTGAACCCTAATAGTTCTATTTTGAAACTCGCTTGGCATTGTTTGCAATTCAATTCTGATCACAACAATAATTACACGATACCAATATCAGTTAGTCTGTTTAAAACATTCTTTATGTACAAAAGACCACATCTGGGGAGCTATGAACAATTGAACATTCAACCGGGTGATCACCCCGATGTCTCAGTGCCAATAGGCTATATCACCCCAAAAGCAATGGCATATCGGATCGTTACTTTCTCACATTTAGCAAGCACATGACGTGAAATAAAAGACACATAATGTCAAATAAACTTTATTTAAAACTGACAACTTCAAAATTTCACCTTTTTATATAATTTTGATAACCAGGGTAAGCTGTTAAACAGAAATCGGATAATTTTAAAAACAACGCGAATAAATCTGAATTTTAACACTGCGCCATCAGACTAACTGATATTGGTATCGTTGAAAGGTGAAGGACGAATGCGCATAGAGCTATAAACAGATTAGGGTTTATATATTTATCACATTAAGCTGTAGAAGACCAGTGGCCATAACACCACAGTATAAATAATTACCAGTAGGTCTACCCGGATGGCTGCCTGTTGCCAATTTTTTTGGTCACGTGGTTAGCCTCCATCTTGGTAGCAAATGACCAGCATTTGCATCGTATATTGCTATTAATAGTACACCATAACATTTCTCTTTATAAAATAACCCAGAGTGAGAGTTGAGTTGCTGGGGACCATTTTAAAAAATATATTATTACTAGCTGTACCCAGCCACGCTTTGCTGTGGCAAAAAAGACTTCCCTCCCCTACCCTTCCCCCCTCCCCCTCCCCCTCCCCCTCCCCTCCCCCACTCCCTCTCCCCCTCCCCTCCCCCTCCGCGATGGCCACGCGGATCACGCCATAAAACGCTTGAGCAAGAAGGCCGTAAATGCGAAGGCCGTAATGAAATGCGCTAAAGAAATTTACGGAACAAACATGCCTGAATTGGTATGCAAGGCTTATTGACGGACGTAGGCTGTGTGTTGAAAACGGCGGAATTTGCAAAGTTGCTTTTTTAGCTTAAAAGATTGCGCTTTTTCCCAAAAATCATTCTCACAACCCGGCCGTGTTGGAACTAAACGTTTTGGTGAAGTTTCCAAAGCAATCAATGAAGAAAGTTCGGAGATCTTGCGTCAGGTGCCAAACGCGGTTACATTTTTATATATATAGATTATAGCTTTAATTATCTGTTATTTCCAGCCTGTTGCGCCTTTTTCCGCGTAGTAGGCCTACATTGCAGTTCTTTTAATGCAACCCGGCTTCGAGATTAAGCCGTATAGTAAAAATGCCATTGATTTAATGCCCTCGAATTTCTCTAATAAAATGAGTTAGCAGGAGATCTGAGAGGCTGGGGCTAACTTTTTGGATATATTATTATATTTTCTTTTATTATTTGTTATTTCCAGCTTGTTGCAAATTTTTTTCCGGGCAGTACATTGCAGTTCTTTTAATGAATCCCGACTAATATGGCGGCTGCCGGAAACCGAAATTTGTAGTTTGTACCATAGAATTGAAAGTAAACGTAATTTGCCTATGGAGTTCTTTGCTGCGAAAATGGCGGATGACAGTGGGCGGGGCTTTAAATCTCGTCACTTATTCTGACAACTGCGAGATCCGAAATCGACGTACTGTTAATTATTTATACTGTGATAACATCCAGGGTGTCCATAGCCCCCAGGTGATCCCATATAGAATCAGTGCTTGCGAATTCAGACTGGATCATACAAATAATAATACTCGGGTCTTGACATTCTATTTATGTAATTATAAAACCTACATGAAAAGTCGAGTTTTGTGCCAAAGCTATTGGAAAGCCCAGTTTAATATGTTTGAAATAGTGTGTTCTGTGTTTTTTGCATCTTGATGTAGGCCTAATCTGAGACGTCATTCCACGATTTTGTTGCGTTGTTCTTTATGAGCGACTTTCTTATAAATTATGGATAGGCATAGGTCCTATAGTGCTTATTATTTCTAGCCAGTTAGACACGTCGTGTTCTATATTATTTATGGACGATTCTTTCAGCAAGATTTGTGATTTTCAATTCAGTTTTGTTTATATGGATTTGTAAATCTGTGTGAATACAGGTTTGTCGCTTTAGACATTTGTTGATATTAGATTTTATTCGTTTTGAACAAACTTTTGACTGCAAAAGTCTACGTTAAAACCATCGACTAGGCTTATGTTTGACAGAACAGCTAGCCACGTTCTTATCACAGTCTTCATTTGTATTTCAATCAGAAAATGTTTTGTATTGGCCTAGGCCTAGTTCTAATCACTTGCCTTTTCAAACGTCTACATAATTATACAGGCTATAGAGCGTGGCGCTTTCCAAATGTAGCCTATTCCTGAAAAAAATTATGCTTGAGCAATTTTCAAAACATTTCTTTGTCACTTGCGGCGTCATCCGTCGTCATAATGTAGGCCTTTAGGCTAACGTAATAATGCATTCTTTGTCGTAAGTTATCATACAGACGCCTTAAAGTGTTTGAACTAGTAAAATAATCGCAATAGTTAACCTAAAGCAAATGTTGCGAAATGGCATCTTAAAAATTAAATTTATGGGGAAATGAAATGATGCAATTCGGCCATTCCGGTACTCTTCAAAGTTAAAATTTATGTGAACCAGTTAAAACGCTAAAGAAAACAAACTGGAGAAAACGTTGTCCTAAGCGAGTGATAGGCCTAAGCTTATAAATTATAGTCTACAGTTGGTTTATCAATATTGCATCTTTGAATGGACGTCTGGAAAAATATTCTCGTTTTCATAACCTTCCGAAATCTTCTAGTTATTCGGCTCATCAGTAGCCTAATTTACATAAAGAAATTGAAACAAATTGATCAGAATTTATCTCCACACAATACTGATGGTATGCCCAATAGTTTATAGACTACATTAGGCCTGTCCCATAAGATGAATTACATGTAGGCCTAGGCCTACTTGAATTGCTCGGAAGTTTAAACGAAGGAATGCATGAAGGCCTCTGCAGTCTAAACTTGTTTCGTAAAAAAGTTAAAACTGGGAATATTCTTGCTTAATGCGTAAGCTTATAACTGTGCTATCGTTCAATCAACTTCTCGTTCCAGAAAATTTTAAACGATCCTAGTCAATCATGTCTGCGTATAGAGTCGCAATTCGCAAACATAGGGGCCTATAGGCCTAGGCTACACCTTTGTAAGAGTCCTGTGGAGTCCTTGACCATGATCGAAACGTCTGAATGAGATCCGGAAGGAGAAGCTGAATTAAGCTTGCATTTAACTACACATAGGCTAACATACATGTTATTGTGTGTAGCCTATGTCGCTCTTTCTCTGCGATTTCATACGGAACTAATCGTGTGTTTACGGTGGCTTTAGTAAGTTTTGCTATGGTGAACTCTTGCCGTATACCGTGTTACATTAGGCCAACGGCATGCACACCTGCTGCTGCTGCAGAATTTTGTATGTAAAAAATCTGGCTTCAATGTTATCATGTTGCACAGTGAAATGAATATGTTGAAGGCCGTTTGAATTCAGATTGATTAACTTGCAAGCTGTAGGTAGAATAAATTAACATGAGGGCTGTATTGAAGTTTTGGCAACAATAAATCTAACTGTAACTAAAACCTATAGGTATCAAAACTTTAAGTTTTCGTTTACTATAACTATAATGCAATGAATAAGACAATGGACAATAACAATAGCGAATAAAGCAAAAGTGGAGTCTTGCAACTGGAAGTAGAACTAAACCTAACAATCCGCATACCAATGGTAACGAAGATAAAACAAATCCAAAATCAGAACGAAAACCTACAACGAAAGCTGGATTGTCGCTTAGGCCTACTTGCTTGACATTGAGTGTTGCTGTCAGGCATTAAAAGTAGATGTAGGCCTACTTAGCCTACTTGTGATGATTCCAATACTGGCAATAGGCCTACTCTTCTTTTCATAGGTCTACATCTACGTCTTTCCAACATCCTATATTTCGCCTTTAAAATTTCTGACAGTTCGTTGCGATAATTTGGCATGATATTGTGGATTTTACTTGAGTTCAGTGCTATTTTAGATGACAGGAAAAATAAAATTGCGACGCTAGACCAATGAAAATGGTGTATGACAATACGTTAAACATGATAAATTATTAGAGAAACCGGTCAGAGAATGCATTGTTGAGTTGCTCCATAAACGATGTTGAAACTGATGCCAAGACTCAATCAAGCATAGGCCTACACTAATAATCATTTGCAATGAGCAATGAACTATAGAATGAAGAAAAGTTCGTTCTTGTTTTTAAGCAAAAAACTCACTTTCCTTTGAAATGTATAGTCTTTTTCTGAACTTGTGGATTATTAAAGGCATGACATCCACCGGAAATGAATATAAGTAAATCTAAAACTTGGACATAATATAAAAAATCAAATGCTTTCGTCATCGTTGGCTGTAACTAAAACTAAAACTCACAGGATAGCGAAAAACTAATTATAACTAAAACTAAAATACAATAGCCATAACTAAAACTAAAACTAAATAGGCAGCTATAGCTTCACTGGAGGGCTGATAGCCTACTGATTGAGAATACGGTAACTTAAGCCAGCAATCTCCAAATATTGGCCTATTTTCCATTGCTCGAATAAATTCAATTAGGGGTATAATTCATAAATCATAATTATCTGTTTTGTTAAGCTCGAAAAACTTAAATGTAGTTATTGAGTCAGTTACTACTTTCTTTATGATAAAACTTTAATCATTCCACAGGCCGAGGGTTGGAGGGTGATAGGTCAGTGATAGTTTTGATACACGTCCAGCGAACTGTTCATTTGAATAGCTATCATAGACACCATTCGTTGCATTGAATACAGTTAATTTTGTCGCCATCTTCGATTTTTCAGGGAGTCCACCTTAAATGCAAAAGATCGCTTAATCTTTCAACTCAAGTTATCACATAATGATAGTTTGAGAATAATATAAAATATTGTTTACACTGCCTCCAAATTATGGACCACCAACATCATAAATAAAAGACACAAGCAGACAATCCGAAATTAACCGATTAGAATTTGTAGCCTAGCGATTGATCAATGAATTAATAGCTAAAATCTGCAGCTTTGATTTGCATGAACTAAGGGCTAGGTTTCAGAAGCCTATCTGGACATAGGGCCTAGGCCTTTGGTTAACTAAGCAAGCATAGGCCTAATATATAATTACTGTAATCTTGTCTGTCATCCAAAATACCGATGTCTATTTTAGTGCCTATAGAGTCTTTGAGACTATACGTTCTGCTCTGCTTTTAAACTGTTCTCTTTAGCCGTGGTTGGGTCGGGAGCGCATCTGAGTAGCTATTCTTGAAGAGGCGCTATATCAATGTTTGAAATCAATGTGTTTAGTTGAAAGAAGCCGAATTCAAGACAGTAATAAATTACCTGCTTGAAGTTATATCGAAATGTTAAAAAATCCACTGAAAAACCTAAATATAAATCCGGTTTTAAAGTTCAGATTAATTGCATTATTAATTAATTTTATATAGGGAAACTGCTTTGTGGTCGTTCCAAGCCGTAGCCTATTTTGTTAAGTGCACGCTAGGCTATTTGCAACGTGGCCATAATAGGCACAGTTGATTTAGTGTTGCACAGTAGACGTAGGTCTATAGCCGTCTATTTGTAGGAATAGGCCTAGGTCTATTTGACAATATTTCGTGTGAAATACATTGTCGCTCTACTGATGTAATCCTATTATATTTAAGATATTTTGTATATAGATGAGACTTGTTGTGACTGTGTGAATATTTTCCTTGAACTGCGGTACTGCTGATCAAATCTCAGCCATTGTGTTATGGTATTGAAGCCAATGTTGTTCTTGATGCTAGTACAATGCCTATCGATATTTATTCTATCTATACGTGTAACACGTGGCAGACAGTGTTGGTGCTATTTAGACTGAACATTAACAGTTTTGTTGTTATGAAAGGACGAAGATGGCTGGGTCGGCCATGAACATTTTCATCAGTAGGCCTACAGCTCCAGTTTAAGCAAGAACATTTTCATAAATCCAGCTCCAATACTATTGTCGTGTAACAATTGTCGTGAACCAGCTGTCGGTGAACGAATTGTCCGTGAACCAGTTGTCGACTTGTCGTTGAACCAGTTGTCGGTGAACCAGTTGTCGTTGAACCAGTTGTCGGTGAACCAGTTGTCGTGGAACCAAATTTAAGGCTTTCAACTTGATCAGTGTTGGATGTAACATGATTCTGATCACTCGATCGTCGCTACCTGTACGTTATAATAATGTTTCTCATTAGAACATACATAGGCCTAAATAGGCCCTAATTAAGTACATCAGAGTGTGGATTTCCAATTGGTTTAATAAAGAATAAAAAAAATTATACAAACATTTATGGTCAATGCTGTGTTTAGCTGTCGTTGCCGAAGACTAATATTGTTGTTTTGCTCTCTTGCGTCACTTTAAAAACGATTCAAAACCGAGCTTACCGACTTCAGTTAGGCCTACTGTTCAAGTGTTCATGTAGAGATTGTAGACCCAACAGCCCCCTTTATGCAGAGGCAGAAGAATTATTGCCCGTTTGACTGCACTGACTGCAGTAGGTCTAACTATCAACAAGACGAGAACATTGCTTTTCATGAGTTAAGCTGAGTGATAGCAGACTTGAAAAAGAAAGTTTTTTAAATGGCTCTTTGCTTCAGTGAAGTTTGACTGAAACGGCGATGCCGAATGGATGACAATGCCCAATTAATCACCTTTTTTCTTAAGATTCGGACACAAATTTGACTGGTCTTGCTGATGCTGATCATTAATAATAATAATAATAATAATAATAATAATAATAATAATAATAATAATAATAATAATAATAATAATAATAATAATAATAATAATAATAATAATTATAATACTAGGCCTACTACTAATAATAATACTAAATTTAAAATCTCATGTTTCATTCCGGTGGTTGTGGAAACCCTAGGCCCCATCAACAACAAGGGCCTAGACTTTATTTCAGATTTGGGTCGCCGTCTTACTCAAGCTACCGGAGAACCCCGAGAATCGACCTTTTTGTTCCAACGTATCTCCATGACAATACAACGCTTTAACGCTGTGGCTTTCACAGGTTCATTTATTAAGCCCCTAACTGACATGGATGAGGGTGGTTGGTTGCACTGAATAATTGACTTGTTCTTTTTGGAATTTTTTCAAGAGAATAAAACGTGTGCTTATAATTTTTTAAAAATAATAATAATAATACCTGGAGAATAATTTTTTTTAAAAATAGCCTATATATAGGCCTATAAATTAATTATAATAATATAATAGACCTAATCTTTTCTTTAATGAAGCGCCTGCAAGACGCAATGCAGTAGGCCAAATCTTAATTAAACTTAACTACTAACAGAACAGACAGCTTTGCAATTAGGCTATACGGCGCTAATTACAGTCTGCAAAGCACATCCGGCCAACGGGGACTCGAACTCGCTACCTCTCGCACTGTAATAATAGCCTAATCTTCGTTTAATGACTCAATCTGACAAACCGCAGAATGATTGCAGGTAGGCCTAGGCCTACAGGTTACACGAAATACGGCCCACTATAGCACGATACGAAGGTCGGCTTTACAGCAGTGGGTTCGGTAGATTAACACTAATGGCCTAAGACTAGTGCTGGATCACTCCTGGTTCGGCCAATCCAGAAGTGGGAAGGGCTATATCTTATTTTCAGCAGCACCCGAGTCAAGAAACACAACAACACGCCAGCGTGTTATCCATTGCACTACCGATTAGGCTTAACTTAGCCTATTAAAAAAATTCAGTGTCCAGCTTTTGGTCTAACTTTTTCTAAATTTTGGTTAAGTAGGCCTAGTAGTTATTGTTTAACCTAACAAATTAGTTTTAGTGCCGATCACTCTTTTAACCGATGGATTTTGACACGAGAAGAGATAGGATCATGATAGGAATGCTTCGTTGCTTTACCCAGAAATAGACCAGAAGCCCCTGCGCGACCATTTTCCAGTTTCGTCATAAGTGATTCATCTTTCTGCTTTAGAAAATCTTTCGACCTAATTGTAACTAATCAGTAGTCAAAATTCACATTTGAATTACGTCACGAATATATTAGAGCAATGCGCGAGACGAATCATGGCGTCTAAAGTCTAAACATGTAAGCACATGTATAATATTGCGTGATGTAAGTGAAATCTGACGTTGATCTTAATTTGTTTATTAATAATTTACGTTTCGGACAATCTGGTTGACAGACCGCGCATCCGGTTACAGTGTGCAGTTATGCTATTGAAACAATTCACAAGAACACACAAATAAAATCTTAACTACCCGGTAGCGTATTGGAAAACACGCTGGTATTGAGAGCGAGGGGTACCGAGATCGACCCCCGTAGGGCGGACGCCTTGAAGGCTGCAGCCATATCCAATAAAGTTAGATCGTTTAGTAAGGCACTAGATTTGGCGATCTATTCAAGTCTAATTTATTGACCCCTATAATAATAAATAGTGATATCAGAGTAAGTTTATCCTGGCCTATTTAGACGTGCATTCTTATGCAAAATTTGTCATTTAGCCTAATATTCGTTAATTAAAATTAATGCATCTTTATAGCGCCCCTTCTGAGGGGCCTGCTCAGAGTGTCTCCCAACGTCAGCGCGGCCAAATAAAATTTATACACTGTGCCCCATAAAAAAACACCAAAAAACTTTGTCATGAAACGCGTGTAAGTCTAATGTTAAATAAGAAAGTAATGTTTCATTTAAGAAGATGTTCGAAGTGATGTCCCTTCGCTTGAACGCAGGCTCTCAGCCTTGGCCGCCACTGTTCAATAGCTTGGTCAATGACACTCTGCTTCAACTGTGCCCAAACAACGATGAGGCGCTCCTTCAACTCGCTGTCTGGTAGACGCGTTCCCGTATTAGACCCCAAATTCTGTAGGTCTGGTGAGTTTGCTGGCCAGAGTTCCGGTCCAATGAAGCTTGGTGTTTCACGTCGCAGCAACGCAATGGTGTCCTTTGCGCGATGAAAACCATTTTAACTATTTAAGTTATTAATCTCTGTTTAGATGTTTCCAAACACGCCTAGTCTGCGTCAATTAATTGCCTCCAACAGCATCCACTTCTGTGAGTAAGTAAAATGTAAAATATTTTGTGGCAAAATTATTTGAGAAACAACGTACAAACTTTTATTACAATTGGCTTAGTTTTGTAGAAGACTTTTTAAAAGTTGTTTGGTGTTTTTTTATGGGGCACAGTGTAGTAGTAGTTCGTCGCATTTGTGTCTTTCTTTCTTGTGCAATGTGCATAATATTATGTCGTAATATTTTATTTTTCGTGACGTTTGCATCGTTGAAGCACTATATAGCTCAGTTGCTAGAAAACTGTTAATTTCGAATTACCAACAAACAATCCTTCCAATTAGAGGTGTCTTTTCGGTTAGACTACCGCCATAACTTCACTGTATCACTTAGCCTACTTCGTAAACTAAAGTCTAACGTTATTCGACATTCCCTAATAATGATAATGATATTTTCTTTATTGAACAATCCGGTTGACAGACCGCAAGCCAGGCCTTTTTTAACGCGCGGTAGTAGGCCTACACAAAATGTGGTTAATGTGCAGTTCTAAATGTTCAGTTGTAGAAGCACTTCTGTGCAGTTAAAACTAGTTGAAAAGGCCATTTTCCTCCGATTGGGAGTAATAATTTACAATGGAGGATGGGAAAGGAAAGAAGGAGCTGTGCAGTTCTAAAAATTCATTTAAAACAGCATTGCAATTAAATTCGGCTACTGTAAATTCTGTAATAACTTGTGATCATCCGTTCATACTACGAATAATATTGTAGGCCTAATCATACTGCCTTCATTCAGTTTGAATTAATAAACGAAGATTCTATACGCGTTTTGATCCGTTAACGCTGCAACTCTTCAATTTGATGTCCACGTTTGTTACATTAACCTAATGGTGGAATTGATTAACTGCTGTCTCCTAGCCTCGATGGCTTCTTTGTCATTGTTAATACTTTAGATGATTTCATTCCTTTTTATTTTCTATTTTATGTAGACTATTTAGCAGATCACCTACTGAGCTCTGCCCATCCTGAAAAAGTGCACCAAAATGCTAACAGGTTAAATTACCGACCAGATCGTTCGCTCATCTCCAAAATGCTTGAGAGACTATTTTCGTAATTCCTCTACCAATAGCCGCCGTTGGCAGTCTCTCGTCATCACCTCCAGGTATGTTTTGTCCGTGTATCAGATCGCATCGTCGTTTCAGTCGGCGAATGATCGTGCTTCAGGTGATAGGTTTCATTCTCTTAGTCATCTATATTTTACTTGAATCGTTACCTGCGGATTTTTCAATAATATTCAGTAAACACATAGAAAGGTTGTCCCATTCGAAGACGGACAGAATCTGGAATTCGACGGCTTTCAAGGACGTTTCTGGTAGTGGTTTGTCTTCCAAGCAAGCGTGCGTTCATCCAGAACTTATCTTATGGCATCCAGAACTGAAACCATATTTTACAGATCCAAAGGCGCTGCGGTGTTCCGAGACCGAAGAGAACTGGGTGTATGCCTTTAACGGGACTTTCCGGATTTCCGACCAGGCGGCCAAGAAACACGGAAACATAACGTGCATCTATGTTCCTATATATCAAGGGAAGGATGACTTTGAGGTCATTCGTGGGAACCCAATTAAATCAATGCCAAACGGGGCTCGCTTGACGTCCGATGTTTTTGAAGCGGAATGCGATGGAGCGGATGGTGCTGTAAGTACGAACATCTACGTGGGAGTTGCTCCAGATGACAGCGTTCGAGCTAGGGTAAGAGGAACGAAAAAAAACGATAAATACTTTCCACTTGATCTTGACATTCTCATGTTCGGTTTTGACTCCGTGTCAAGAATGAATTGGATGAGAAATCTGCCGAATTCTTATAAGTACTTTGTGGACGTTCTTGGAGCCGTTATTCTAGAAGGCTACAACATCGTGGGAGACGGAACTCCACAGGCTCTTCTTCCACTTCTGACTGGCAAGACTGAACCGGAGTTGCCGGAAGCTCGACGTGGATTTTCCGGAGCCAAGACGGTTGACGATCATCCTTGGATCTGGAGAACTCTGAAAGATTTAGGATATGCAACCCAGTGGGGAGAAGATTCGGCTTCTTTCGGTACGTTCACCTACCGCATGTTGGGCTTCCAGAACCAGCCAGTGGATCACTACATGCGGACATTCTATCTTTCCTCGGATAGTGACTTCGACAACAACTTTCCGAGCTGTCTAGGATCTCTACCTCGCCACCTGAACATGATGAACTGGATGAAGGACTTTGCCGATGTGTATGCAGGTCAGAGAAAGTTCTCTTTTGTCTTCCATGCCGAGTACAGTCATGGCGGATTCACGGAACTGAAGCACGCCGACGATGATCTCAAGAACTTTCTCGAATATCTCAACAAGAAGGGGCACCTCGACAGGGCCATGTTGATTCTTATGTCTGATCACGGGGCTCGATTTCAGAAGGTAAGAAACACTGAACAGGGCAAGTACGAGGAGCGAATGCCGTTCTTCAGCGTTCGACTTCCCACTTCGTTTCGGAATAAATACCCGGATGCCGTTAGGAATCTGAAGACGAATGCTGGTCGCCTCGTTACTCCGTTCGATATTCACGAGACATTTCAAGACATCATTGATTTCAAAGGTTCCGGACGTGGTGACGTCAGCCAACGAGGAATCAGCTTGTTCAAGGAAATTCCGAAAGAACGGACCTGCGCTGATGCGGGAATTGAACCTTACTGGTGCGCATGTCTGAGTTGGACGGAAGTGAATTTCAACGACGATCAAGTCCACCAGGCGGCGCTGGCGATCATTCAGAAGATCAATAGCTTAACGGAACCGGAAAGAGGCAACTGTGTTGAACTACGACTGGCAGAAGTTACAAAAGCGGTCAAGTGGAGTGCCAATAAAAAGCTTCTTCGGTTTCGACAGAGTGCTGATAAGCATGGGAGAGTTCCCGACCTGAGTGATAAGATGAACGCCACCGAAGCCCTTTACCAGATCACGTTTAGGACTGAACCAGGAGATGCCCATTACGAAGGCACCGTCAAATTCTTCGTAGATCAGAAACGCTACAGTGTATCCGATCGTGAAATTAGTCGCATTAACATCTACGGTCGTCAGCCACACTGTGTCATGGATCGTCTACCGCATCTAAGACCGTACTGTTATTGTAAGATGCAACTTCCAATTTCTGGAGCAGTTGCACTTTAGATGCATCTTTATCGTTGTTGTTCTTGTATGCCATGTATGTTATTGCGGAGATGAGCATTGAAATACAGAGCTGTATTTTTGTTGGAGGTTTTAGTTTGTTTAGATCCAATCCGTTTTTCCAAACTTTATTGCCACCGAGACTGGTGAACCGAGTATCATAACTAATCGAGAATATCTGTGGGTTCAGGTTTACCGGGAAATTCGCATATGAATATTGTCTCTTTGAGTTCAGATGCATAGAATCAGTGGTTGGGAATTTATACTGAATCATACAAATAATATTTTGCGGGTCTTGACATTCTATTTACGCAATTATAAAACCTACATGAATAGTCGAGTTATGTTCCAAAGCTTTCAGCAAGCCGCGTTTAATATGTTCGTAATTAGTATGTTCTGTGTGTCCTTTATCTTGATATATTCTGATGCATCGTTTCACGACTTTGATGCGTTTTTAAAAATGAAATTGCGTAGGGCGTTCTTCAATGGATTGCGCTTATTTCAAAAACAATTTATTTAGACACGTTCTATAGGACTAAATGGACAATTCTTTTAGCAAGATTTTCTGTTTTCAATTGAGTTTTGTTTGTATGGAGCTGTAAATACTTACGAATGCAGGCTTGTTGCTTTAGAGTTTAGACATTTGTTGATTAGATGTTAGTCATTTGCAACAAAGTTTTGACTGCAAAGTTTGCATTAACAACCATCGACTATTTTGTGACGGAATAGCCACATTCTCATCACCGTTTTCGTTTGTATTTCAGCCAGAAAATGTTAAACATGGCTCTCCTTAGTTCCATACATAATTTTATATATATATATATATATACATATACATAGAGCGTTCCTTTTTCAAATTTATTCCTGACGAAATTATGCTTGAGCCGATTTCTGGACATTTCTTTACCAATTAAGACGATATCCATCGACTTGTGTAGAACGTAACAATGCATTCATTGTTGTGAGTTATGAAGCAGACGCGTTAAAGTGTTGGAAGTAGTAAAAATATTCACAACAGATTAGGGCCTACCTTGAGCGAATGTTGAAATGTGGCATCTTACAAATTAAATTTATAAGGAAATTAAATGATTCAATTCGGCCATTCGGGTAGCCCGGTAGGCCATTGGGGCATACTCTTCAACGTTAAGACTTAGGCTATGTTAACCAGTTAAAACGTTAAAGAAATGGGAAACCATGTTGTCCTAAGCGAGCGATAGACTAGTCTAGAGAATCTTTTGGTTTATCAATTGCGTCTTTGAATGGAGGTCTTGAATAAAATTCTCGTTTTCATATCCTTTCGATATCGTCTGGGTATTCGGCTTTTTGGTATTTAGATACAGTTTGGAACAAATTGATCAGAATTTATCTCTACACTTTGCTGATGATACCCAATAGTTTATATTATTATCCCATTACATAAAATGTGTTGAATTGCTCTTAAGCTGAACGAAGGAATGCATGAAGACCTCTAAGTCTACAGTCTTGTCTCGTAAAATTTTAAAATGAGGATTCTCTTGATTATAGCTATGCTATCTCACATCAAGGGCAAATCTTGTAAGATATCCGCTCTCGGCTTAGTCAACGTATAGGCTAATGTAGGTTTACTAGGCTTCTGGCTACAATACAGACCAGTTTAACTGATATAACAAGTTAAACTGATTTGCGCAGCAAATTCAAACTGTTATCACAAACACCGTTGAAACACGGGCTACAGCACTGAAAACACTGACGAGGCCTCATTGTTAATTCTTTCTGTGGCGACATTATTCACATTAAACGACTCACAGACAGATCATACTTGACTGTTTGCCACCCACCCCACCTCCGACCTCGGAAACTAGAAAAAGAAACACGAGAAATCCTGTTCGCTTAACAGAAAGGATGGAGTCCATCCTGACTCTTCCTTGAAAAGAATTAAGGGTAGGCTACACTATAGTGAGATTGATAATGAAAATATCACGGACGGAAAAACAGACAAATGAATGGGTGCTGGAAGCGGCAGGAGTGTAGAGGAATCTGCTGAAGACAGTAAAAGAAAGAAAATGATTTATTTTGGGCACATCATGAGAAGAGAGGGAACATGTATTGAGAAAGACATCATGCAGGGGCCAGGGCACAATGCCAGGGTACCGGAAAAGAGGAAGACCAAGAACAAACTGGCTGTGCAACATAAAGGAATAGACTGGATTGACATTGGTAGAAATGACAAGACTGTCGGAGGACAGGAAGCGTTGGAGGAACATTGTACATGATGCGGCCGACCCTCGGATCGAGAATGTCTGAGAACGCTCAGAACAGAACATAAGAGAACAGAACACTATAGACCTATAGTGGATTAAGATGGCATGATTATGAAATGGGCATTCTATCTACTAAGAAGCAGAGCCTTCTATTCTGCTACGATGTAGAAGAGACAATCATGGTGTTGGTGACTTTGGTATGGAACTGGACTGCAGGGATCACTCCCCCCGCACCAAGTTATGTGCACACCCCTACTACCACTGCAATGCAATCTCCTCGCAAATAAAACGGTGCGTCTCAATCTCGTTTCCTATGCTGATATCAATGATTTGCATGCACGGTAATGCAAAACAGCATTAGGACCTAAACACCGCTTGAATCTGGTCCATCAAGACTGTTTATCGGTATTTTTATTGTCATAACTCACATAATAACTCTTAAGCCTGTGTAGGCCTATAATAGCGGGTGTATAGCGCGTGTGATTAATTTTTTTATAGCATTGAAGACCTCCTGAGATTATCTTTGCAGAAACGCACCTTGAGAATCATAGGTCTGTGTAGAACACCCTTCAGAGCACTCAACAAATACCCACAATTTATTTGCTGAATTCATGATTTATTATAGCCCTTTGAACGATTTATACTTTGCAAGTGGAGCTATGTATGTTTAAGGTCCAGATGCACTTATTGCCGGTAGACTTTAGCACCATGTATGCAGCAGGAAGCATAGGCCTATTGTTAGACTAAGTAGCCTAACACGGACAACTTCGTATGATAACGGCCAAGTGGTCCTTTTAGGTTCTAGAGGGGAGACATACATGTTAGCCGAAGCAGTTACTGATAATGCTTCTATATTAGCCTATTTTTAAACCTGTGCAGCATGCATCGACATGCATCAATGTGCTGATGTAAGTAGCCTACACAATCGCTGTAATTGCATTTAACACATGTCTGTAGTGAGGGAGTGGATCAACGGTTGATGAAAAGGATAAGCGAGAGCAGTTTCTCAAGCTCGTGCATACCGGAGCAGCGGGTGGCCATTAGCGCGTGCATCGAACTAAGTAGCCTACAGATGCGACGCATAGCGTATTGGATCGGATGGTTCAAGGACACTAAGAGGTTTTGTCAGCAATGTTCAAGGCCATAGCCAGGATTTGATTTCGGGGGTGTTTCTTCGGGGGAGAACTTCTGACGACTTTTTTTAGTCGTCGGAAACAACTTTCTTACCATATTTTGACTAATTTCATGTTTTTTCATTACGTGTTAGTGAATGCATTCTGTTATTTTCTACATTTTTCATTTCAGGGGTGTTTTCATTCTCCTATGTCATGGCTTTTACAGCATGTGGTAGTAAATGCGTTATATTATTTTTTCCATTTTCCATTTGGCGGTGTTCAAACACCCAAAACACCACCTTAGCTACGGCCTTGGCAATGTTCCCTCTGTGCCTAGTACGCAATCACCGAGGTCATCCACCTAGACAGGGTACCCTACAGCCATTGCTCTGTGTAGAGCCGTTTCCAGATGGTAAGTATAGATGTTATGGGTCCACACCATGCGACGCCCAAACGTCACATAGCCTACCGGGTGAATCTTGATTCTTGAATATTGCGCTTAGCCTAACTGTGATCCGATCTCTTTTGATGAACATGAATGTACCTTCAATGATCAAGTTTTTTGTAGATAAACAACTGAAGTTGGCCAGAATCGCTGGAGTTATTTAATGAAAATGTTTCTTCCCAAATGATATTATCTTCTATTCAACAGTTTTTACGGATCTCTGCAAATCTTCTAAAGTTTTTCAACGTCCGCGAAATTCATGCAAATATGTACCTCGATATTAGCTACGACCATCACAAAATGTCGACTTTCCGAAGCTACTTGGTCTGATGCCACTCTACGTATCACGTCTGCGATCAGTGCTATCGTCTTTCTTCTACCAATTATAGCAGGCTGTCATTGGCATTCTCTCGTGATCAACTGCAGCTATGCTATGTTCGTGTATCAGATCGCATCGTCGCTTCTATCAACGAATGATCTTGCTCTTGGTGATAGGTTTCATTCTCGTAGCCATCTATATTTCACTGCCGTCACCTCATGGTGTCTTAATGTTCAGTAAACACAGGTTGTCACATTCGAAGACGGACAGAACCTATGATTCAACGGCTTTCCAGGACGTTTCTGGCAGTGGATTGTCTTCCAAGCAAGCGTGCGTTCATCCAGAACTTGTCTTATGGCATCCAGAACTGAAAGCATACTTTACGGATCCAAAGGCGCTGCGGTGTTCCGAGACCGAAGAGAACTGGGTGTACACCTTTAACGGGACATTCCAAATTTCTGATCAGGCAGTCAAGAAACACGGAAATATAGTGTGCGTGTATGTTCCTATATATCGAGGGAAGGATGACTTTGAGGTCATTCGTGGGAACCCAATTAAACCAATGCGAAACGGGGATCGCCTGACATCCGATGTTTTTGAGGCACAATGCTCTGGCGAAGATGGTGCTGTACGTACGAACATCTACGCTGGAGTTGCTCCAGATGACAGCGTTCGAGCTAGGGTAAGAGGAACGAAAGAAACCAATGAACACTTTCCACTTGACCTTGACATTTTTATGTTCGGTTTTGACTCAGTGTCAAGAATGAATTGGATGAGAAATCTACCCAATTCCTATAACTATTCTGTGGACGTCCTTGGAGCCGTTATTCTAGAAGGCTACAACATCGTTGGAGATGGAACTCCGCCCGCTCTTCTTCCACTTCTGACTGGCAAGACGGAACAGGAGTTGCCGGAGGCTCGGCGTGGATTTTCCGGAGCCAAGACGGTTGACGATCATCCTTGGATCTGGAAAACTCTGAAAGATCTAGGATATGCAACCCAGTGGGGAGAAGATTCGCCTTCTATCGGTACGTTCACATACCGCATGTTGGGCTTCCAGGACCAACCAGTGGATCACTACATGCGGACATTCTATCTTTCCTCGAAACGTGACTCCGACAACAACTTCCCGAACTGTCTAGGATCTCTACCTCGCCACCTGAACATGATGAATTGGATGAAGGACTTCGCCGATGTGTATGCAGGTCAGAGAAAGTTCTCTTTTGTCTTTCATTCCGAGTACAGTCATGGCGGATTCACGGAACTGAAGCACGCCGACGATGATCTCAAGAACTTTCTCGAATATCTCAACAAGAAGGGACACCTGGACAGGGCCATGTTGATTCTTATGTCTGATCATGGGGCTCGATTTCAGAAGGTAAGAAACACGGAACAGGGCAAGTACGAGGAGCGAATGCCGTTCTTCAGCGTTCGACTTCCCACTTCGTTTCAGGATAAATACCCGGATGCCGTTAGGAATCTGAAGACGAATGCTGGTCGCCTCGTTACTCCGTTCGATATTCACGAGACATTTCAAGACATCATCGATTTTAAGGGTTCCGGACGTGGTGACGTCAGCCAACGAGGAATCAGTCTGTTCAAGGAAATTCCGAAAGAACGGACCTGCGCTGATGCGGGAATTGAACCTCACTGGTGCGCATGTCTGAGTTGGACGGAGGTGAATTTCAACGACGATCAAGTCCACCAGGCGGCGCTGGCGATCGTCCAGAGGATCAATAGCTTAACGGAACCGGAAAGAAGCAACTGTGTTGAACTACGACTGGCAGAAGTTACAAAAGCGGTCAAGTGGAGTGCCAATAAAAAGCTTCTTCGGTTTCGACAGAGTGCTGATAAGCATGGGAGAGTTCCCGACCTGAGTGATAAGATGAACGCCACCGAAGCCCTTTACCAGATCACGTTTAGAACTGAACCAGGAGATGCCCTCTACGAAGGCACCATCAAGTATGTCTTGGAACAGAAGCTCTATAGCATATCCGACCGTGAAATTAGTCGCATAAATATCTACGGTCGTCAGCCACATTGTGTCATGGATCGTCTGCCATACTTAAGACCGTACTGTTACTGTAAGATGCAACTTCCTATCACGTGATCTATTGGAGTCGTTGTTTAAAGGAACATAAATTGTCTGGACATTAGAGCTAAACTGTTCTTAATATATGAAACCCAAGGTAAACTTTGAAATTTCGCAACATTGACTGTGCTATCGTAGCGTATTCATAATAATTGGTAGTCATTTATTAAGCCCACTTTCATGAAACAAAGATTATAGAAAATCTTATAGACCCAGTCATCTTTTAAATGGGTAGACTCTATAGCTATTGCTAAACCGTTCATTTCGGCAACGTACGAAGAATAATCAAAATACCTAGGCCTACAGCAGTCTATAGATCGTCCTTAGCAAATACAATTATTGTGTTTATGATTTCTACTTAAAATAAACTGAAGAAGAAAAACTAGGCAACTTCTGACAGACAGAAAATAAAATGAGAAATTGTCACAATCATGTGGACAATATCCAACTGATCGTTACCGAAGTAAAAAAATAATTTTAAAGAGGACAACATTTTTCATTGCATCCAACGACTTGCCAGACATAACGGAAAGACAGAATTGATGAAAGAAACTGAAATACAATTTATTATTGTCTGTAAAGACGTCAACTGCGATTGCAGTCACAAGATGTCGCTACACGTTTTGATTTAACAGCAATAGGTTTGTTTTATCAACTCACTTCTAAGATTTATTGAACTACACGGTGATTCATAAAAAACGTCCCTCTGCAAATTTCATTGTAACTTAGTCAAATTTCATGCTATGTGAAAGAAATTTTAAAGGAAGACAGAGGAGTTACTTCTAAACATTCGGAAAGTTAAAGTTGATGTTCAAATTGACCCCCTATGGCAACTACGCATGCGCGAAGACGAGTACGCCACTGTTTGACTGATTCATCAATGATGCGCTGATCCATCTCGTCCCATGCCTCCACAATTTGACTTCGCAACTCACTGACATCACATATTCGAGATCTGTAGACCTTCTCTTGCATGACACTACATATCTTATATATAGTCCACTGGATTTAAATCAGGGTTGTTGGGTGGCCACAAAGTAGGCGGGATGAAATCAGGTGTTTCAGTTTCCAGTAACGCAACAGTGTCCCGTGCTCTGTGCGCAGGAGCGCTATCCTGCTGGAAGATGAAATACTCGTCGGTAATGTCACGAATGTCTGGTAAAAGGCCCTGTTTTAGTAGAACATCTCTGTAATATTGTCCATTGATCTTAACGCCCGGTTCGATGAAATGGATAATGTTCGTACGACCGTGTGCAGAGATACCATAAAGGATTTGCTGAAAGTTGGTCGATTCCGCAAAAGACGATTTGCTGGAACGTCCCTCTTCTGTGTACCGGCAGATACGTGATTGCGAACATTCTGATTGTTACTGGGTGATGCCACAGTAAACAATTTCTCATCTGGAGGCTAAACCATTAAATTGACCAGGTTTGCATGATACAACCTGAATGACTGACAGGACGTTGGAATATTGCTTGTTTCTCAAGATTATCGTGACGTCATTGGTTTTGTCGTCAGCGTTACGTCATTATAGCTCTGAATGTGACATAATTTATATAGCACTTGGCTAGATCATCACGCGTCATTATTCTGAAATTTCATTAAATTTGATGGTCATCGACATGAGTTATGCCAACTTATGTAGGGGGACGTTTTTTAATAAATCACCGTGTAGTTTGATTTCTCAACCAGTTTCAACTTCGAAACAAATAGGCCGAACTTGTGTTTGTCAAACTCAACTATAATAGGCCTACGTGCAATATATGTGTAGTCATATCGAAAGAGATTTGTAGCCTACCATTGTTTAGAAAACCGTAGAAGAGTCATTAATTTTATGTCCGTAAGTTATGCAAAAATAGATAGAGCCTAAGCCACCGAGGAAGCCTAACACTAACAGTTTATCATAATAAGATTAGATGAAAATAATTGCCAATGACATCCAAACAAGACAGCTCAATTAATTATATTATACATCGTGTAGACTACTCATGTGCACCAGTAACAACATCAAGAGTTCAATAAATGATTAAAAGCAGATTAACTTACTCAAACGATTGCCAGGTTAGCAGAATGTCACATAATTATAGTCACTAATGCAGCTGATGTAACCGTCAACCAATTTCAATTGTGTGCATCCGATTTGAATTTACGGACTCTTGACTCCACGTACTTCTTATCTGCATCGTCCAGAGAGACTGAGTTCTTGATCATCACCTCCACCACGTCGTCCAGGTATTCAATCCTCTTTAGAAGCTCTGAAATGATACCACGCAGTTTTTATAGTGCAGAAATATAAGTGTCTGGCCGCACCCTCACGTTTGAGCCATGATGACTCGTAAGCCTAACCTCAAGTAACTCAAAGCACCGAACAATCCCTCACATGCAACCATGAACAACATCATTTATTCTTAATCTACTCCTCCGAAATCAAATCCTGGCTACGGCCTTGGTCTTATGCTATCTTCATAGGCGTACGAGGCGGGGGTCCAGAGGGGCAATTGCCCCCCCCCCCCCATTGCAACTTTCGGGCAAGTCTGGTTTATCGGGCAAAAATAGTCCCGGACAACTAAAAAAAAAGGTCGTCAACTTTTTGGCCGGAAAAATTTTTCGGGCAGAAGTTCAAACTTTGCCCCCCCCCCCCACTTCTGAAACCTCCCGTACGCCTATGGCTATCTTCACTACGCTCCTTAAGTTACTTTTCATGAGTCGTAATAATATCAGGACAGACTACTCTGCATAAATCTTCGGCGACTTAATATAGCAAGACATCAATCTGAAATGCAATCAATGAGACAGCAAATGCATTAAAGTTCTAAATAGGTCAGGGGCGCCGTTAGGCGTACGCACTTACGCAAGTGCGTACAGCGCGGAAAGGCAAAAAAAGCGTCACCACTTTTAACATCCAAAATTACCTTTATGCGTATACTCAAAATGGAGAAAAAAGCTTATGCTGGTGATACCTCATAATCGCCAGTAGGCATATACGGTGTGTATATATATATATATATATATATATATATAAGCTCGTATCGATCGCTGTTCGCTTCATGTAATTTTGTGCAAGTTGTAGGCCTATTGTGCGTGCAGAAAAAATCCTAGTGTATTGTGCGTACAGAAAAAAATCCTGGCTGAAATAGGTCACAGGGCAATCTCCGTTGGACGCACCAAGCCGAGAAGATGGCGTAGGTCTGTACATAAATAACACCCCAGACAAAAAATATTTGGTAGACATTGGCAACGAGTCCAAGAGCATCGCAGACAATAGTCATCAATAAAACAATCGGTGTTTTACAAAGGAGACAACACGAGAAATTGAAGCAAAGGCTCCGATTGAATAAATAGAAGCATATGGGCGGCGCATAACTTTTTGCAGGATGGGGCACGGTCAATTTTTTTAGCAACAGCTTGAAAATGCAAAGTAGAAAATTAAGAACACGGTAATTTTTCCCATAGGTTAATTTTCTATAATGTCAATTTCTCAGTTTCACGTTGTGTATAATTTTGTAACATAAGCGCTCCAGCACGAAGAAATTTGTTAAAAGCCAAAAAGTAGTAGTCAAGAAATAATAAAATTGATTTTCCAGGGGGTGCAAGTGCCCTCTTGCCCCAAAGTGCGGGCGCACATGGATCGAAGGACAGGCATACAGGTAAGCTCAGGTAAGTTGATTTTACAAATGCTGGCAGGTGTAATAAAGTCTAAAAGCCAGACGGCGTCATGAACCTTTTACTGAGAGGGAATCATGCTCACCATAAGTATTGTTTGCGCTACTTTTGGATGGTTTCTTATCTGCAAAGAACAATAGCAGTAATCTTGATAATTAATCGCTCTACGTTTCATTGAGGAAGAATCATGAAAAGCAGCTAATCAAGAATTGGGCATTAGGCCTAATATGGCCAAAATAACATAAGGTACGGTCAATTCAATTAATTTAAGCTAACTTAGGACATTCGACCACTTGAAGTTACTATGATGCTCGAACGCGCCCAGTGCAATCCGATGCCTGTATGTGTAGCCTAAATACGCAATTACGTATGTAGCCTATCTATGTAAGCATGCACATGCATGTATAGGTGTGTAAGTATAAGTATTCTGCTCGGACGTATACATGTATGTATCTGATTATTTTATGTAGGCCCTATGCCTTTTACCTGTCAAGAATCTCTCAAAAGCGCTAAGTATACGCATGAAGAGAAGACCAGTGAGCCTAACCTCTGATCTTTTTCTCTCCTGCTCCGACAAACAAGGACGTGAGCGTTTCGATGAAGTGGTCCATGACTTCGAAATCCCTGCTCTGCAGCGACTTGTCTGTGGCGACTTGAGCAAGAAATTCATTGAGCATCGAAACAAAAAGATTCATGATCATAACCATCATCAACAGCAGATAGACGAGCAGGTAGAACGCCGATAGACTTCCATAGTAGTTGACAAGCTCCGTGAAGTTGAACTTCCCGAGGAAGGCGGCGAACTGGGACAGCATGGCCGAGTACCAGGTGGAGTAGGTCTCCAGTTGGAAAAACATAAAGTAGGCGCCAGATGTGAATGCTATGAAGATGACGCATGAGATGAGACCGAAGCTCATCAATGTCGGTGCTGAGTGAGCGAGTGTGCTTCCCAAGATGGCGATGTTTCGGTTGTATCTGAGCAGATGGATGAGTCGACATTGCGACAGGAAAGCGACGAGGCTCAGCAGTAGAAGGTAGATGGAGTTGTGACGAATGATCGGCTTGAAGCTGACCAACTCTCCTAGAAAACACAACACAAACAACTATAATTATTATACTCAAGGGGTGTCATCTGTATGGCGTCGGAAACATCGTATGTGAACTGTACCCGAAGTAGGGGAGACCGGGGAGGAGTGGCAATGTGGGTAAAAGTGGAACCCCATACAGGCCAGAAAACCATCGATACTGTAGAACTTTTCAATCACTGCTTGAGTTTTAACAGTCGTGTTCTAACTAGAAGTGTTCCTCTCTCCCCTAAACGTCTGCTCTCTGAGCGAAGAAACAGAAGTACATCATCTGCTATTATATATGTCAAGTACATCATCTGCTATTATATATGTCAAGTACATCATCTGCTAGTGAGTATGTCAAGTATGTCATCTGTCTCTACGTGATATTTGAAAACGATTTTTTTTCTTTCGTCTTTCATTTCCTCATCTGTTACCCTTACAGTTAGTGCTACTGCTACTATTACGGGACGACGACAACATCGACTATGACTACTACTACTACTACTATTACTATTACTACTACTACCACTGCTACTACTACTATTACTATTACTACTACTATTACTACTTCTGCCACCTCCACTACTATTGCTACTAGTGCTACTACTATACTGCAGCAGCAGCAACTACTATTACTGCAACTATTGCCACTGTCACTGTATACAGCAGCAGCAGCAACTACTACTGTAGCAACAACAGCAACAACAACAACAGCAACTACTACTACTACCCTGACAGGGAACATTATAGGTCTGAAATAGACTCTGAGCATGAGATCTGAATCGTCATCTTACCCGGATGATTCATCATTTCCTCGACGACCCACATCGTCAGCAGACATCTCTCCGTGTACAGACCAACAGCCGCGAAGAACATCACCAACGTGGCCATCTGGAACCAGTTCCACCAAGACAGCAGGTAGCTCTTCCGCTTCCGGTAGATCATCCGAACCTCAGCCACCGTGATGACGACGGCGAAGATGGCGCAGACGATCTCAGAGAGGAGCGCGACGACCCCGCGACTTCCGGTGTAGCGATACAGCTGGATGCTTTCGATCCTCTGCGACCAGACGATGTGGCCATCCGTCGGGAACTCGAAGAGGAGAAGGACGAGGTTGGCCAGACCACTGCCCGCGTTGAAGACGTTGAATTCGACGAAGATGACTCTTGTGTAGATATCGATCCATCTACTTCGCTCCAGGTCATCGATCATCTCCATCGATGAGTCCAAGGTCATGCCAAGGTTGGCAACGTAACCTCCGCCAGAGTAGGTAAACAGCTCGCCCTCGAAGGAGCTGCCCTTGAGGTCATCCTCCGAACTGTAGAGGAAGGCCTCCTGAAGGTTCGTCGGTTCTTCTCTGTGGGTGAACAATTCAGTCCGGTTCCTGACCCTCACCCAGCCGCGCTCGTATGCGTCCGTATCTTCGTTGGAATAGCTGTATGAGTTCGTGCAACGAAAAGACCGAACGAGGCTTGAGACGGTGTGACACGGACCTGCGTGAACAGAAACCCATTGGTTAAGCTATTGTGCGTTACTCGTTACTAGTAACGCGTTACTAGTAACTAGTTACTTTTTTGAGGTAACTATTGCAGTAACTAGTTACTTTTCGAAAAAAAGTAATTAGTTACAGTAACTGATTACTTTTACCGGGTAACGGTAACTAAAACAACAATAGTTACTTTTCGTTACTTTAAAATTAAGATCAGTAGCCTAATCTTCGGACAATTAATTAAGATATTTCGTTTGCTTTCTGAATAACTCAAACAAAGGGGCCATCGTACAGTTTAAAGACACAGGATCGTTAGTCAAACAACCTGACAATTGAGTAATTAATGTGACGGATGACTGGGCACCGCTGAACACTGGTCGAAGGAAGTTAATTACAGGTGCATCGATGCATAGCCTGTATGGGGTTAGGAGAGGGGCGAGGGGGAATGTGTAAACATGAGCCTATAGATACCCACATATCAAGCATCAGTGGGACGCATACTGCTGAAATCGAGTTTGACATTTTGACACCTCAATACACTTGGCAATAATAATTATGCTGATAGGGTAAGCGTCATGACAGGCCTACATAGACTTCTAGATAAGCATATGGTTCATCAGCAAGAACCATAAGCATTAAAGATCTAACCTACCTAGATGCCTGGGGATAGGACATATTATGAGGATGGAAGTAGAGGTGTCTATTGGCTATTTTGTGGCTGGCTATTGGAACTCCTGTGATTTTGAAAGGGGGTGCAGAGTTTTATTTACATCTTGATTAATGGATCAGAGACTGCGTAGTGCGCGCTGGTGTACATGTACCTAGGGTGCAGATGGGACATGTGTCTCCGGGCGCCGAGGAGAGGGGGCGCCAAAATGAGGACTAAACTCAGCAATGAGCATTTTGAGACGCTGCTACTGTTGTGAGCTAAAGCTAATAAAGATGTCTAGTCATCGATGGGCAAAAGTGTAACTAAAGGTTCAACTTTTAGTCAAACTAAATAATTGAAATGTTTTTTTATATAGTTATTAGCTAAGTGACAGTAGCAAAATAAACACATATGCAGCTGAACCATCTTTCCGCAATGGGACTGAACACTGTCAGCAGCTTAACTTGATGTGTAGTTACTTATTTTTGCGATCCAGACTATTACTCTGGTGATTACATGCTGAAAGACTCAATCAATTAAATTGGACCTGTGGTAACTAAAAGTAACTATAGTTACTTTGAAAAGTAACTGTAATCAGTAACTAGTTACTTTTTTGGAAAAGTAATCAGTTACAGTAACTAGTTACTTTTTGCACTCCAGTAACTAGTTACTGTAACTGATTACTTTTAAAAAGTAACTAGCCAACACTGCGAATGAAAGCACTCCGGGCCATGATTAATGTGATAAATGACACCCATCACTTCCTAAATGGACGCAGGGCTGTCCAACCCGTGGCCCGCGGGCCATGATCCGGCCCGCCGACTGGTTCCATCCGGCCCGCCAAGACTTCCTGAGAAGCCTAAAATTTAGGCCCTAAAATCCTAAATATTGCAATTTTTCAAGTCTTAAGTCTTAAGACTAAAATTACGAACCGCATACTAATAGCCAAGTGCGGTCTCTGAATCTCCCATAATTCCTTGCTTCAGCTAACATGAATTTTTCAGTAAATGTAATAGCTCTTTGGTAATGACTTATAAGTCTTATTCCTTATCAAAGGAAAATGGCGGCTAGCGATAGCAAAAAACGAAAAATCGATTTTGAATGTAGAACTTTTAAAACGTCGTGGACGGAGGAATATTTCGTTGTTGAGCATTTGGGCAGTGTAATATGCGTGATTTGCAATGAAACGATATCAGTAAATAAGGAATATAATATTAAACGACATTATTTCACGAAACATGCTGCTAAGTTTGACTGTCTTTCCGGGCAAGTTCGAAGCGACCGAGTGAATTCTTTGAAGCAAAACCTAACGGGACAACAGAAGTTTTTCAAAGTTGCAAATAGTAACTCTGAAACCGCAACAAAGGTCAGTTTTTGTATAGCTGAAGCTATCGCAAAGAGAGGAAAACCGTTCTCAGATGGCGAATTTGAAAGAAAGATGTTATGAAGTCTCTGAACAGTTATGACTGCAATGTGAGTATATGTATAATTATGTCACTATAAAATTATAAATATATGACATACTCGTAAGTCAATGAGACCAAGAAGGCGAATAGACTTGCTTGCTTTTACGAAATTATATCTTTTGAGACTTTGGCCCTCCGAGTCTTAGAAAATTGGCCATGTGGCCCTCTGCCTGAAAAGGTTGGACACCCCTGATTTAATAGTTAGAGCCAGTCCACCCAACTCGCCAACTCATCTCATCGAGATAACCTTTAAAGAAAGTAGGCCTAAATAAAGGAGCGCCGCTTGTAGATGCTCGCGTATCGGAATATTACGGGCCAAATAAATTATCGTAATTATTGTTATTATTATTATTATTATTATTATTATTATTATTATTATTATTATTAGTAGTAGTAGTAGTAGTAGTAGTAGTAGTAGTAGTAGTAGTAGTAGTAGTAGTAGTAGTAGTAGTAGTAGTAGTAGTAGTAGCAGTAGCAGTAGCAGTAGCAGTAGCAGTAGCAGTAGCAGTAGCAGTAGCAGTAGCAGTAGCAGTAGCAGTAGCAGTAGCAGTAGCAGTAGCAGTAGCAGTAGCAGTAGCAGTAGCAGTAGCAGTAGCAGTAGCAGTAGCAGCAGCAGCAGCAGCAGCAGCAGCAGCAGCAGCAGCAGCAGCAGCAGCAGCAGCAGCAGCAGTAGCAGGAGAAGTAGCAGTAGCAGTAGCAGTAGCAGTAGCAGTAGTAGCATTAGTATAGGCTAGTAGTAGTAGTAACTATAGACAATTAGACAATAGACATGGTTCTTGTTCCTCAAGATCTTAGAGGTACCCTGACCACTCTGAGGCCGTCACTCTCGGAATTCTAGAAGAGGCCTACAACCTTCCGGATTTCTCCCAGGTAGTGGACCCCACTCACTAAAGCATCGTTGTGCATGCTTGCCTGTCTTGACGCGTAGCTGCCTGAGTCTTGGTGGTCCAATGCGCCAGCTGTTCGTATCGCTGTGGTAGTTCTCGTCGTATGGCTTGGCGGCATTTCCGTTGTAATCGGTTGTGTAGTAGAGAAGTGGGAGAAGAACGGTACGCGACCAAACCCACAACCCAATCCTGTGGATAGCCTGCATTTGCAAACGATATATATATATATATATATATAGCTAGCTATAATATAACTTATAGATCTTTCATAAGTTTTTATGTCAAGATAAGAATTCAGGGAGTGGCCTACGCGCTTCAGATAGAAATTATGACGAAGATTTGTCTCGTAGAGAGGAATGAAGGTGTTTGAAATCCTGAAGAGGAGCTATACAACAATTATTATGCTGTCCAGGAATAAATACAGCCTAAATAAAATGAAAATTGAGTTTTGTTGAGTGTCTTGATAGATTGACAGACGCGGACAGTCAGACAGACAAGACAGACAGACACTCGGACGAACAGACAAATGGATGGATCGATGGATGGAAGGATGGATGGATAGATGGATGGATGGATCGATGAATAGGCAGATGGATTGATGCGTCGGTGAGTGGGTGGGTGAATGGATGAATGGATTAATATTTCCTCTGTTGCTATTTTATTGCCTACCTTACCTCTGCTTTACCTCTATAATTATTAATCACCATCACTTTTCCTTTACCTTTATTTACGTTACCTTACTTGACGATGTGTTTGATGCCTAAACCATGCATTACTCACTCCGTCCTTGAGTCCTGTTTGTGTGAAGGTGAAGGCGAGGTTCTGGTTCTGCTGGTAGGACTGGTTGTCCTGTTGTCCGTTTGCAACGATCAGCAACAAAAGGAGGAATCCGACGTAGAAGATAACCTCTCTGATCATCGACTTCATCTTGTCGTCCAGTTCCGCCTTCCTTCGAGCTGCAATCACCTCATCCATCGTTTGGATGTCTTCGAAGGACTGCTGCAGATCTGCAACAATGATCTGCTGGTGTCACGTTTGGTATTATGCTGGCAGCAATTCAATACAACAACACTGAAATGGAGCTAAGGTAGACGTGAATTCTATTCATTCATTCATCCATTCGGAAAATTTATAGTGTCCCTTTAAGAAAAAACTACTCAGAGACGCTCCCGACTCCAGCGCGCCGAGAAAGGGCAGTAACTGTTTTAGGATTGGTAAGGAAGGTCTATAGTCTATTAGATCTAAATGAACTCCATCATGCGAACTGTGTTAATAAGCGAAACGCATATAAAACGTAATGTGCTAGTCACTGCTAGACTTATCCGAACTGTGTTTAGCAAACCATAATAATGAACCATGTTGCGCTATGTTATGAAATGATTCGATGTGCTATTTACCTTTGGGATTCATTGGGTTTTGGTATGATACATTTATGGTTTGTTGCAATGTCTTCTTCAGAGTCATACAAGTGAACCAACCTGCGTGTGGATTAAGTTTGGCAACGGTGTCCATGTCCACCGTTTGCATCTTTCCCAGTTGTATCTCGTAGTCGGAAACCTCTGGGTCTTGCTTGAGGATGAACGACACTAGAATTGCCATCATGATAGCCTACAGACGCAAAGCAGTTTATAAAAAGCATAGGCCTAAATGCGAGAAACAGTTAAACTGCTTTTCATTGTTCTTTGGACTACGTGCCTCGCTCTAAGTTTATGTTAAAATCCAAAATGCTGACAGCTTTTACCTTCGATGTTAAATCAAAATGGAAACAGTTCGGTTGTTTTAGGTTGACAAGAGGGGCACTTCCCCTGGAAAATTGACACCTATATTTTTTTAGCTACTACGACCTATACTTTGGGGTTTTAACAAATTTCTTCGAGCTGAAGGCGCATTGATGATAATTTATAGTTTCATAGTATTAGAGTTAGGTATAACATTAGGATAGTGATGGTATGCTATCATCATAAAATTATAGCCATTTAGCTGACATTAACGATTTTTCTGCAAAATATATAGGCCCTAATTTGAATTAAATTAATATGGCCCCATTTGCAGGGAATAAACTAATGATCATGCAAAAAACAGTCTGCGATTCGTAAACCAGCAATAAGGACCCTAAGCAGTCCTTAAGATCTTCGGGCGAACCTCTGGTAAAAGCAGTTGTCCATGCCTGCTCTATTATAATAGTGTAAAGATAGGCCTACATACGTTGAACTGATGCTATACCTTGATTGGATGAATTAGTATGAGTGACTCGAAGAAGGCAAGAAGGAAAGCCTGAAGCCAGGCTACCGACTTCACGCGTCCCCACTGCATGCTGTAGAAGATGGTGAAGATGGCGGACAGCGAGAAGGACAGAAAGACGAGGATCCATGCGATGTACGTGCACCAGTGGGGCAGCTTTCCAACCCCTATGGAGATACCCGTTTCAATGCGTCTGAACTTGGACTCCTTCCGTCTTTCCTTGGAGTAGGAGAAGAGGAGACATATGGTGACAACCGGAGGAAAGACGATGATGCTGGTCATGAGGCTGTTATAGATCTGCGTTCCAGTGATGGAGACGGGTCCGATCTGGATCCGATCCGTCGGCGGAACCTCGTCCTCGGAGGCGTCCTTGAAGAACATGCAGTTGGAGATCATGCCAAGATAGAGCGATGCCATGCAGGCGCCGAGACGTTGTGCGCGTGTGAAGAACGATTTCTTCTTTCGATATCCGATCGATACCCAGATGTTTTCGTCGATCATCTTCTGTGACAGGTTTCGCTGAAGAAGAATCGATGACTGAGGATTGTAGTAGTTGCTGGCCACGGTTAACGACTGCCTCGTCCCTTCTGATCCTCCACGAGTTAATGATAGCCAATCGTCGCAATGGAATAGATACCTGACGCACGGATATTGGTATCATTATTATCACTATTACTATAATTATTATAATTATTAATGTTGTTATTATTATTATAATTATAATTATAATTATTATTATTATTATTATTATTATTATTAGTATTATTATTATTATTATTATTATTATTATTATTATTATTATTATAAGCATGCATCAGGGGTATAGTGTAAAAAGCGTGGTGAAAATTTCCGCTTAAAGCGTAAGTTTTTGTATAGTGTAAACATAAGAAGACACCTTTCATTTGACCTATCTTAAAAAATAGTTACGCTGTTGCGTTGTACTTAGGACTCGGTAGATGGCTTCTCTGTCGGCCAATGAAGAGCCCTGGACAATATTTGAACGTTTGGGTATCGTAGGTAATTTCTGACTGTGATTTAAAATTTTCCCTATTATTATTTGGTATTTAGAAAAACCCACTTATAGTGTAATCCACTTTTAAAATCTCTTAAAAATAGAAGATGGACTTATGTTCGTATGTCGAATATCTGAGAATGGTTTTTAGGTTTTCTTCTATGAATTAAACGTATATGTTGACAATTTATCACGCTATTCATCTCAAACTGTTGACTTGTAAAAACATAACTATTTTTGAAAACAAAAAGACCCTTTATAACGTAGTCCACTCTGAGCATCTGAAAACTGGAAAACTAGGACTTATGTTCGTATATCGCAATTCTGATAAGTGTTTTACTTCTTTCTTCTATGAATTGAACCTATTTTGGGGCATTTTACTGTGATATTCATCTCAAACTGCTGATTTTTGTGACTATAAATTTATTTCGGCCGAAAACATAATAATTTCTGTCTTTCTGTACGTTACTCTGACACACCCAGCCTTGGCGCGCATGCGCGTAGTAACTGTGCTTTATAGTTCGCCATCTTAGTTTATAATACACGTCGTAGTCACAGGTTTATCGTTTTATCGCAGTAAGTAACTTTTATAAACTTTCATATTTTAGCAATCAGTTTTTCAGAAATTTGTATTATTCATAAATTGCGACTGAAAACGTCGCTTGAAAACGGTAATGACTAGCCGATTCGTTTCACCATGTGCGTGTGTGTGGGACTAGTAGCCGAGTAGCGCTACATTTTGTCATATGCTCTACCTGGAAAAACCTCTGACAATCTGAATTTGTGTTAAAATAGTTTAGAATTAAAAGTTATATATGCGAAACAAGATAGCCAGAATTAGGTGTAGTTTTATTGGGCAAACCTGGTAATGGCGGTCCCAAATTATAGCATTAAGAAAATCGATATATAGTATTGTGTTGACATAGAAAATGAATGTTGTGATTAATTTGACAATGTAGCACGTCATATGCCATAGTTTTCATTCAGCAACTTCAAATATAATGGTCCCAAATTATAAAATTAAAGAAATCGATAGGCTATCTCCTGAGAAGGCTTTAAACATGATGTGTGGTGAAATAGAAGGTGGATTGATGAAAACCGTTTGATTGATGGACGCTTGATAAAAGAAAGCTAGATAAACGGCATTCCAGCTGAAATGGAAGCTGGATGCATGCTGAAATACATCACAGAAATCAACAATCCAGTTTCCATTTCTCAAGTTTAATTTTCGTCAATCCAGTTTCTATTTCACTTATAAGGACCCTTCATCCAGCATCCATTTCGCAAGCGTTTTAATTAATCCATCTTCCATTTAACTTATTATGTCCATCATCCAGTTTCTATTATTTTCTCAACCATTCAATTCGTCAATCCAGCTTCTATTTCAGATCTAGAAATACCTTCATCCAGCTTATATTTCACTTGCGTTTTTTCATCAATCCACGGTCCACCTTCATTTCACCTTTAAAAAGTCTTCATCCAGCTTCCATTTCTCATGTGCTTTCTCATTATTCCGGCTTCTATTTCGGTGGACAGCTGGTCGTTTTATAAGTGTGGAGTGCAGAAGAAACCGTAACTGTGAAGTTCAAAAACAACATCGTTTCTATGCGCCAATCCAATACTCCGCACTATTACCACGCGTCAGGTTTATAACCTTCACAAAATCTTGATTTCCTTAATGCTATAAATTGGGACCGCCATTACCAGGTTTGCCGTTTTATCTTTATATGAATCTAACAAACGACCGACTATTTGTGTGGAAGTGTCGATTTTGGCCAGTTTCCTTTGCAACTGGAATAAATCAGTGATTTGACACTGACAGTGCCAAAAATCAATAATTATTTCTAAATGTTCTGACTATCTGTGGGTCATTTATGGTCACCACAATAAGAATAAACACTGAGGTTTAGTATTTTCAGTGATAACCTGTATTTTTGTTGAGAGTTTGAATGTGCTATACGACATCGATTTGGCCATTTTTGGCAGAACTCAGGTGTTATCTCATGCACCCACATGCACAGTCTTGATTCAGTTGATCAGGTCAGCCTCAAGAGCTGAATTTATGAGTAGATACCTTCTGTTCACAGTATCAATGATATTCAAGTCTGGACTGCGGCCAGGTCATGACTCCTGCAGTGGAATGCCCTTCTCCTTCAGCCAGGATTTGATGGCCTTTTACCAATGCAAGGTGGCCCATCCAGTTGGAAGTGGCTGAGGTCATGGATGGTGATTAAGCTTTGCTGTATTTCTTTCAACATGTTAAGATACATGTTTCCATTTATCCTAGTGATCTCTGGCATTCTGGCATTATCCAGAGTTCATTCTTCTGAGCAACCAACACTGCTCCCCAGAACATGGCATTCGATGCCTGCTTCGGTATGACACACATGCCTAGGGTTATGGCCCTTTTATTAGGTGGTCGTCTCACATGCTTGCAGGAACTGTAGAATTTTAGAAACTATTGAATTGTGTGAATGTGCTTTCATCTGAAAGCATCAGCCACTCCCAACAGTATGGGGCACCGTGTCAAGGCATAAAGGCTGACAAACCTGAATGAATCACAAAGGTGTTCGAGTGCTGAAACCACGGCCTGGTAGCAATCCAGACTTGAACAATATTGAGAATGTGTGGTCGGTGCAAGTGATGAAGAAGAAGCTCTCTCTTCATAATCCAACTTCTCAGGCTGATTTGATCACCTGGATCAAGGCTTTGTGGGTGTGCGAGATGACTCCTGAGCAATGTTGAAAATTGGCCTAATTGATGCCATAGCACATTCAAACTGATATCAAAAGCACAGGTTATCACTGAAAATACTAACCCTCAGTGTTATTTCTTATTGTGGTGACATTAAATAATCCACAGCCAGTCAAAACAATAGAAATAATTTTGATTTTTGGGCACTGTCTGTGTGTCAGTGTCAAATCACTGATTTATTCCTGTTAGGAAGGAAACTGGCCAAAATCGACACTTTCACACAAATAAACTATAATTTCTGATAAAAGATTCATTTGTAAGTATTAATTTTTGCTCCCAGTGGTGTGTGATGACATTATACATCGAATAGGCACTTCAGATAGTGTAAATAATCAGTATTTTTCAATAGCCACATGTTTTTCAGTGAATTTATTCATTCAAATTTAGTGGTCGCAAACCTTTGGCCATGACTGTAGGGACTAAAGAGCACCCTCAGTGCTACCTAAAACAATGTTGAAGTGTAGCAACTATCCATGTGATATGTCATTCGCTTGCTGTTGTCTGTATAGATTCCTTAATAGTTGGACTAGTTGGTGGAATGGTGAAATGGCCAGCAGAAGTAGACAGATGCTGGAGATGTCACTAGGCTCTGGCACCCTGAGTACTTCAACATCTGCGTCGTCAGAGGTCATCCATGCTGGCACCATGAGTACTTCAACATCTGCGTCGTCAGAGGTCATCCATGCCCTGAGTACTTCAACATCTGCGTCGTCAGCGGTCATCCATGCTGGCACCCTGAGTAGTTTGGAGAGTCAACGTGGCCCGCTCCTCTTGCCAAGTCTCACTGGCAAGAAAGTAAGACTCTTGTTAGCCTCTTCGGGACTGTCATATATTACGGGCGTAGGGAGGGCAAGTGGTCACCAGATTTAAAAAAAAATTGGATGCTCCTGAATTTTATTTCTGATTAAAAAAATTGTTATCTCTTTTCATTTCTTTTTTTTCTTGATGTTTTTCTGATTTGTTTTATTCCTCATTTTTTGGGATTCTTTTTATTTTGTATTTCTGATTTGTTTTATTTGTTTTATTTCTGATATTTTCTTCTGATTTTTATAATTCTTTAACTTTTTTTATTCTTTATTCATTCATTATTTCCATTT
Source organism: Lumbricus rubellus (assembly GCA_945859605.1). NCBI lineage: Eukaryota > Metazoa > Annelida > Clitellata > Crassiclitellata > Lumbricidae > Lumbricus > Lumbricus rubellus. The sequence continues at coordinate 9,913,825 of OX243811.1, read as the reverse complement.
TTTGTTATACTATTTTTTGATTATATTATGCTTTAAAGCTGTTGTTTATTTGTTATTATTTATTTGTTTTCACTTAAATTTCTTTGGTTTGTACTTTGCTGAGAACTGTGTCACAGGTGAGCGTTGACTGAGATGTCAATTGTGTACTAGGGGCCAGGATAATATAAGCTGCATGCTTTTCCCAGGCTTCCTGTTGCCTAGTGATTGTCTGTCTCCACTGTACTTATGTTTTACTTTCCTTCTGGTGCAATAAATAAAATGAAATAATTACAAAAATTCTATTCGTGTTTTAATAATTCCTGCTCCTTTTTTAATCTTATTTTTTCTCTGATTTTTTATTCCTGATTCTGATTTCTGATTTTCTATTCGTAGGAATCGTCTTTTGCTGCCATTCCGGAGCAGCAGAGCTGGGCGTTTGGTGACGATGGTCAGCACCATCTACCCAGACTCTTTGTTCCCGTTCAGTCGAACAAAAGACTGAAGACATTTGTCAACACAACAAAACAAGACTCACAGTCAGTATCAGACAACCGTTCAACTCATTCATCTGTGAACTGCATTCAGTGCACATGTCTTTATGGTGGTCATTATCGTGGTTGAGGTTGTGATGATGTTGGTGTTGGTAATGCTGATGATGGTGAAGGTAGGGCTAGTGGTCATGAAGGTAATTATTAATGGTCAATGGTTCTCTGAAGGTAATAGTGATGAAGATGAAGGTAATGGTTCTGAGGATGAAGGTAATGGTGACGAAGATGAAGGTAATGGTGTTGCAGATGATTGATGAATGATGGTACTGATGATGATGATGGTGTGACATTGAGAGCATGATTTGAGCCTCCACCTTTTACCGTTCAACCTAATTTTGCCTTTTGACTTTGTTTTGGCTGATTGACTGTAAATAAGATGACACCCTAGTATTCTTTGTAAGTTTGCTTTTACTACTATCATTATTATTATTATTATTAATTTATTATTATTATTTTGTATCAGGTGGCTGCTGTTTTTATGTTTTGACATATTACCGTTTCCTTATTCCCGTGCAAAAGGCATCTTTTTTCCTGACTGTCTGCATAACTGCCTAAATTACATGTCGCAGTTACATGCCACAACACTTGGCAGAGCATACATGTATTGTAATCTACAGTAATCAAGAATTACACTTTACTGGGTGTTTTAATGTAATGACGCATTACCCTCTAATTTTGACCATTATAATTATTATTATTATCAGTGGATCTCAGCACTTGTGAGAACAAACATGTATTATAACCTACAGTAATCAAGAATTACACTTTACTGGGTGTTTTAATGTAATGACGCATTACCCCGTAATTTTGACCATTATAATTATTATTATTATTATCAGTGGATCTCATACATGTATTATAACCTACAGTAATCAAGAATTACACTTTACTGGGTGTTCTAATGTAATGACGCATTACCCCCTTATTTTGACCATTATAATTATTATTATTATTTTCAGTGGATCTCACCACTTGGCAGAAGATACATGTATTATAACCTACACTACAGTAATCAAGAATCACACTTTACTTGGTGTTTTTTTATGGAATGACGCATTATCCCCTAATTTTGACCACTATAATTATTATTATTATTTTCAGTGGATCTCACCACTTGGCAGAACATATATATATATATATTTATTTTAAAGCTATCTGTTTGTGTATATATATCTTGCTATACTTATACAGACCTATATCGATTTCTTTACATGTAGATTTTTTATATATATATTTCTTTCTCCTTTTTTATATAATATGACTGTCATAAATTCGTTTTCAGTGAGAAGACTCCAAAGAAACGAGCAACATGGACGCCAACAGAGACAGACGTGGTTCGTGCTTACTTCCGAGACTTCCTCAATAGAGAAAAAGGCCTCCTCGTGAGTGTGTCAAGACTTATTTATTAACATTCTAGAACATATTTCTTCATTATCATTGTATGTCATCGACAGGATCGAATTAGGATAGCCCTTTAACAGTAGTATTTAACTTTGTGGATCAAGAATTACACTTTACTGGGTATTTTTTAATGGAATGACGCATTACCCCCTAATTTAGACCATTATAATTATTATTATTATTTTCAGTGGATCTCATACATGTATTATAACCTACAGTAATCAAGAATTACACTTTACTGGGTGTTCTAATGTAATGACGCATTACCCCCTTATTTTGACCATTATAATTATTATTATTATTATCAGTGGATCTCAGCACATGTATTATGACCTACAGTAATCAAGAATTACACTTTACTGGGTGTTTTTAGCTACAAAACTGACCATTGATGGAAAGTTCTCCAAAATGAAGCTGTATTATTTTCCCAGACACTTTCCTTTTATTCGTACTTCTAATTTAAAAAATTCTTCAAGGGATTGTGCCATTCTTTTGTTAACTATGGTAATTATAATACTAGTAATTTTAAGAATCATTATTATTCCAGGACGCAACAACTCCTAATGACGACGAGAGTCTGGCGGAAGTAATGTCTCAGCTGGCTTGTCAACTAAGCCTTTTCACAAAGAAACCACCAAGTGAATACCTTTGTCATCTATGCTTCCAGAAGGGTCACTTCATCAAGCACTGCCATTTGGTAAGACATTTCTAGTACGAACATTCTCTGTGGCTTGCTCATAATGAGCACACCAGCCATAATGATATAGCTGTTGTTTTTGTTGTTGTTGTTGTTGATGATGATGATTGTATGATGATGATGATGATGATTATTAGCAATTCATTTCAAAATGTGAAAAATTTTGCATAAAAATGTATTCAGACATGCTACTTTTGTTTAATTTATAAATTTGATTTTTAATGATTCCGAGTACAAATTATTTATTCATAATGAGCACACCAGCCATAATGATGTCTTAAACAGCTAAACATTTGGGGGGGGTTCAGTGGACAGATCTCCAGAGACGTGATCATAATAAAGATTGAGAATGCCAGGTGAACCAGGTTCCAATACATTACATGCAAGATTTAAAGGAAAACACAAGCAACCAGCACTACAGCTTGTGAGTTGTGAATAGGTTAAACCTTCTTTACGACTTGGCAATTGTCAGTATGCGTTCCATTGTTTCATTTGAGCCAATGTTTGCTTAGGCTCGACCTCGGGATGAGGAACTTACGCCTTATCAAGGAAAGAAAAGATGTTTTGGTGCGTACAAGTGCCCCAAATGCAGGCGAAGATGGATGTCAGGCAACAGTTGGGCCAACATGGGACAGGACTGCATCAAATGCAATTTCAACGTCTTTCCTCATATGCAGGTAAATATGTGACAAACAGTAAATCACTGAACATTGATCATAACGAATGACTTGAATTTGAAAAAAATGCACAAAGCCGATTTATTGTGATAAAGTCAAGAAGCATCGATGCTGTGAATTGAAGCTGCTGGCGATGAACACTAGCCAGCTTGGCCTCATGTAGATAGTTCTGAATCATTGTCGTTTAAGTTTGAATTGCAGTACTTGTTTACCTGAGCACTATTAGACAAAATAGCTGTTCTTTGATTGATCACGTTCCCAATAAGGTTCATAAATATTATTATTAAGTTTTAAGTTAAGTAATAAGTCTTGAGATGTGGTCTTTCAGGATATTTTTCATGTTGATTTGCACATTGATTATATTTTGACTGACTTTACCCAACTCACAAGCTCTGCACATCTCGCTTAGGCCCCTATTTGCAATTCAAAACTGTTGGGATCCCACTTCTTCCCTAGTCTCTGCCATTCCCCCAATTATGCTAAACACCACCCACCATGCTTACCTTTCTGGCTTTTGGAACTCAATTCTAACCTGATCTAATTTGCGTACTGGTAGGAAAGATTCTCAAAAAGAATAGCTAGCTTTCCAATTGCCATGAATTAAATATTGTTCCTGCCGTCAATTAGCTTTTGTTCCCACGACTTACCTTTCTTGAACGCTGAAGTTGAAATATTGCATGTGAAGATTTATGAGTTGCAGTGTGTGTACATTATGTAGCGCCCCCTTGAAAAGAACATGGACTTTGAAATCGGTGAACAGAAGCAGAGCAAAATCCATCAGCAGCTTCACTGCCAGAAGTGCAAACAGCTGGGGTTCTACTGCCGACGCGTCAACTGCTTACTTCCGTGACTTCTTCACCAGAGAAAACGACCTCCCTCGTGAGTGTGTCAATACTTATTTATTAACATTCTAGAACATATTTCTTCATTATCATTGTATGTCATCGACATGATCGAATTAGGATAGCCATTTAATAGTGGTATTTAACTTTGTGGATTGTGTGACTTCATCTCGACCGTCAGGTGGCTGCTGTTTTCATGTTTGACATATTGCCATTTCCTTATTCCCGTGCAAGATGCATCTTTTTTCCTGGCTGTCTGCATAACTGCCTAAATTACATGTCGCAGTTACATGCCACAACACTTGGCAGAGCATACATGTATTATAACCTACAGTAATCAAGAATTACACTTTACTGGGTGTTTTAATGTAATGACGCATTACCCCCTAATTTTGACCATTATAATTATTATTATTATTATCAGTGGATCTCAACACTTGGCAGAAGATACATGTATTATAACCTACACTACAGTAATCAAGAATGACACTTTACTGGGTGTTTTAATGTAATGACGCATTACCCACTACATTTGACCATTATAATTATTATTATTATCAGTGGATCTCAGCGTGTATTATAACCTACACTACACTAATCAAGAATTGCATTTACATTGTTTATATATTTGACATTTCTTTTTTTCAATGTATTTCCAGAAAAGAAAGCCATTCTTCAATTCAAGGCTCTACATCCAGAAATAGAGTACCAGTGGGAGACGATTCGAACAAAGGTCTTCAATGAACAGCTTGCCTTCAGAAAGAAAAAGAAACATTGCCTCGAACTCCTGCATTGAGATTTTGTTTCATGTGTGGATTATGGTGGCCTGAAAAAATTTGCATTATTTTTAATCGCACACCCTCTGGTTTTGTGAGATTTGACATAAAGACCAATCAGTAAACTTTTTAGGTCGATCTAATAAGAGGAAGCGCTATCCCAGAGCCCTCTAAGAAATGCATGGGAGTGTATTCAGCAAAAATATCTGTTTTATCTAAAGATTCATAAACATTTTCGTATCCAACAGATACTGTTCCAATTTAAATCAAGCTCTGTGCTTAAACAGCTTTCTGTAAAATAAAACTTAAAGTAATAATTCTTTTTAGAATAAAAAAAATTGGAAAAACCATGTTTCTGACTTATTTACCATGCTTGCCCTCGAACTTGATTGTCAACCCATATGTGGCTAGCGTCAGTTTAAACTGACACACAGAAAGTGGCGGTTTCTTGGTTATTAAGTTGCATTTTCTGCTCTTAACCATTTTTAGTTGCCATTCTGAGACCTGTGTGATTATCTATGCGGATTTATTTCATTTGTTTTCAGCTGGAATACTTAGCAAAAATGATTTTTCTTGATAAACCGAAATATTTAAATATGCATTGTTCAAAAACGAATAAATAAATAATGTCGAACCAAATTTTAATAATATGGCAATGCAACTTCCTCACAAGCATTCTAAAGGTAGTTATGGTGACTATTTCAAAAAAATTTCAATACTGAAAAATTCAAGAATTTTCATACCGACAGTTTAAACTGACGCTAGCCACACAAGGGGTGGGGTTTTTCCTCAGTCATATCCACTTTATCCTTCATTGTGGCTTCCAGCCATGTTTGTGTAACGAATGTGTAAACGTACTTTTATGTCAGATTGTGAAGCTGCATGCATGTATGTATGTATTTATGTATGTATGTATGTATGTATGTATGTATGTATGTATGTATGTATGTATGTATGTATGTATGTATGTATGTATGTATATATGTATGCATAAACATACTTTATGTTAGATTGTGAAGTTTTATGCATGCTTGCAAGCATGCTTGCATGTATGCATGCATGCATGCATCGTGAGGGTCGGTTAGGGTCAGGTTATGCATCATGAGGGTCGGTTAGGGTCAGGTTAGGCATCGTGAGGGTCGGTTAGGGTCAGGTTAGGCATCGTGAAGGTCGGTTAGGGTTAGTGATAGGGTTAGTACAGTTATTCATTAACATAGGGACCCTTATGGGGGGAATGTCTTAGGTCGGGGGGGGGGGGGGGGAATTCCGGGGGGGTGTAAATATCAGTTTTGTTGTAGGTATGGGTTAGTTTCTAATGTCACTGAAGTAGTTTGAGCTTATAGGCACTATACTAACATTTCACAAAGTGGTCTATAAGTTTTGGATGTATAAAACGCTTTGTTTTCTTTCTGTATTAATGGTTTATGTACATGTACCCTCCTGTGGCTAGCGTCAGTTGAAACTGACGGTTATATTTGTGCCTATAACTGCCTACCACTGCAATATTTTAAAAAATCTGGGTGATTACGATGGTTTTGGGTATAGACAAACACGAAAATGTGAAAGAAACCATTAATTTCTGTCATGGGTTGATATGGGTTAATTTGAGGAATATTAATATTATTATCATGTATAGTCTAATAAAAAACATTGTATTATGTAATTACACTTTTCTACATGTTTTGTTGTAGTAACAGATTACCTGCTTAATTTGAGCACTGTTATTATTATTATTATTATTATCATGTATAGTCTAATAAAAAACATTGTATGATGTAATTACACTTTTCTACATGTTTTGTTGTAGTAACAGATTACCTGCTTAATTTGAACACTGTTATTATTATTATTATTATCATGTATAGTGTAATCCAAAAAACCATGGTATTACGTAATTACACTATATCCTGCTCTAGGAGTTAAAATTTGAAAAGTGTAATGCCGTTTTTGTTATGTTTTTCAAAATAAATATATTTGAAAAAACAATTTATGTTGTTTTTGTGAAAAAAATCAAGCAATTGGTTTTGGTTCTCTGCAATCACTTCATTACATTATTGACTGTGTTATAGCAGTAGTAAGAAAAGTACACTTTTCAGGGTGTTTTACTGTACTTACGCTTTACCCCCTTGTTAGCATTCTTATTATTACTATTATTATTATTATTATTATTATTAGCTATCATTATAGTACAATACAACTGTATTAGGTGTTGCCAATCTTCCAAAGTTCAGTAGTTAGATTTCTTGAAGAGGCGGGCACTTTAATTTGGAGTGGAAAGCCAGATGGATGATGATAAAATTATGCATGTAGATAGATAGGTCTAAGAATTGAGATCTGAATCCTGAAACAGTTTCAAAAAAGATAGTTCATAGTATGCCTGCACGTAGGCCTATACTTATGGAATATTAAGCAACGCAGCCCTTTTTGTAAGGTGCCCTCGTGCTCGAAATTCTCGTAATTATAATATTAAGCTAGTCTGTAAACATGAATGGGTTTCGCGCACAAGCTACATGCAGTCGGCTTATAATATGCGTTACTCCGTTTGGTATTATAGCCTACTAAAAATGATTACCAGGTTCTGTTCTTGATGTCGACTAGAACGACTTTTCCGAGGAACCAATCAGCTGCTCGTCCACCAGAGTTGTCATGCCAGATGTTGAGTTTGTACGGAAGACCGAGACGTTCCGGTGTCTTCAGCAGAAACGAACTCACCTCACCACGACCAAAGTTCTAAATAGACGAGAAAACTTAAACGCAGATAATAATACCAGCAAATTCTTATTATTCAAACTTTATTATAAATTAATTAATTAATCAGAGCATTAAATAAGATCAACAGACGTAATACCAATCAATTCATAAACGTCGCAGCACTTCTCCAAGACCCCTACTCAGAAGTGCTTTTGAACCAAGCCAAGCGTAAGAGGGTAATATTATAGTCATGAGCAGCTGACGAAAATGAGACTAGCGGGAGACGTCTTGGAGAATGGGAATAGACATGGGAAACCCATTGTGCAGTAGACAATTATATAGGCAAGAGGATGCAGTTCTGCTAAACTCACCTGTCGAACTCCATCTTCCAGGCGACGAACCCCAGTCTCACCCTCCGTTCCAAACAATTGGAAGAAGACTCTGGACTTTGTTCCAGAGTTTCTGGCGAATCCCGTATGGACGTGCAGCTCATACAGGTGTTCATCTTCATCCCAGTTGTCCGACAAAGGTAACACCATCCACTAAGTAACAAGATTCAAACGTTGGTCAAGCCAAAGATCGTAGAAATTCACTGACTCCCCCGACTATGGTCAATGTTCTCATTTCCCTGAATTTATAGGGACCGTACAGGTTATGGCCTCGATTCTATCAGATTATAGATTAGATTAGATTAGATTCTATCAGATTATAGATTAGATCCGATTATATTAGATTAGACTATACAGGGTGGCTCCAAAAAATGTACCACCGGCTAAAATGCGATAATTGGAAAATTTTCGGAGAAAAAGTTCAATCGGTTGTGAAGATATTGCATTTTATCCGGTGGTACTTTTTTAGCCACCCTGTAGATTAGATTAGATTATAGATTAGATTATAGATTAGATCATAGCTTAGATTAGATTAGATTTGATTAGATTAGATTAGAGGCATGTACCTTTAATGCATCTCTCTTGTCCATTCTGCGGGCTATAACTGCTGAAGGTACGTAGAGCACAAGGATGATGATGATAGTCACCCAGACATAGACACTGTCTATGATCTTCTGTCCGATGTTATCGAACAGTGTGTTGAAGTCGATGGTGTTGAGAGGAGTCACAAATCCAGTTCCAAAACCACCCAAAAGGTTGCTCTTGAAAACCAGTTTTCTCGGACTGGCCTGCGTGAACTAGAAATTAGAAAAATAAGAGACATGTGGTTAATTACGAATTCCACTTGCAAAAATAATATTGGCCATAATGATTCGATTACGAAATATATTCAATTCTGAAGCCGCTGCTGTTGTAGTCCCAAAGCCATACAGACATACGGATGCAAAGAACAAAAGAAAGAAATTTTGGTAAACATATAATTAAATGTAAACTGCCAGAATTTTCTTTCAGTCAGATTTCAAGAATAAATACTTCGCATAATTTATATTAAATATTGAAAATAGTATCGTGCAGTATGACGACGTAGCTCTTTGAACTTTCTGCAATGCGGTGAACAATTATTGTAGCAAAGCACAGTAGTCGACAAATTCATGTATCGTGATTAAGACGGACACCTTTGGACATTACTGGTAAACTTATACAAGCCTTCAGTTAAGCACTTAATGTTTAGTGTACCACTTGAGTAGGTCCTTCACTCAAAATTGCTCAGTGCCATGTTCGGTCGCGTTATCGTGTGTACACTTTTTGAACTGTGGAAGAAGAGTGTAAGCTTAACATCAACTACGGTATCTAGCATTGTCACGTTGATTTGGTATATATAATCATGCAAAATATCTTGGAACATTATAACTATGGGATCTACATGTACCACACATCTGACACTCTAACAGTCTAACTCCACCACTGTATATTCGCTTTGTTAGTGCCAGTCTAACGTCTGCTTAAAGGAGTAGGAGGAGGTCCCTACGGATCGTCCTTGTTATGATACGGTGTCACTAAAGACCAACTGACCTCACATCCTCCAGATATCCAGCGTTGTTCCTTATCCAACCAGACTTGGCAAATTAATTCCTGGAAGTAGATGCGATATTGCAGTGGTATGCTGACCCGTCGGCCACACAACGAAGTGTTGAGGCAACCTACAAGGCAATTAATCGACCAAATTTGTAAGGTTCATAAAGAGGCTATATAAATAGCATAACCAGGTTCGTATACTTGCATGCAATCGCCAATTTTCCCAAAAAAATTTGAAATTGATGATTATCTATATTACGCGAATTACGATAAATTGTGTAGGGATACGGGTTTGATGGGCCTTCGATCGTAGGGGCAAGAGGGGCACTTGTCCTCTGGAAAATTGAAACCTACGTCACCTACCTTCTACTCAGGGCCGGATTAAGCAATGTCGGGGCCCTGTTCGTAAATTTTTGTGGGGGCCCTTTTCGGGAATTTTTTGCGGAAAATTTTTCAAATTTTTCGGGAAAATCATACCATTTCATCCGCCAAAAAAAGTTGACGACCTTTTTTTTTAGTCATCCGCCGAAATTTTTGGAAAAATCATACCATTTCATCCGCCAAAAAAGTTGACGACCTTTTTTTTTAGTCATCCGCCGAAACTTTTGGGGAAATAGTCGTGTGGCCGAAATTTTCTTAAAATTTTTTTTTACACATTTGTGGGGGCCCCCTAAAGTGTGGGGGCCCCTGTTCCGCCGAACATGTTGAACATGCCTTAATCCGGCCCTGCTTCTACTAGGCTATATAATACCTTTTGGTTGATAACAAATTTCTTGGCACTAAAGCACTAATTATACCCGGTACTAATTATTATTATGAACAAAGTAAAACTGATAATTATTTACATTTATACACCTCCAAGGAATGTTCTTAAATTCTTGTCTTGCAATTTCTAGTTCCTGCTAAAATGCAGCTAAATAAATCAACCGTGAGTCCGTGGCCATTCTGTTTTGTACCCTCTTGCAAAAATTGCTACGAACCTCCCGCTGCCATTGAATAGAACAGCTCACCAGCCGTTGATTGGACGCTGACGTAGACGCGGGAAGCATTGCTCGTCTGATTCGGCGTCAGATAGAGCGAGCAGTTGACCGTTCCGTTGTTATTCGCTACTACACGGTAATCATATACATCAGGGGTCGGTCTGTCATTCATCCTTACGTAGACCAGCAGGGTGTCGCTCCCGTTCTTCTTCTCTGCTGGATCGACGCTGATCAACACCGGATGGACCCCCGGGTCCGACAGGTTATAGACGTGGTGGAGCATTCCGTAGATGTCGCTAGTGTTGGTGGAGATGAACATTCCACGATTTAATGGAGTGAGCATTTCGACGTTGAGACTGGATGAACCGATCGCTCCTCCTCCTCCTTCCACCTCCCTGCGCCTCCGATGTGGGGTCAGGCTGAGGCTGTGGAGGTCGTCGAGGTCAATGTAGGTCAGAGGTGAGGAGACGTTGGCTGCACTGTGTCCCCACATCAGCACGTTTGTGCGACACTGAAGCGTCTGAACAAATTAATGGAAGGAAGAAATAAATGCAATTCAATCTATTGTATTCTATTCTATTCTATTTACGGATTTTTGAAGCGCCTTTCACAGTAAAACCTATTCAGAGGCACCCCCAGTGCAAAGAACCCTTCGAGTAAAGTAAAAAGTCTTAAGTCGTAAGTCAACGGACAGAAACAGAAATGGTCTCTGATAAAATCTCAGCACGAGTTATAATTGGAAGGTCATTCCACAGCAAAGGGCAACATAGGCATATATATATATATATATATATCTATATATATATATATATAGGCATGATGCTGTGTTGTGGCAGTCAAAGACCGAGGTAGACTAGACGTCATGACGCTCTAAAGAGCAAAGAGGACTCCAGTCGTAACTGAAATAAGGGTTCTAATAAAATCACATAGGTAGCAAAAAGTCTGATCCAAAAACATCTTGTAGATAAGAGACAGGACTGGCGTTGCAGCGATCTAATGATGATGACGATGGTGTTGTGCAGCTATGATGATGATGATGATGATGATAGCGATAACGATGACCAAGACAAAGTCTTTAAGTTGCTCACAAAGTTGGCCTACATTAGTGATTCCGCCTGGGCACAAGGGGCACAGGCAGGAAAGAATTCCAGAGGGGTCTTTAAATTTCGGGGAACCCAATAAACAATTAAACATGGTCGAAAAATACAAAGAATTGACATTTTAACATTTCGAAAAACTGAATTATTTCGTGGGTTTGAAGTTTGAACCATTCCCTGAATACGCGCAAGCGCCGAACGGACAGACAAATGCAGGGAAAGTTAAGGACATCAACTTAAAAAATAACGCACTGATTTTCTAACATCAGTCTTTTGTGGGCCAACCATTTAACTACCTGCTATAATTTTACTAACTGCTAATTAACCAGCCGATTTCCAACTGCTAGATTTATTTCAATTCTTTTCCAACTACACAATTTGAGCCCAGCTACACAAAAAGTACACATTATAACTACACACTTTGTGCCCAGTTACACATAAGAACTACACACTTTGTGCCCAGTTACACATTAGAACTACACACTTTGTGTCCAGCTGTAGCCTACATTAGAAATAAACCCCGCCGAATAAAATCAGTTTCCTAACTGTTCTGTTAATGATGGCGTTTTCGTCTGCCTGCAACTCATCCAGGTCAATGCTTCCAAGTTCAGAATGCACTGGCTTCCCGACGTAATCATGGACCCTCTTCCTGTCTACCGTCATCGTGATCTTGTGCGGTCGATCGATGAATGTGATTGGATCACCGGAAACCTGCTTCGCCATGAACAGCTTCGGAAACGACACTATGACGTCATAGGCGCTGACGACGTCACCGGCCACCTGTCGGAGGTAGCGCCAAACAGATGATTACGGCAAAAAACAAAAGACGACATTTTCTTTGTATGTGCACTTGCTATAGCGCCCCTTCAAGCGCTCTCTCTTTCACTACTCAGAGACGCTCCCGAATGCAGCGCGGACACTACATCGGAGTTTCACCCCGAAGCGCTGATCAATTGCGAGTGAAGGCACTGAAGGGCTTGCCCAGAGTCCCTACGCGGCGACTTGAGATGGATTCGAACCTGCAACCTTTCGGCTGCAAGGTGACGAACATACCCACTACTACACCACCGCGCCCCACATTATGGAGTTAAGTATCGATTTATTTTGCCATGTCTGGATGAAAAAGGAAGGCCACGCTACATATCATAAATATAATTAATTGATTCATTCATTCATCATCATTTCAATTCATTTGCAGACAGACAAAGACAGATACAGATACAGAGGCAGAGACAGAGAGACAGACATTTGAACTAACCATATCTCGAATGACTTCTCCATCCGTTCCGTTTTCAACTTTGTAAAAGACTCTCGTTCGAATAAAACTCGTCGAAGCTTCGCAAATCGTCAGAGCAGCAAGAAGAATATCTATCGAACAACACCAAATAAATAATGTGGCTGAATGGAAAACCTGCCATCACCTACCATTACATGGAATGTATGGCGATCTTGCTTCATAATAATGATGACAAAGAGTAACAGAATAATTATAGCGCCTCATAATTATACGGGGTAGAGGAAACGCTCATTTCGTCCTTCAACAATTCAATCAGTGCTTGATTTGGTTGGCATTGAAAATAATTATGTTGGAAGAGAGTTCCAACTTCCAAAAGTATTAGTTATAGTGAACCTAAGAACAAAGTAATTTCTTTGAAAGAGATTTCTTCAATAATTGTCGTCCAACCTCCTGCACTGTCTCGCTGTTCTTCATAGGTCAGATTCGATTCCATCTGTCCGAACGAAGTGACCATGCTGTTGAGGACAGAGGTTGCTGAATGCTGAAACGGTTACCAAATGAACAGATAATAATATTAAGACATCACTATGATACTTGTACTTCATTAACAGTAGCCTATAGCGTCAGATGGACTAGACTCTGACAATGCAATATGCAACTGACGTAGGCTCTAGCATCATCGTCATCAGCAGCAGCAGCAGCACCACGGTGGCAAAAACAAAAAATCCAACCAATCTCAGTTTACGGCTGCCACCTCAACGCCAAGTAGTCTGTTGATGACGGCTTAGAAAGAGTATCAAACTTGCTTACAATGTTTTCCGGACTGAGGACTTTTGGTTTGTTGAGGATGGATTGAAGAATGACGCTCTGCTGCTTCAGAGCGGCTGGAGAGTTGAGAGGCAGGGTCGACAAAACAGACAGGAAGTTCGATCTCAGCTGAAAAAAGAAAATATTTGTCAGCTTTTATTGTAGCATTTACATGTAGGGCCTTGTAGGCAACATGTTTGGAAGCGATTAAGTAGGCTTAATGTATTTATAGGCATGTAATAGATCTACATGTATGTGCATGTATGTTTGTAGCGGTTCTAGGGCAATTACCCCCTGGACAATTATCCCCCGGACAATTACCCCCCGACAATTACCCCCTGGACAATTACCCCCCAGGACAATTACCCCCCGGACAACTACCCCCCGTACCAATTACCCCCCGGACAACTACCCCCCGTACCAATTACCCCCCGGACAATTACCCCCCATGCCAGAGTGTGAGCTTGTTCCCTCACGCGTTAATCTCTTTACCAGTCTCTTCGTATTTGACAGACGTTCAGCGCTGCCTAAGCCTATCCTAAATTAACTTTGCTGTGGTATAGCCATCTTTCTTCAATATCTCACTCTACAATACTTATTATACACACTTATTACACACTAGATCCTCGCTACTACCATTATTTCTTAGCTATCTGCGTACATCCTCCTTCTATCACTCCAATAGGCAGAACTCTATCGATAATATTTAAATATTTTATTAAGCAGGCGTTTAAAACGTTGAAGTTTTCTTGAACCTTTAACCTTTTTTCACACGTTAGCTTAGAACCGTTTTTAGATTTTATTTTATTTAGTACCGTATTATTCTTGAACGTTTAACAATAACTTGCCTATATCTTCGTGGAGTTGCTGTTAACCTTGCTTAGTTATTATGCTAACTAAAGTCATAGCTCTATCAATAACATTAAATGTTAATGATATTAATATTATTGATATTAACATTAATATTAATGTTATTAAAATTTAAATTTTAAATATTTAAATAGGCAGGCGTTAGACATGATAGAGACTTAGTTTTTGGGACGGGGGGGGGGTAATTGTCCGGGGGGTAATTGGTACGGGGGGTAGTTGTCCGGGGGGTAATTGGCACAGGGGGTAGTTGTCCGTGGGGTTATTGTCCTGGGGGGTAATTGTCCAGGGGGTAATTGTCGGGGGGTAATTGTCCGGGGGGTAATTGTCCAGGGGGTAACTGTCCTGTTACCGTTTGTAGCCTATTTACGACGTGTATTTACAGGCGGCCATTTGCACACATGCATATTTTCATACATTATAGCCTACATTTCATTTTATTCCTATTCTTCTTCTTCTTCCTCCTCCTCCTTCTCCTCCTCCTCTTCCGCCTCATCTTCTTCTTTTCCATCGTCTGCTGTCTTCTTCTCTCAAAAGTCTTCTAGTACGAAAGAGTTGACTTGCCTTCGCCTCCTTATCGACGTTTGACTGTTGCTCAGGAGTCGAATCCTCAACGTATCCACTGTTTAGACTGTCGTCCACTTCACCCTAAAAGAAAAAGCGAATCCAACAACAATAATATAAGACGAAACAAAGCGATTGTTCAAAGCATCCGCACAGATTGACCCGTTGAGTCCTGCAATTTTTCATCTGAAGCTCTAAATGTTTTATATAATAATATTTTATGTCTATCAATCAATCAATCAATCAATCAATCAATCAATCAATCTTTTTTACTGAAACCTTTGCCAAAACAACAGCAGACTAGCAAAGCAAAAGCAGTATCGCAAATACAAATATAGAATGTCTATTAATCATAATTATTTTTGCAGAGGTTAAATCGAGGCGCCACATAAATGTTCGCATAATTATATGCAAGAGTGCTTGCACGTAACTACATACTTTACCGTTACGCTGGCCACTAACAGTTTTACCAAATCTGAGCTCATAATTATATGCGAAAATGCTGTAATGGCTTGCATACAAAAACATGTCGTGATGACTGCGCTACGTAGTACCGAATCAGACAGGGCAACTTCATAGGCTCAATTGATAGAAATGTTCCGAGAAAGAGTAAATAAACGAATGACTGAATGAGTAAGAGAATGAATGAATCCGTGAGCTATGATAGACGAAGGCTAAATAAAAATAATTGAATGAACGAAGAAATTGATGAACAATAGACAAAAGAACAACTGATTTAATGAATGAACAGGAGAATGAACGAATGAACTAATGACAGGATATATATTAGATGGTGCCATTGTATACCAGTCCTCTGCTTGGTCCGATGTCATATTCGTTGATCGTTCTGTTGTAGCTGTTCATGATCGACAGAGATTCGAGCATCTTCGATCCAATTCTGAAGCGATCTCCTGTCGCTGGACCACCACCCGATGACATCCAACTCCCAACATTGTCAAGCAACGCTCCCTGTGACGTCATTGGCATTGACACCTGCAGCATCAACAGTATACACGACTGTAGTAATAATTATTATTACGAGAGGAATAATTGTATAGCGGCTATAGCGACCCTGGTTTACAATTGAACATGTGTAGGCCTACTACTGTGTAGGCCTATACTCGAATATTTACACCGCTTAACTTCAAGAGCAAAGCATTCATCAGAAGCAAGAGGGGGGAGGCCTGCATGGTAGCGCATTGGATAACCCACTGGCATAAAGATCAGCGGACCCGAGTTTGAGCTCTGTAGGGCGGACGTGCAGTGTGTATAGGCTGCTATTAACACCGTTTATTGCAGGCTGTCTGCATGCTCTGTTAGTTGCTAAGATTGTTGCATAGCTTGTACATGTAGGCTACAACGCAGTGCGTTTGCAAGCGTTTCATTAAAGATAATAAAAATATAATCACTAGGCTATACATGTATTAGGAGAGCTAGGCTACATACACAGTATTACACACGCATACACTCAGACATAGGCCTACACGCACACATACCTGAACATCTATAAATCCGAAGAAGGTGTAATCTCCCAATTCGTCATAGATGGTCATTGACACCTTGCTCCAGAATTCATCGCCAGCATCTCCCAGCGGAAGGGTCACGGCCCCTCTTTCACCTTCAACTCCTTCATAGATCGGCAGAAACTGAGCGACATCATCCGAGAATCGAGGTCCGACTGAATAGCTGTAGGTCAGTCCCGTCGAAAGTCCATTGCTGTCCAACCAGTTCTTGCAGACCAATGCAAACGTTGTCTCATCGGCAATGCCTTTCAGACGAATAGATAATATTATTAATAGAATTTAATAGAATTTAAATTATGCATCTAGAAGGTAAAAAACATAAACTGAGAAAACGCATTTAAGAAATAAGTAAACGCGAGAGATTAGCTTGAAAGATAATCGCGGCACAGGTCAGGATATAGGCCTATAAACCTACCTTTGTGTGGCACGGCGGTGTAGTGGTGGCATCGTTGCCTTTTAGCCTGAAGGTTCGAGGTTCGAATCCGCCTCGCCGCGTAGGGACCTTGGGCAAGTCCTTCACTCACAATTGCTCAGCGCTTCGGCGTGAAACTCCGATGCAGTGTCCGTTCTGCATTCGGGAGCGCCTCTAGAGCTTGAAGGGCGCTATGAAAAGAGCACATATGTGCGTAACTTTATTTGGACATAATTATACTATACATATATGTCATGCATCCTTACATATTTGAGTGTGTAGTATAGGCCATGTAATGCATGCATAGGTGACTTGTAACATAGCCGCTATTCGTTAAATTATGAGAATATTTGGTAGTTGTAGCCTATATGCTAAATAATTGTTGAAAGCTTTGCGATGTGAATACGCGATGCTGCAAAAAGATGCATCAGGTTTATTGTAACGAGATGGGTGATGACAGGAAGGCGCTACACATACCCGTGGTCGGGGAGACTGAACAAGACCCTTCTCTTGGCGGAGTGTTAGTCTGGAAAACGTATTCCGCCGATCCGTTGTCAGAGTATGGAGTATTTCCGTTGATGACTAATTTATAGAAGACGTTTGACTCGAAGGTGTCAACCTTGATGAACAGTCCGAATGCATTGGTTGCGCCTGCGATGGTATACACGACGTTTGAATAAACAGACGAACTGGCACGCTTTTGAAATACAGGCGGTTATTCAGTTGTCTAGTGACGAACAGGTGGTCACTTGTCATCTGATTCTAATAAAATTGTCTAGTATCGTATATTAATTTTAGTGATTTAATTGTATATTGAAATAAAAAACTGCTTTCCGTGCAGTGAAATTAAATACTATTTCCGTTTAGAAATCGTTGCTGATAATTATAATGAGCCATAGACAACGATTATTATTTTAAGCAGACAGACGCACGAAGTAGTTTTACGGTTATAATTAAAGTTTCAGTTTAGACAAAAGCGCCATTCAATTGTCTATAGGCCTAGACAATGTTGCGCTTACAATTCCTCGCAATAATTTGCCTGCTTTCCACCAGTAGGCCTACTGTTGCCGTCGATGTGCTGGAAGTGATTCTGAGTAGGCTTTTTGAAGGAGGATTGCATTCCATAAATTTCCGAAATGAATGAATAATGCGGAACACAGCAGCCGAGTGGTAAGAGTGCTCGTCTTGTGACCCGGAGATTACGGGTTCGAGTCTTGTCATATTGACATTTTTATTGTATTGTATTGTATTGTATTTAAACATTTATAAAGCGCCTCTAGTAGTGTGAACCGTTCAGAGGCGCTCCCAGTGCGCAAGGCCCAGCGAGAAGAAACAGGTTTTGAGAAGAGACAAAGCAGAGGAGAGACTACCAGAAAGAAGTGTAGAGCGAACAGAAGGAGAAAGGGCATTCCAAATAGAAGGACCAATTGAGACAAATGATCGAGACTGAGCCATAACAGTTCTAGACCGAGGAACCAAGAGGTCAAATCTGTTGGATGAACGAAGTGGACGGTGGGAGGAAGCTGAGTGAGGACGAAGTAAAACATTTGTGAGATATTTTGGGGCAAGACCCCGTTGAGCCTTTATGATCAGAGTGAGGATCTTAAATTGTGTGCGAGCACGGAGAGGAAGCCAGTGAAGTTCATGAAACATAAAGGTAGAGATGTGAGAGTACTTGGGAAGGCGGGCAATCAATCTAGCAGCTGAGTTGAGAACCGATTGAATCGGTGAAAGATGAACTTTAGGAAGACCAATGAGGAGAGCATTGCAATAGTCAATTCGTGAACATATAAAAGCATGAATTAAGGTAGTGAAGATGGAGGAGGAGACAGAGCGACGAATGGCTCTGAGACGTCTTAAATGGAAATATGACGAGCGTGTCACATTGGAAATACATGTATGCTCAGTAAAGGTAAGTGAGCTATCAATTACAACACCCAGATCCCGAACACTTGAAGAGAAGGAAAACAGCGGAAATTTTTCAGAGAGCAGAATGAAATCAAGCTTCTGGAGCTGCTGGGGAGTACCTAGCCAGATGAATTGAGTCTTTGAAGTATTATGCGAAAGGCGATTTGAAGACATCCGTGAGTGGAGATGCGTAGTAAGGGATTCAATAAGAGCAACTAATAGCAGCTGGGAAGATGAGGGACCATGGACAAAAGCCTGAACATCATCAGCAAATAGATGGCCAGCAGCACTACAAATCGGAAAAAGAGAAGAGATGTCGGCCGTGTAAAGAATAAATAGGAGAGGTCCAAGAACTGAACCTTGAGGAACACCCAGATTAACATGAACCCGTTGGGTTCGAGAGTCACCAGATATAATCATTTGAGTTCTTTCAGAAAGGTACGACTGGAACCAAGATAGGGGGAGGCCTTTAACACCATAGGAGGTCTCAAAACGCTTGAGTAAGATGTCATGATCGACCATGTCAAAAGCTGAAGAAACATCATAGAGGGCCAACAGAGAGACCTCAGACCTATCAACAGCAGAGTAGATTTCAGATAATAGAGAAAGGAGAGCTGTCTCGGTGGAATGATGGGCCCTAAAACCAGATTGATTTGCAGGAAGGAGACCAGATTGCTCAAGGTAAGGTAGAAACTGCAGAGAGACAAGGCGTTCAAGTGTCTTAGAAAGAAAGGATAGATTTGAGATAGGCCGATAATTTTGGCAAAGGTTGGTGTCAAGGTTAGGCTTTTTTAGTGAAGGAAAGACAAGGGCCCGTTTCTGAGAGGGAGGGATGCAACCTTCAGAGAAGGATCTATTAAACAGGTAAACTAAAAAGAGGCTAAAGTCATCCAAAATGTCATTGATAACAAATGGGGGTAGTGGATCAAGTTCACATGAGTTTAAGTTCTTCACTTTCAGCTGCTCCGTTCCCCCCGATTCATGCGTAATAGTTAGTGTTGCTTAAATGCACGATAAAAAAATTATAATAGCATGCAAATATTAACTCCACAAAATAAGCAGCATCATCATCATCATCATCATCATTGTCAGCTAATTTAATCAGTGCACGCCGATTGTCGTACAGCGACGTAAGTAGGCCAGGTGCAAATTGCCGCGCGGCGTCTGCACAGGTGATTGTCTGGACAGCACGTGACGTCTAGACGAGCGTACGTTAATTGTACAAGAAGGGAGTGGAAGTGAAGAAGGAGAGTTGCGTGTTGAGAGCCGTTGAGATAGGCTGTAAGAGTTGTTGTTGAGTTGCGATAGAGTAGACTGATGAAGATAGTAGTCGTGTAGTTGTTATGATAACGCAAGTGTAGTCATTGTTGTGTTGTTACTGATCGTTTTACTTTATATCGGATTTTGGAGTATAATAAGAAGAGTTAAACACGTCGTCGTTGTTGGTTAACAAAACAGTGAAAGACTGTAGATTCTTTAACCTAGCCATTTAGCTAATGAAACAGTTATCTAGGGATAGGCCTACGCTACCACGAACTTATACGAAGAAGCTTCCGAAGAGACTGAAGGTCACACGTAGAGAAGAAGAGGGAAAAGACTTGTGACATTTGGTGGCAGCGGTGGGATAACGATCCAAGTTGCAGGATAACGATCCAAGTTGCAGGAGAACGATCGTAGTTACGAACGGTGGGTCTACGTGCCAAGTTACGAACGGAGGGATTCTATCCAATCAACAGACGTTGTGGAGAAACGGACGCTGTGAATTTATCGAGGAGCCGAGCACACGGGAGAAGCAACGATACATCGAGCATCCGTACGACAGTGAGAAACGACAACACAACGACTACAAGGTAGAAAAACTTGCTTGTCTATTGAAGTGTGCATAAAGAATTGAAGTCAGTCAGTTGCAAACATTTGAAGAGTAGTCTACTAATTTATCGAGCATCATTCTGTAAAGTAAAGAAGTAAGATGGAGAAACTTACGGAGAAAAAGCAAGCAAATATTAAGAAAATGTCTACTGGTAGACTGATAAAACTGCTAATTGAAGCAGATCTAGACGCAGAAGAAGTCGAACAGATGTCTAGGGAAGAATTGATGAGAAATTTAGCCGAGGTTTGGGCTAAGAAAGAAGAAGAAGAAGAAGGTGCTGTCGGAGGCGTTGCGGAGAAGCCAGTGGAGAAGCCTGAGGCACCGATGTCTATAGAGGCGTTGCTACAATTCATGATGATGAGTAGACAAGAAGAGAAGCAGAAAGAAGAGCAGCGCAGACAAGAGGAGAAAGAGCGTAAACAAGAAGAAAAAGAGAAAGAAGAGCAGCGCAGACAGAAAGAGAAAGAACGTAAGCAAGAAGAGAAAGAACTGCGACAACAAGAGATAGAAAAAGCAGAAAGGATGAGACAGCAAGAGATAGATATGCAGAAGCAGCAGTTCCAGCTTCAGTTAGAACAAATGAAATTAGATCGTGACGAAGCAGAACGACGAAGGATGGAGTTAATGATAGAATACGAAAAAGCAAGAAAAAGCGATGAAGAAATACGAAAACAGCAGATCGAAGACAAAAAGGCTCGTGAGGAAGAAAAGGAAAAGATGCGTTTACAAGAACTGGAGAGAGCAGAAGAAATTCGTCAGGAAGAATTTCAAGCTGGAAAAGACAATTTGGAAAAAGCAGAAAGAGAAAGAGAAGAGCAGATGCAGTTAGAACAAAAGAAACTTGCTATCAAGGAGGCTCAACTTAAAGAAATGGCCATTGAAAAAGAAGAACGCAGAAAGCAGTTAGAACTGTTGCAGCAGAAGATAGAACAAGAAGAACTGCGGAGAATCGAAGATCAAGATCGACTGAAGAAGAGAGACGAAGATGATCGTAAGAGCCGAGAAGTGTCAGAACAGATTAGGCTCAGAGAAAGTGAGACAATGGTGTCCAAGATCAAGAAGATTGGTGATGCCATGAAGCATGTATTGCCTAAGATGCCGTATGATATGATGGAAGTGCCATTATATTTTGAGACCGTGGAGAATGCATTCAATAGCTTCGCTGTGGAAAAGCAGTACTGGGTGAAATTGTTGTTGCCATTGATGACCCCGAGAGCACGAACGGTATTGAATCGATTATCATTTGAGAATTTAGATAAATACGATGCAGTGAAAGAGCACTTGTTGAAGGAATTCAAGTTAACAGCTCGTGAGTACAGGTCAAGGTTTGCAGATGCCAAGAAGACAGCCGAAGAAACGTATACGATGTTCACGGCTAGGCTGAAGAACCTGTTGAATTATTATGTCCGAAGTAGACGAGTGGACAAAGACTACGAGAAGCTGTTTGATTTGTTAGTGGCGGATAAGCTGAAAGAATGTTTACCACCAGGTCCACTGCAGTTTGTCTTAGCAAAAGAGGGCACAGAATGCTTGGAAGCTAGTAATGTTGCAGATCTCGCAGATATACATGTAAACAATCGGATTGGTGTGATGTTCCAAGACAAACCGAAATTTGAAGCATGGGACAATAGTCCAAAGCATCCCAAGTGGAACAAGGATAGCAAAGACACCGGAAGCCAAGCCAAGAGTAATGATGCAAAGAAAGATGATTATTCTGGAAAGCAGTGGTCGCAAGATAAACAACAGTCAACGTGGGACAGACAAGCATACAATCGAACTCCGCCGCTGGGACGCCCAACAGAAAGTAATGCATCATACACGCCGTACAACAAGTGGGAGAACAATGAGCAAAGAAGTTTTATAAAGAAACGTTGCCACAACTGTCATTCTGACAAACACCTAATAAAACATTGCCAAGCACCAGGAGCGGCAAATCTGAGGAAGAACTTTAGCAGAAGTGCAGAAAATCTTCGAGTAAACCAGATACAAGTGATGAATGCACCAGACCAGTTTGAAGAATCGGACGATCGTGAAACAGAAGTGAAGTCGGTAATGAAGTGTACGCCGCAGTTCACCATACAGAAAGAAGCGATAAAGACTACTTCCATTGCAGAAATTTGTCGAGAAACAAAAAGTAAAGAGGAGTGTCAACGCATAAAGAAGATATCGTTGCAGCATGTAAATGTGGAGATACGTGGGACTGATGGGCAGCCTGTGCAAGTCGAGGCGTTGATTGACTCGGGGACCGAGATACCAGTAATCAACGAGGAACTACTGAAAGGAACGACAGTAGAAGAAATCGGCAGAGTTCATTTGCAATGTGTAGCTGGAGAGCCGATTCCAGCTAAGTTGGTGAAAATCGAAGTGCGGATGAGCGGTCGTAACGAAGGAGCAGCTACAGAGGACAGGACAATAAATATCGCGCCATATTTAACTTTAGTGTGTGCCAGCATTTCAGCAGAACTGTGTAAAGAAAATCCAGAAAAGTTCCTGCTACATCCAGAGATAATTGCAGAACTGAAAGAGGTTCCACCAATCAGTATATTGCAAGGAGAGCTACAAGCGAATGTGACTACAAGAGCACAAAGTCGGAGAGCAGAAGTCGAAGACGGAGAAGATGAAACGATAAACGAAAGTTCGCAAGAAGATGACACGGAAAGCGAAGATGAACTCAGCATCCAAGATGACGAAAGAACAACATCTGAGAACAATGAAACTGAAGAAGAGATGGCTGCATGTGAACGAAATGATAGTGAAGATTCCGGAAGCGACGCTGAACTGGAGACAAGTATGAGGGACTTGTTCACAGAGAATTCGAACGATGAAAGACAGCTGGAAGATGCGAAGAAATTCGAGGAGCAGCAGAGAAATGACGAGTCACTGAAATCGTGGTGGAGGATCGCTGAAGACCAAGGATCAGAGTTTAGCGTGGTGAATGGATTGCTGTATAAGAAGCATCAAATGCTGGATCAGCTTGTGTATCAGTTGGTGTTACCGAAAGAGAGAAGAATTCAAGTAATGGAATTAGCTCACGAGTCAGTATTTGGCGGACACTTGGGAGAAGAGAAGACACGAGAGAGAATCAAGTTGTCCTTTGTCTGGCCAAAGATGCGTCGAGACGTGGTGAAATTTTGTAAGTCCTGTGAGAAGTGTCAGCTGAAGGCACGAAGTTTGGTGATGGATCGAGTGCCGATTACACCAATTCCAAGGGAAGATGTGCCATTCCGACGGATGACTATGGACGTGGTAGGCCCAATAGAACCGAAGTCAGCAGCTGGGCATAAGTATTGCTTGTGCATAGTGGATTCATGTACAAGATGGCCGACAATCTTTTTGCTGAAGTCATTGACTGCTAAGGCTGTGTGCGAAGCTTTGATGAAGCTATTCATTGACGTGGGGGTGCCGTCTGTGATCACCAGCGACAGAGGCACAAATTTTACAGCCAGTCTCACAAGAGAATTTTTGAAATTGATGGGATGCTGTCCACGATTCGATTCACCAGGGCATCCTGAGGCAGCTGGATTAGTTGAGAGATGGAATCAGACGTTCAAGAAGATGGTGCATCATGTCATTGTGGAAAATCCAAGACAGTGGCATAAAATCATTCCGTTTACCGTATGGGCATTGAGAGAAGTTCCCAACGCAACGACAGGAGTGGCACCATATCTGCTGGTGTATGGAAAAATGCCAAGAGGACCATTAACTATCTTAAAGGAAAGCTGGACCAAAGAAATAAATCTACCGCCAAACATTGGAGTACAACCAGCAAAGTACCTGAAGAACTTAAGAGCAGACATGGAGAAAGCTTTGATATTTGCTGAGAATTGTGCAGAGGAAAAGCAAAAACAATACGCCAGTCAATACAACAAGAGGGCCAAGGATAAAGAATTCGAACCAGGAGAAAACGTCATCGTCCTGTATCCAACGTCAACCAATAAATTGATCTCACGATGGCATGGTCCATGTACAGTGCTACAAAGAAGATCCAAGTATTCGTATCTGGTGGACATGAATGAAAACGGCCGACGAATCGTCCATGCCAACAAAATGAGGAAGTTCATCGCAAGAACATTATCGTGTGGTCTCATCGTGGAAGAGGACGACGAATTCGGATCAGTGGTAGAGCTACCATTGAAAGAAGACCATGCAGAGACGACACAGAAATCGCTGCAATTGGACTATGAACAGATCGGACATCTTACGTGCGAGCAACAGAAACAGCTACTGGATGTACTGAACCGTTATGCAGACAGATTTTCGGACAAACCTGGATTATGTACATTGGTAGAACAGGAAGTGGTGCTGAACCCAAAAAATCCTAACACTTGCTAACTAATTGATTGATATTTTTTGGTTTCTACAGACAATTTATTTGTAATTTTGCTGAAATTGCTAAACCATTAACAGATTTAACTAGCAAGCAGACACCTGAGAACATTATTTGGACTGAGGACCACCAGAAATCTTTTGATTCTCTTAAAGAAATTGTTTTATCGAGTGTTATTCTGTACATGTTCGAGGTTGGCAAACCATTTAATTTGTACTGTGATAGCAGTGATTTTGCTGTGGGGGCTGTGCTGTCACAAGTGGACGATGAGGGGATAGAACGTCCCGTTTCATTTATCAGCCAGAAGCTGACAGATACCCAGAGGAGATGGGCGACGATTGAGAAGGAAGCCTATGCAATCATATGGGCTTTAAACAAATTGAAAGAAATCATTATTGGTTCCAAGATTAATGTGTTCACTGATCATAATCCTTTAGTTTATTTGACTGAGTCAATGTCGAAGTCTGCTAAGTTAGTCAGATGGTCTTTATCATTGCAAAATTTTGACATTCTGTTGAACTATAAGAAAGGAAAGTTGAATGTAGTAGCAGACTGCTTATCGAGATTGTAGTATAAGGTATTTTGTGATTGCATTTAGTATAAGAATTGTTTGTATTTAGTTTAAGCATTATACGTTCGCTAATTTTTAAGATTAATTAGCTCTCTTCAAAAGAAAGGAAGGAGGTAATGTCAGCTAATTTAATCAGTGCACGCCGATTGTCGTACAGCGACGTAAGTAGGCCAGGTGCAAATTGCCGCGCGGCGTCTGCACAGGTGATTGTCTGGACAGCACGTGACGTCTAGACGAGCGTACGTTAATTGTACAAGAAGGGAGTGGAAGTGAAGAAGGAGAGTTGCGTGTTGAGAGCCGTTGAGATAGGCTGTAAGAGTTGTTGTTGAGTTGCGATAGAGTAGACTGATGAAGATAGTAGTCGTGTAGTTGTTATGATAACGCAAGTGTAGTCATTGTTGTGTTGTTACTGATCGTTTTACTTTATATCGGATTTTGGAGTATAATAAGAAGAGTTAAACACGTCGTCGTTGTTGGTTAACAAAACAGTGAAAGACTGTAGATTCTTTAACCTAGCCATTTAGCTAATGAAACAGTTATCTAGGGATAGGCCTACGCTACCACGAACTTATACGAAGAAGCTTCCGAAGAGACTGAAGGTCACACGTAGAGAAGAAGAGGGAAAAGACTTGTGACAATCATCATCATCATCATCATCATCATCATCATCGTCTGAAGTCAACTCAGACCTTCGATGACGGTTACAGAAGAAATGTCGTCGTAGTAGGTGAAGTTATCTGATGCAGTCGAACCGCCAACAAACATCTGCCACCAGAGGGACAGACCTCCCAATCGGTTGAAACAATTGGCCACACAACGCGATCTCAGAACCAGGATGTTCTTGCTTATCACACGATGCTTACAGTTTGATTCACAACTGAAAAGCAATAGTAGACAACGTATGCAACAGCTACAACTAAGCTGCAGATCTGCAATTATTCTCTAATTCAAACAGCAAAAAATGAACGTAATTCGTTGAAAAAGTTGAAATTTGTTGAGAATGAATCCGCAGCAGATCTTTGAGTATGATGGACTGAGAGGTAATTATGCTAAACACATAAATTGGAATTTTGTTATCTGATACCCTGTCACCTGATCAGTTTCTTAGTGCATTGTTTAGCAGAAGAAGGGTTACTCTGTTAAACCATCCTGCCACCGACAACAAATTCAAGTTTACTTCAGAATTGTCTTTTCCCAGATATAATTAGGCTATCTAAGAAATTAGGCCTACAACAACGCGTTTATTTGAACAGATGTCTGTTGGACAAACCTTATTTCGAATACTGGTGCCTTCCCGCTGAAGACATGAAGATACAAGTCGAATGTTTTCGTCCTGACATCTTTTGACACCTGAAGCTGTATCACGTAGTCCTCGAGGGATTCAAAATACGCCATGTCCAAGGCAAATGTTGGTACTGTGACATTAATAATGCCTGGACCGTCTCCGAAACACCCTCCGTTCTTGTTTGACTCGTGGTACGGTCGATACGCTACCAGTACCGGCGAAGATGGCCACTCTTCGGATTGTCGTTTGCACACCCACTTCCACTTGAATCCGGTTTTATCCGTCGGATCAACTATATCCGGATCGTAGGTCAGATTGAAGGCGTCCACATCGAAGGCTGAGCTAAAGCGTGCTACTTGGTATTGACCACCATCGATTCCAACCGCTAGAGGGCTTTGATCGATGTTGACATAAGCAAAGACGATCGTGGTGACGTTGGACATATCGAAATAGTGATTGTAAATGCTGACGTTCAGACGAACCACGTACTGTCCGCCTGGTATGGCTCTCGGTAAAGACTGGAATAGGTCGGAGTTCGGAGTCACCCGGAGTGACTTAACTGTGGGATTTGCCGCAAAATCATTGGCGTCAAACAGTTCCCATGTGCGTATCACTCCCTCGTTCTTCATGCAGTCAACTGTGACGCTGCTGTTTATTGTGAACCCGTCTGGAACGAGGATGGTGTACGGAGCGGACTGGTTGAGGTACTTCGTCTCAAGCGTGACATTTGGCTTCGAGCAGGGCCAGTCCAGAATGTTGACATCCACGGAAAGTGAATTCGTGCTGGCGTAATTGTAGCCACGAACGGTGACTCTGTATGAGCCGAAATGTGCATGGCGATACGTGTGATTGATCGTTGAAACAGGAGTGGGGATTAGAACAGCTATAGGGCTGGTGTATGCTGTTAGTCCAGAGCACGTCGAACCATGGTAGATAGTGTGTTGAGAGTTATCACCCATGTCCCATTCAAAGCACGATCCATTTCCAAACCTGGAGATTTCAAGGTAACACGTGACAGAGGTGTTCCAATAGATGGGATTCAACGAAGTATCATAGCTGAGGGACCCCAGTATAACTTCGTCGGTGAGATTAATAAATGTATACACGTTGACATCGTGCGATGAAAGGTTGAAGTAGCTGCTCTTGCTTTTCAATTTGACTTGCAATCTTGCCGCGTATGACCCAGCAATCAGCCGCTGAGGAAAAGGCAATTCCAATGTATCTGAAATAACGATAAGTGGATTGGAAAGTTGACCAGAGGTGTACTGCGAACGGTCAAAGACTTCCCAGATTAATTCGATTCCATCGCTTTTGATGCAGGTAACATTAGCCTTTGCCGAAACAGTGAAAACGTCTTCCACTGATGCCAAGTATGGTTTGCTTTCATCTGAATAGAGAGGATCAATCGTAACCACAGGTGTGTCGCATGGCCAGTCAAGGATGCTCACGTTAACAGTGAGCGTGGAATTACTTACGTAGTTGAAACCACGCACCGTGACCGTGTAGGAGCCGCTCTGTGGATACAAGTATGTGTGATTGATCGAATAGACAGGTGTTGAGATAGAGGTGAAGACTGGGGCGTTCGAGATCACGTTGCCTGAACACAGCGATCCACCGTAGACGACGTGAGGGGAGTCGTCCCCCATGTCCCATTCAAAGCAAGACAGGTTTCCGTATGATGCAATGGTCAGCAGAAACGTCACGCTGGTGTTCCAGGAGATTGGTTCGATTGATGGATCGTAGCGGAGAGACTCCAGGATCGTGTTGTCAGTTACGTTAACGTAGGCCAGCTGAGACACCGTGTAGTTGGTTAGATCAAAGTAGGAGCTGTGCATCGATACAGTCGATCGAACGACGTACATTCCAAACGAAAGTGTTCCAGGTGGAGCTACGATTCTGTCGGAGTCCGCTTCCATGATAACCGGAGAGCCGAGCTGATTGCTGGAGAAGTCAGAGAGCGTGAACAGTTCCCAGCGACGCGAGACCGCCTCACTTTTCATGCAGTTAACGACGATAGAAGCGGATATTGTGAAACCTTCGAGAGCCGTGGAGCTGTATGGCTTCGTACTGTCGAGAAAAGCACTATCGATTGTGACGACTGGAGCCTGACAAGTCCACTCCTTGACCTCAATCGTCTTCGTCAAGGTCGCATTGGTTGAATCATCGAATCCACGAAGAGTGACTGTGTAGTTACCAGGTTGAGCGTACCAGTAGCTGTGGTTTATGGACAAGCTGGAGCGGGAATATGGTACGTAGATGGGGTTGGAATCGAGGCTTCCTGCCAAACACCAAGCATCCCGGTAGACTGCCATTGGCATCATGTCACCCATGTCCCACTCAAAGCAGGAACCGTTGTCGCTCTTTGCGATCACCAATAGGAACCAGACGGTCGTGTTCCAGTAAACCGAAATGGCCGACTGCGTAAGTGACGTAAGAATGATGCTGTCACTCATGTTCACGTACCCAAGAACCACGACGTCATAGCCAGACAGGTTGAAGGCGGAGCTGACCAGGCTAACCGTTAGCTTGATGACGTATACACCACCGGACAAGAGCCCAGGCGGACAGGTGAATACGTCAGAGGATGACGTTTCAAGCAACGGACTGGACAAGATATTCGCCTTGAAGCTTGTCTCGTCAAACAGTTGCCACTGCATCGCCACGCCATCATTCTTCTTACATTCAACGCTTATCGTGCAGGTGATCGTGAAGCCCTGTGATATTTTACCAAGGTAGGGATTGGCTGCGTTCAGAAACGCGCCATCGACACTTACATTTGGCGACTGGCAAGGAAGATCAAGGATGGTGACACTTACGGATGCGGTGGCCAAACCGGTAGCAGCGAAAGCCCGGACTGTGATCGTGTAAGTGCCAGGTGCCGGGAACCAATAGGAATGAGCCAGAGAAGAGATCGAACCAGAGAAAGAAGCGTAGATCGGATTGACTGCTGTAACCGCTGCTGAGCACGAACCGTCTGCGTACACGAAGTGAGGTGTTCCGTCCCCCATGTTCCATTCGAAACAAACCCCAGGCAGGAACTTGGTGATGTTCAGCTGGAACGGGACGGTGGTGTTCCAGTGGATCGGATCAAGTGACGTATCGTAGGTGAGATTACCGATAGTGATGACGTCAACATCTATCGTCATGTTGATCTGCAGCCTGCTGACCACGTTGAAACACGTCACGGAAATCGTCTGATTTCCGATGTGTGACGTCAGGAAGTTGAACGTCAGCGTGTGAGGAGTGTTGACGTCGAGCAGCGTCACGGATTTGCTGCTCGTCTTCAGAATGTTTCCTGGGTTTCCTATGGTCCAATTGCAGGTGATGCTGGTCAACTTATTCTGATACAACCCCAGATTGACAGCGAATGTCACCGCGCCTGGCACCTGTCCGGGACTCGGAACGGTAAGCGTCAGGTTTAGAATAGACTCGATGACCTTGATTACGCAGTTAACGTACAGCAGGTGATGGTTTGGGTGCTGGCCGAAGAAGTAGAGGGTGGTGTCCTTACTCACGTTGTACTCGTGACTGAGAAGCAAGGGTTGGGCGGTTGAGATGGTTTGGGGAGTGGACTGGGGCTGAATTACACCGTCGCCCCATTCTATGTAGAAGTTGCGATCCGTTGTGCATGGGGAAATGGCCGCAGATTTACAGGATGTTGTCACCGCAAAGCTGGATGTCTGGTACGTGCCTCCGTACTGAAGACAAGAGCCTGCCGTGCCTGTGGCTGTATCGTTGCTTCCAATGTTCAAGTTGAAGGTTTCGACAGCTTCAAAGAAGTTTAGAAAACAAGGTTTTACAGAAGACATTGAACAGATTTTGGGTTTGGCGAGAAAGGTGTATCGTTTTAAATAATAATTATGGGCGTAGACTGGAAGTTTTGCGAAAACAATTTTATAGGCCACATCATTAACCACATGGGAATTGGACAAGGAACATTATTTTTGTGCAAACTGCATTGCGTATACAATGTCTGCATAGAGCGCTTTTATTCCACTAATACACAATGCTTTGCAAACACAATCATTTTGCTCAAACATGCACATGACTGTGTAAGTAGGACATAGGATATACGCAAACAAGCAAACAAAACAAACGTACATTCATACATGTATATCCACATACGTACATGCGTACAAACATACAAACACACATACATACATACAAGTCATACATAAGTAAATCCCACATGCATGCATACATGCATACATACAAGTCATACATACAAGTCATACATACATATACTTACATGCATACACATTACACACATACATATATTATACCGTAGGGCGTAGGCCTATCTACATAATAGTCTAGGCTTGGAATCTGAAAATTACACTGTTAGAAGCAAATCATGTAACAATTTGCTAACCAGTGTTTCTAGACTAATTCGACCCTCCTGAAAACGAAAATCGCGGTTAGCAAGCTGGATTTTTGGCGGTTTCACGGGAAAACAAGATGGCGGACAAAATGGCTTCCAATTGCTTAAAATGACTAAAAGTAAAGTATTGTATGTGATAGGAACACGGTTTTAGACTCTAAATTAAGACTATAGGGTTCAAAGAATGCAATGGAATCACAGACATATATGTAGCACTGCAAAAAAATCAAAATGGCGGACAAAATGGCGTCTAGAATCTTAAATGGCCATAAATGAAGTTATATATGCAATAGAAACATGATTTCAGAGTCTAAATCAACATTTTCGAGGTCAAGGAATGCGATGGAACCAAGGTCACATATGTAGCACTGCACAAAAACCAAAATGGCGGCCAAAATGGCGGCCGGAATCTTAAAATGGCTATAGGTGAAGTCATGTATGCAATAGAATCATGATTTCAGAGGCTAAGTCAACATTTTAGAGGTCAAGGAATATGATGGAACCAATGTCACATATGTAACACTGCATGAAGAAGACTAAAATGGCGGACAAAATGGCGGCCAGTATCCTAAAATGGCTCCAAGTGAAGTCATGTGTGCAATCGGAATGTGATGTAAATTTTTGTTGTCAGGTTTTGCGAGATGGCTTCTGGGACTGTGCTGTGGAATTTATCTGCAATGTTCCTTTATTTGGCCAGATATGACCATTCAAATTATCACATGATCACTAATTCCCTCAGCAAGTCTTAAAATAAGGAGCGTTCTGCAAAAGAACACCGACGAAGTTATCATGCAGCACCTTATCATACCGTTTCAAGCTGACTATCTCATGGACCAGGCATCAATATAGTGCCATGAGCTTCGCTTGAAACCAATGGCATTGGTCGCTTTCTGAAAAGCAACTTGTCCAGTCAGCAACTTTTTAACAGAGGCATAGCATTTATTTATTTAGAATATTTTATGCATGGCCTCTTTCCTCTTTAAGGTAGGCTACTTGGTATTACTCTCGACCTAACCACGACTATATAAGCACAGTTTTTAGATTCCTAAGGAACGGCGTGGAGTTACCCATGGACAATAAGCACTGTGAAAAGGTGTGAATCAACGCTGGACACCCGAGTTGGGAAGTAGAGTTCGTACAGATATAGTGGGGCTAGTCCCTCAAAGCACCCCCTAACCAACACAGAAGCAAAACGCTGCGGGAAATGGAGCCATCTGCATAGGATACAATATAATATGAGACATGGCCAAATTTTGGGATATGGCCAATAAATCGCAATTCACAGGACCCGTTCAAGATAAATTACTGATAGATAAGCAATGGTACAAGGAATAGGGACCCTCCAAAGTGAAGACATTTGGTGATCTGGCAGATACAATATGGTTGCCCGTGTAAAGGTGCTTTTGATTGGCTACAAGAGGGTCAATAATTGTTGTCTTGGATAGGCACTGGACCTGGACATTGCTTATACGAAAATTGGAACCATACAGAAATGGTGACTATGGCCACAACTTTATCACTGTATAGAGTCTTGAAATAGTGGTACTCAGTTGTCGGAAAACTGACTGAATGTTTTGGCATGCCTGAAAGCAAAGCTGATCTAGCTTCATTCCTGTCCAGTCAGCTCTCAACAGCCACATTTGGACATTTAGAGATTATAGCCTTGCATATAGATGTAGCTGTTGCTGGTGGAGTGGTGGTTCCGTGAAAGAAGTAAAGGTGTTGCCTACTGCCGGGTCAGATGTGTAGTCGCATTGGTCCTGCGCCACAGTCACGTTATACAGTTTGTTTACTGCAGATCATGCAAAGTTAACAAGCATATAGCATAGAGCTCTGTTGCTATCGAAGTGTGATCTTGCCATGTACACTTAGGTACAGTTGCATGAGCAGCAACAATGCCTGAAATAACTCTACTTTACATGTACAGCAGTCAAGTCATGAAACATTGGAACAATTGATAGGACAAGTCATGAAACATTTAAGCATTAATATTGCACCAGCAATAGTTAAATTGCAGCGCAATCATAAACCACTAAAATATTTCCACTAGATAATCTCACTGCATTAAGCTTAATGGTTATAGATTATAGAATATGACTTTCTTGGAATTATTCGACCAAGAATACACTAGTCCAATCTAAAATCATCTCTCTACCACATAGGCTACATTCAATACATTTATAGCCAGTCAAAGATTTTGTCCACCATTTTGGTTTTTGGTTTCTGGCAGTGTCACATAATATATTATGTTCCCTCAATAAAATCACATTCCTTGACTCTGAAAATTTTCATTTACATTCTGGAATCATACTCCATCAGATACAGAATTTCACTAATGGCCAATTCAATGATCTAGCCGCCATTTTGTCCACTACTTTGTTTTCCTTGCAGTGCTACTTATGTGACATTGGTTCCATCGCATTCTTTGACCACGAGCATGTTGCCTTAGACCATGAAATCATAATTCCATTGCACCACTGACTTCACCTATAGCCATTTTAAGATTCCGGCCGCCATTTTGGCCGCCATTTTGGTTTTTGTGCAGTGCTACATATGTGACCTTGGTTCCATCGCATTCCTTGACCTCGAAAATGTTGATTTAGTCTCTGAAATCATGTTTCTATTGCATATATAACTTCATTTATGGCCATTTAAGTTTCTAGCCGCCATTTTGTCCGCCATTTTGATTTTTTTGCAGTGCTACATATATGTCTGTGATTCCATTGCATTCTTTGAACCCTATAGTCTTAATTTAGAGTCTAAAACCGTGTTCCTATCACATACAATACTTTACTTTTAGTCATTTTAAGCAATTGGAAGCCATTTTGTCCGCCATCTTGTTTTCCCATGAAACCGCCAAAAATCCAGCTTGCTAACCGCGATTTTCGTTTTCAAGAGGGTCGAATTAGTCTAGAAACACCGGTTAGCAAATTGTTACATGATTTGCTTCTAACAGTGATTTCTAGAGCTCTTTTGAAATTCCAAGCCTAGACTATAAGCTTATAGTCCTTCATGTCGCTTCCATTTAGTAATTGAAAAAAGAAACATTTATAACTAAACAAACATCTTCAAACCATACAATATGACGATCTTTTATTAATTACCATCGTCCTTGTCAATTCAAAGCGGTGTCTTCAGGTATTATAATAGACCTACCGCTAGAGCAATAGACAGCATTAAACAATTCGAAGTCATTGATAGCATTGTCTTTACGGCACAGCTCAAGAAGCTGCTACGTGTTTCACGCTTCTATTGGATGCAATGCAATTATTATACACATCAGTGAAAACATTGCTGCCTCTTCTATCATCTCTAATAACTCATTGTGGCGACTGCTTTATATGAGCTGGTCTATTGTGTCTTTAAATCGACCTGGAAGGCTATTATATTTATATCCACCGTTCGTCATGCGGTGAGTGTCGTGATGAGAATCTTTAATAATAATAATAATAATATATGAGAATAAGAAGAACGACAATTTCTATAGCGCCGTTCCACAGCCATGACTTTTTAAGTGTGTCTCGCTTATCACTAAGACACTTGCCACGAACTATTTACTGTTTTCTCGCCTCCTTGCCAACTAACGAGACTCCGTTGCTATGATTGATGGTAAGTCTACGTCACCATGACAGAATGGCACGTCACTGTTACTTAGTTAGAATTCAGATAGCCTTCTCTGCTACATGACATGTATACTTTTGTATAGCCTAGTCGATTGTGGAAAGAAAGAACGATCGACAAAATAATTACTTAATCATGCTAGTTAATTAGCGGTGACACTAGATGGACGTGTCGTATGTCATGTAGTTATGGGCACTATATAGCCTAGCTAGGTTTACTACCCAAACAGCGTTTGTTTGTATGTGCACTTGCTATAGCGCCCCTTCAAGCTCTCTCTACTCAGAGGCGCTCCCAAATGCAGAGTGGACACTGCATCGGAGTTTCACGCCGAAGCGCTTAGCAATTGTGAGTGAAGGACTTCCCCAAGGTCCTTACGCGGCGAGGTGGATTCGAACCTTCCAGCTCCAAGGCAACGACGCCACCACTACACCACCGAGCCCCACTGCGTTGGCGAAATAGCCATGCGTTTTTCTGGTCTGCTGCTCATGAAATTGTGGGTCATCATAATATGAAGTGGATACACAAATCACGCTAGGCAACATGTTTGCAAATCCAGCCATAACATTATCATTTTTCTAACTAAATAGACAAATATTTGACCATTCTATTGGCGCCCCTTCAAGCTCTATCTACTCAGAGGCGCTCCCGAGTGCAGAGCGGTTTGATTGGTATACCGTATACGAGCTTTAACGCCACCAAAACATGTCTTCCTTAAGATTACTATGACTATGTATACGGCGTCCTTTGCACTGTGTATTGAACTATACCGGTACCGTAGACCTACAGCAGTAGGCCTAATGATAATTGATAAAGACCTCAGTCATGAAATTCCCCATGCAAATTAGGCTTTGTTTACAGCGTTCAGGTTCATTGCAAACAATATATTATATCTACAATGTTGGTTAGACTTGCTGTGTTTTCTGGAACAAGATAACAGCAGCGTCGCCACAAAATCGCTTTTACTGGGAATGGACACCCAAGAGCACACTGTTTGTGATGAGCAGCTCAGATATTTTGTGGCCGCGCAAGGACTGCTTAGATTGCTATCGAGAGCGCTGCAATTTTGCTACATTTCAAGGCTATGAAATTTGAATGATCGACGCCGCTGAATACATGGACGTTAGCGTACCATACGGCTGTGGTGTAGGCCTACAGGCTACTTACTTACCCATGATCGGCTGGATCAAGCAGAAAAGTAGGTAAGCTCGGACCTTCATTTTGCCCATTAAACCATATGGACGGACAGTTTCAGCAGAGAAATCGTCAAAACGGATAAGCGACACTTTTAATTGACCCAGGACCAGACAGGTCTAGGTCTAAACTATAGCCCTGTAGATGTCTACGAAGGCCAGCATATATGCCTTTGCTAAACTCCAACGATCAACTAAATGCCGACGTGAAGGCTAATTTACCATGGAAAGACCACAGCAGGCCTATATATAGCCAACGTGTGAGTTAATTTATATGGCAAGACCATGATAGTAGGCTAGAGCAGATGACCGTAGCTTTAATTAAACACCACCGGCCGTTACATAGTCATAGGTCTATATTCAAATATTCGTCTAAACGTATTGTATATTATTTGCAACACGGAGCTCCCACTTAATCCATGAAAGCCCGTCATTCAACTCAACTTCGTGTTCCTTAGAAAATATTTCAATGTATGCAGAACCTAATGCTACACTGAAGTCTACTTATGTTGCTACACCACACTCGACTGTTGATGCCATTGTTTCCACACAAACTCGTATCAATTTTATGACACAGCCAGAGACTGGCTATTGTACGTTCATTCATACATTCATTCATTCATTCATTCATACATTCATTCATTCATTCATTCACTCCGTGAATTTGCATAGCGTTTCGTCGAGAGACCCTCTCAGAGGCGCTCCCAGCGCAAATAAATAGTAGGACTTGAGCGACTAAGCTTACATATTATGCGTAACTGGAGCAAGGCCGTAGACAGGAGGGTGTTTTGGGTGTTTGAACACCCCCCGAAATGGAAAATGCAGAAAAAAATCTATTGCATTTTTTAGTTCGTGATGCAAAAAAACATGAAAAAAGCCATAAAACACCCCCCGAAACAAAATAATAGATTAAATTTCGATGTTTTGATCTAAAAAATCGAAGTTAACGACTAAAAAAAGGTCGTCAGAAATTTTGATGGCAAAAATGGAAATTTTGGCCGCTGAAAACACCCCCCGAAATAAAATCCTGGCTACGGTCTTGAACTGGAGCAAGCTTATCAACGGACGGGCAAAATAAGCATAAGCTCTTGATAACCTAATTATTGATTTCAGAAGCACATATTGAGGAAAAAATTCCATCGGTCGAGCCTTAGACCTTGGTAATGCAAGAATAAGCTGCCGTTAACTATCGCTGCAAGCTTGAACTTACTTCAAATCATGAACATCGCGGTCATGTCTTCAAAATATTTCAGCGCAAGGCCCAAAAAGTATAGTGCCATGGTGACTCCCACGACGATTTTTGAAAGTAACGGTGACCGCTCAAGACAGTATAGGCCTAATACCAATTTAAAAAAGTTAAGTTGGCCTAACGCCAGTGCTTGTGGTCATGAGAGCTTGACAGCCATTGTTGAAAACCTTTGAAATTGTATGATTGTTGACAGCTCAGATGACAAAAGCTTATGATTGTCATACGCACATAGGCTACAAACATGCATTCTGTAGATCCATTCAAGAATATCTTGCACAAGAATAAGATAATAGGATATGAAGATTATATCCTTCGTTAAGCAACGCAGTGAATTGTTGAACAAACTGTTTACTTCTGTTCGCATGAACGGTTTACATTAGGCATAGGTCTATAGGCCTACACGCAATCATGCGATTAACTTCTTTTTGTTCAAAAGCCTAAACTGTGGCAAAGGTCTTAGAGCCTCTGTATAGGCAGTAGGCACCCACCTAAAAAGAAACTATTGTTAAAGGCGTGTGACAAACATCGACATCCTTGAGCAATCCTTTCGGTTTGTCGCAGAGCAATGCAATGGCATAGGAACTGTCACGCGTGGATGAACATAATTAGCCTATTCTACTCCGAGCTTTGTTTTACTAGCTCAATAACCTGTGAATTGCTATCTACCACCACACGCCCGCTCCCTATAGTTCTATGGCCGTATGAGTTGAAAGTTTGGAGCAGCAAACTTTCAACTCACGCAGACACGCTCAGACCATACTTCTTTTTCTTTCTCGCATTTGCTCTAGCGCCACTTGAAGATCCAAACTCTGAGGCGCTCCCGACTACAGCGCGGACACAGCGGTAGGGTGTCACGCCGAAGCGTAGGCCTATTAGCAATTGCAAGACTGAAGGACTTGTAGGCCTATTGTAGCCTATAATTTTTTATACAATAATTGTATGCAAAAAAAACTTAGCCATTCGTTGGGGTAAGATTAGAATCTTACCAATTAACGAATGACTAAGTTTTTGAACATCCTCACTACTCTGGCTATACTGGCCCAGTAGATTGCGTTTTTATAATAGGCTATTATAGCCTAAAGTCGCTGCGCCATATCGAAGCATCATTCATCAGTTAGAGACAATGTTTGAGAATGACAATAGAGCAGTGAGTAAGATATCAAAGTGTAGATAGAAACGTTGGCGTTAGAGGACTATAGTTTGCCTTCTCTTCGTTCAAAAGGTATATCTGCAAATCCGCAGAATAGACAACTCTCTGTGGTACTCTTCATTCGCGTAGGACAACAGCCTACGCGACCTCATACAAATTCAGGGGACTTTTGTTGAAAACGAACCCAGACCTTACAAAATGCAAGTTATGGGTCGTGAGAATTGTTGTCGTAAAACCTGTTTGATCGGCAGATTTTTTATTTATAGAAGGCACGAAAGAATTAACAGAATATCCTATTTTATTGTTACCATACCATGTATTGTAGGCTATAGACTAAATTCACGAAATGCGAAATCTTCGGCCTTGTATAATCTCATATGACAGTTCATTGATTTTCATTGGAGGAAGAATTTACACTGCCAAATCAAAATTCATACATTGTGTGATCTAGGGAATAGGCTACACAGCAATGTGGTCAAAACAACGTTCGTATAGGCCTACATGAACCTATAGTTAGGTGAGTCGAAATAACGCGCGCTTCAAGCTTTCTACAACAATCATTATTGATTATTGCAACAGAGTCGCATTAGACGATACTGTAGAGTAGCTTGGCAAACGTCTGCTCTAAATGATGACGTCACAGAAATTTGCCGCCCGCTCTTGTCGGTGGGAAGAGAAGACAGCGAGGGAGAGGACTGGCACCTTGAGGGCGGCTCCTATACCGAGGCTAAGAAAATGAAGTCGTTAACACTTCATACACATGCCTTCTCAATCAGGACTAGCCTGAACCCTGAGGCAGCACCTCATTGTCGTAAATCAAATCACATGGTATTAATTGTTAATTTCTTAGAACCTATAATGCAAATGCTCAATCATTGAAGTCGTGCATTCCCAGCATTGCACCTGCCAAATAAATCGGAGCCACTGCATGCTGCGTCATGCAACTCTAAGCGTTAGTCATATATAGAGACAGTAGGCCTATATATAGTAGACAGTGTTTGCGAATTATTAATAACAGAACAGTAAGATATCACGAAGTAGAAGATAGAAAGGTTGGCCTTGCCGGATTGTTATTTGCCTTCTCTTCGCTCAAAAGGTGTTTCTGCCTTAAGCAGAATAGACAGCTCTCTGTTGTAGGCTACTCTTCACCCGCGTAGGCTATAGGCCAACGCGAGATCATACAGATCCAGATGGACTTTTGTTGAAAACGAGCATACACCTTACAAATGTAAGTTATGCATCGTGAGAATTGTTGCCGTTACACCTGTTTGATCGGCTAGATTTCGGTTTAGTTAGGCTATTAATAGAAGGCACGAAAGAATTCACAGAATATCTTATTATAGGCTAATTTTTGTTACCAAACCATAAATTCACGGAATTCGCGTTCTTTGGCCTTGTATAATCTCATATGACATCTCAATTCGTTCGATTGGACGAACATTTAGCACTGTAAAATTCAGGCACTGCGCGATCTGGAGGAATAGGCCTATAGGCCTACATCGTAATGTGGTCAAAGACAATGTTCGTTTAGCTATGCGTCTCGCAATTGCAGGCAACGTTGGTTTCAAGCCTTTTACATGCAGCAATTATTATTAATTTTTTAAAGATCGGGCTGCGATCAATCTTAATTCCTAGTTTGTTGTAACTTATAAAAACCGTTCAACTGAATGTTCAAAATGAGAATCGAAACATTCGAAGGCGAATAATAGGGTCGCACTCGCCACTGTATAATTATATAATTATACATGCCTATAGCCTATAGGCTAATGCGCACTAGAGAATGCATGGACAATGCCTCATCTAACTGATGACGTCGCATTGATTACTACAGCAGTAAATGATGTCATTTCATTATGGCAGAAAAATACGTCATAAAGAGGAACGTCGTCTTTAGGAATAACGACAATAAATAACGTAGGCCTATAGGCTAGCTAAGCTAGCTATGTTTTATCACCATGATTCTAGGCCTAGATCTATGCTCTATAGTCTATAGACTGTAGCTAGGCTATCTGCTGCCTGGAATTGTTATTGTATTTATTTATTCATTCATAAAAATTCGCCTACGTCAGCTCTTCAGAACAGAATGTAGGCTAACCACTAGCCTACCCTAAACCCCTCCAATGGATTTGGCTTGCAAATGACAGAATCGCGACTTTTCGTCGTGATCTCCCGACAAAGTTTTTCCAAAATCTAGCAACCCTGCCACCAAGTCAGATTATCGTAGGACCCAGACCTACTGCGCAGTGGTGAAAAATAATAATTTTATTTGTTGGCGTAGAAATTTACCAAAATTCAGTTACAGACTCGTAAAGTAAGTAAAGTAAGTAAGTAAGTATGTGCTTTATTGAACCGCCTGCAAACGCACTGCGTGAACATTAGGCCTATATGAGAACAGAACATAGCGTGTACACTCATACAAAAATCGAAATATGAAATTTTCTATAGGCCTAATCACAGTAGGCCTATACAACTAAAAAACATAACATAGGCACCTACATTTATCCAACCATTTGGGAGAAAAAGATAAACAGTAGGCCTAATAAAAATTAAGGTCACTTGAATAGCATCCGTGTTATAAAACCACATCTAGTTAGGCCTAATGCGTCAGCGTGAGGAATCTCGCGGTTGTGAGATCGAGGACGGAGTGAGTAGGAATTTAGGAAGCATTCTTAATGGGGGGGGGGGGGGGGTAATAGAGGACCTAAGACATGGCTTGAATTGCAAAGTAGGCCTATAGCCTAGCAGAGAAGAGGGTGGAATCAGCATGACCATTGACCACAGAGGTCATCGAACGAGCAGAAAGTTGAGACGCACCATTTTCCGTAGGCTATTATTGCGTTAAGACGCGCCCGCTTCGGTTCTGGGCCGCTCTTGTTGACTTAAATGATAGGCCTACAGCTGACAATTAGAAGCCAGTTTTCAAGACTCAAGTCAATATATAGGCCTAGTGGACAAAATTCATCATCAGAAGAAAAAGGGCTGCTCGTATTCTAAACTTCATGTGCGCTGCTCTAAGTAGGCCTATTGTGATCCACACGCGTCGTGGTTTTCAAACAGTTCAATTTAATTTTTCATATAGGCCTAAGAGAAATACACTTTTTTACAGTAGCGTTTTGTAAGACTAGGCCTATGAAGGCCTATAGGCTAGCCTACATCATGGTGCCTACATGTAGGCTATATTAGCCTATAGTAGGCCTATGCTTCGTAGGCGCTATGCATGATATTCAGTGCGCTTAGCTGAGAGTTTGAGATTGGAGCTCCGCAGGAAAATATTATTAGGACACGAAGAGTTCCGTGGCCCACTTTTGGGAAACGCTGGGCTATAATAGTATTAGACCTAATATCAATTTTTTTAATGTAGGCCTAAGGCAAAAATGTTTGGCATAATAATTTATTACAGTCCATTATTGTAGTTATAGCCTAATAGGCTATTACCTAGCTTTTATTCAGTCTGGTTTTATTTATTTAGCTTTTGCAGAATGCGTCCAGCCACTGAACAGCAGCCTCATTCAGTCTGGTGATGGGCTCCAACGGAAGTCTGGTCTCTTTCTGAAACGTCAGTGGCAAACAGGGATGCCACTCACAGATTTTTCAACCTAGATCTAGGTTTTCGGTTTTGTCTAGGTTTCTAAGTTTTTTGGGTTTTGGTCAAGATCGATCTAGCTTTTTTATCACGGCGGTTTTCCGACTTTTTAGTAAGTTTTTAAGTAAAAATTGATTTTTTAAAGTGAAAATGCACAAAAGACGCGAAACAAGACAAACATTTTGAGAATTTCGACCAAAAGTTGTTAGCCTACTTTTGGAGCGAAAGACCTGGGACTAATATCGATATTAGTCCCAGGAAAGACTAAA
This sequence comes from Lumbricus rubellus, assembly GCA_945859605.1. Classification (NCBI taxonomy): domain Eukaryota; kingdom Metazoa; phylum Annelida; class Clitellata; order Crassiclitellata; family Lumbricidae; genus Lumbricus; species Lumbricus rubellus. The sequence goes on along the minus strand of OX243811.1, from coordinate 9,871,359 downwards.
AAGCTCAACCGAAATATTATCGCAAAAGAAAAGAGCAAAATTATTTTGATCATGGAATGCGACTAAAAAAGGTCGTCAGAAATTCCAAGTCGGAAAAATGGAAAAATCCATGTATTTTTCAGAGAAATTGTCAACCTAGCCTTTTTTGACCGGATTTGACATTTTTAAAATTCAGAGCGGCCTCCCTGATAGCAAACTGGTAATTAATAGGACGTCATCAAAAAAATTTAGAGTTTGGGACGATATCATTAATTTTAAACTGCTTTGGATCATTAATTCTTAATTTTCGATGTCTGAAAGCGTTTAGATTGTATTTTAGAAGTGATTAAAATTGACTGTATTTTGAGTCGGAAACTGATTTGCAAAGATTCATAGCATAATTATCACTATATAGTTGTTTTTACTTCTATTTATTGCGAACTATAAGCTTTAAGCCTATAGTCAATATGTCGCAACAAAGTCGTACCACAATGGTAAGCCACAAGGTCCCTTGCCTGGACTCGACGTAGGTCTAATGTAATGTAAGGCAATGTTAGTAGTATAGTTAGTGTATAAATTGCCCTTGGTTAGCAACTAATAACTCACGAACCACTATGGCTAGGCCTAGAAGGATTGGAGTGACTTACATGTATAAACCTTAAAATTAATGTTGATACTTATTGGTGTCTCATGGTCTTTGAGTCACAATTATTGTTTTGGGATTCTCTGCATTGATCATTAGGCCAAATTATCTACAGTCTGTGTTAAGGTATTTTGTCATCATTTAATCTTTGTGAAACTTGATGATTTCAATTTATATTTTTTACAAGTTTGCTCAGAAGTTGCATCACTTAACATTCCATCGTGCCAATGTTGGGAGTGGAGCGCTTCTGAGTAGAGAGTTTTGAAGGGCCGCTGTGAAAATGTACCCAATAAAAACTATGCTAGTGAATGCTTTTCTTTATTTACGATTGAATAATAAGTAAAACCTGAACAATTGTTGTCTAAATGAAAAATCTTGATTTACCAATTAGCTACATAGCATTAAACATTACTGTTTTTTGGCTAATTAATTCTCATCTGATTTGACTTGAAGACAGCAATTTGTATAGACTTGTGTCAAATATTTACTGGTTTCAAACAGAAGTTGAAGTTAAGATTGATCTCCACATGCAGCTTAGCGGTCATCTTTTGTTAGCAATCCTTGGTTGCTAGTGTTGGATAGTCACTTTTCAAACATGGACCAAGTTACAGTTTCTGGAAAGGAAAGAGTAACTATAGTTACCTCTAAATGGTCATTTCATAAGAAACTAAAGTTGCTGATCACAGACTTTACTTTGGAAAGTATAACTAAATATTTAAATTATTGATTGTAAGTAAGAATATTATTGGCTTTGCAACTAATGATTAAGAGTTAAAAGATTTGACCACAGCAAAATGGTGATTTTAAACTGAGGTGTTTGGGGAATCATGTAAACAGACAGTTGTTTTTCTTCTTGTACATTTAGATGGAGGACCTGCCAACGGAAGTTCTCGAATGCATCCTCATCAAGGCTGTCGTGTCTGAAGTTCAGGGTTTAAGACTTGCTCGTATTGTTTGGCCAGACAAGGTTGATGCTGTCATAAGGAGTCTTTCAAGTGTTTCATTGACCTGGAATGCCGTCGTGACAACTGACGTCTTTAGAACAGAGGTCCTGAGGATCCTTGACAACGTGGGTTAGTTCATGAAATAAATGAAGCATACTTAATTATTAAGCTGGTGCCCTTTTTGTGATTCATTAACCCTTTAACGACCAGCTGCTTATGTTTTCCCATACATTTTAGTGCACGCTGGTCGTTAAAGGGTTAAAGACGCTTTACAGATGGCCAGATTCATACATACATCTTAAAGGCCTACATACCCGTACATACTTAACTACGTACATACATGCGTACATTATATACATGCATAGACGAGTAACTCTGATCAGCAGACCAAGACGTCGGAGGCAGTGGAATGCAAGACTTCATCGTGAGAAGGATGGATGTCCATGAACTTAATTCCTAAAGATTGAGCATTTTAGTGCTCAATCTTTGATTGTATGATGCAGTTTTCTAACTAGTTTTAAAATCTATTTTGGTTTTTCAGAATATTTGTTTGCGCAACATATATGATAAAGTTCACTTTTTCAGCTGAGATGACGATTCATCTGGAAGTGGCTTCTCGACACCTTGTCCCGTTTGTAACGTACAGAGTAACTTCCTGGCGCAATCAACTGGCATGTCTTTACAGCCCATCACAACCATCACGTATAAAGCATGCTGTCAACGTTTACGATCTCGACCACATGGGAACTGTAAAGGACACGGTGCCATTGACACGTATGGACCCCGTGGATTTGGCTTCGTGCAATGTTTCAAACTGTATGTATGTTCTGTCCGATGATGCCAACTGTTTCAATGTGTATCGCATTTCAAAGGATGTAAACGATCGCTATGCAGTTGTGCCACTCATTACGAATCTGAGATGTCGTATATCTCAATTGTGTGTAAATGATAAAGGCAGCATAATACTGCCAATGGTCAAAAAAGGCCAAGAACCAGCTTGTATCAAAAGTTATGATTCAACAGGTACCTTTGAGCACAGAGTGGTCATTCCTGACAAGTTGTATTTCAGTGTTTGTGACACAGTTATGGAGAAGGCAAATGGGAATATGATTGTAGCTTCCTATGGCACAGAAGCCCTGACTCAGTTAACAGAATTGGATTCAAATGGGAAAATTGTGAGAGAGCATCGCTCATTCTTGGGTTGGCAGACCTCTGTAAATTTTACAGATAATTTTGACAGGCTTGTGATATTTAAATCAGGTCTTGGTATTGAGTGGTTGGATACTGAAATGAATGACTTGGACTTTGAGCAGCCCCGTTATCTTATTCCAAAAGTTGACTTTCTGCGTTTCTCCAGGGACATGAATCAGCTGATTGCAGTGAACTGTACTGACTATAATGGAAGTCTGATAATGCTGCTGCAGTTTACATAGAGAATGTAGTTTAAAGCAGCCCTCCTATTTGAACATTTCTGAAGTTAAAGTTATTTGGATGTACTTTTTGGATATACGTACGCTAGATCCTGTTGTCATGTACATACATTGAAAGAGTTTTGAATGTAAGCGTGTTTCATGCTTGTAAAAATCCGGAATTTTCTGTTAAGATAATATTATGTAAAACAGCATCTGTTGTCAGATGCTTGTAACCATTAGTAAATAATTAGAGGATAATATGAATTGCCCAACATTATTCATCATTTCTACCTTCAAGTGATCAATCAGTTGTTTTTGACAATTCTGAGTTTGTTTACAGCAATTTAAATGAACGTGATCTTTGCTAGATCTGTTGAAAATGAATTGAAAATAGAGTGCTCATTGTTCATAAAAATTAATGTGTGACTTTACCAAATCCCGCTTTCTCCGACTGCTGCATGTTACCACCATGGTGTTAATTAATTAATTACATAAAATATCTGGAAATTATAATGTAAGCGTGTTTCATGCTTGTCAATGAAAGAAATGTGCACACCATTGGTGTCTGGCATTCGAATTAAATGTTATGTTTTGCTTTTCCAAAGTAGTGCACAGTTTTTGTGTGTCAAAAGTATTAGTGGCAAACTGACTATTTGACTGAATTGACCCGTAATGTGCTTTTTCTGACTAATTTGTGGTGTTTCAATCACGTAAATTTATTTAGCACTCCTTCAACATCTCTACTCAGAAGCTGCAGCTGTAGTATGACCAATTGACCATGCGATGCATTGTTTTTTACTGGCATTTTGTTTGATCAAGACCATCTTCTTTCCAGCACATCTCTAAATTTGAAATTTCTCAATTTTTTGCTTTACGTTTTCTGTATCTTGGTGCAAATGCTACAGTTGTAAATATTGAGTACAATAGGTCTCCCGCTTAAAAAATTGTGTACATTGTACAAGCTGTGTACATCTATCATGTAACAGTGTGTATGGCACAAGATTTAAAGAGTTGTCTTGCTCATTTGCCAGTGTTTCATGTGAATTGTCTATATAATCTTTTGACTTGAAACAACAAAGTATTTAAATATCTAAAATCATTTAAGGAAGACTGAATTTCTGCTGTTTTTGCTGTCTCTGCAGAAAGGTACCAGTATGTGTTGCAGTTGTGTAGAATATGTTTGATATTGGTTTGAAATATTAGCTGTCCTGTATTTCGTAGTTTTGAATTTGTTGTGATTGTTGAAGGTTTGATTCATTTAATGTTAGAAATTAATTGTAAATGCATTGCGAATTACCCTGTGAAAAGTCAATAAATAAAATGTTAGGTTTACAGTCATGTATGATTGCCACTGTTATGCTGATTTGTGCATCATTGCACTGTATCATTGTGTATATTATGACCATGTTACACTCATTGTCCGAATGAATGGTTCAGTTTTACTGGATTTACATTTGTATTGCGCATAATCCTACACACTTTATCATTCTTCATGATACATACGTTGGCTGCATCTATGCTCCGCATACTTGCCTTTGACTTTCTTACCAAACTTGCTGACTGACTGAAGCAATTTCTCCAAAACTGTTCTCCACGAAGCCATTGTTGTTTTCACGAGTGTTTTCTGAAGTGTCACTTAAAATTGTGTGCATAATCCTGTTGCGGATAATTTGTGCAAAGAGTGTAACTAACATTTATGCAGCGTGTTGCATGCAGGACGATTTTGCTACAACAAGCATCAGTTATAGTCTTGGTATACTTTTGAATTTGCTGTCATTAATTTCTAATGCCTCAAGTGATCCATTCACGTCTTCATTGAGGATTCAAATCTCGGTTGAAAATAGGGAATTTAGAGCACTATGTTGAGCCTACTATTCTTTTATGAATGTATGTTATTTGGGTAATCACTAAATGTATGTGATATTTTTCAGTATTAAAGTTGTGTTTTGATAACACTTCTGGATTGTTATTTTTCTAGATCTATACACAAATACAGCACCTTACAACTCTTTAGCAATGAGCTGCATGTTTTCCCCCATCACTCTTGGGACACGTTCATCATTAAACATGTTAAGCATAATTAGATGTTTCCAGATACATGGATAAACAAAGGAGAACATGATAATTAATTTAATAATAATAATTTACGTTTAGCATGTCAAACTGACATGCATGCAGTTTGGTTTACAAGTCACAGGCTAAACAGATGTCGCAAGTTATTACAGAAGTCGAATCTATCTGTTTGGCAGCCATGCAAGGCGTCCGTCATGTTCTACTGCTGGGAGGATGCATTGAATGTTTTGCGCCAGAGCTTATAAGTTGGTCCTAACCAAGAAACAAAATCATGTTGGAAAGTTGTATGAAATCAATTTAGACTTTTTTATCATAGTGCTGCAAATTAAGTATTTGTTTAAAAATCAGTTGTCTCATAAGTTGGTCCTAACCAAGAAACAAAGTCACATTGGAAAGTTGTATGAAATCAATTTAGACTTCTTATCATAGTGCTGCAAATTAAGTATTCGTTTAAAAATCAGTTGTCTCTTATAAGTTGGTCCTAACCAAGAAACAAAGTCACATTGGAAAGTTGTATGAAATCAATTTAGACCTTTTTATCATAGTGCTGCAAATTAAGTATTCGTTTAAAAATCAGTTATCCTTACCTTACAATAACATAAGCTATGAACTTCTATATATATGTATATTATATTCTAATTAAACAAACATTTATGCATACGAAAAGGACTTCTCACAACAATATTCTTCATAGGCCTACATTGTAAGAATGATTTCCCTTCAATAATTATGACCATGCAAAGTCGTTAAAACTGCCACGAAACAATTGCCAACAATGCAATAGAACAAACATACAAAATGCTAGACATCTCCCAAGTTGAAATTCACCAAGTTTACGAGCACAAAACAGTTAACACCCCTATAGGCTATATAGCAGGGTGCATGAGAGTTGCCGGAGAGGCTCTTTATTAGAGCCTCCATAGTAAAGTCTGTTTTCCATACCCCAATTCCAAGTGTATCATAGTCCAACCCCCAACCCCAGTTATTATTCCGCAATTCCCACACTGCCCTATATTGTGTAGAACTGTAGATTACCATAAGGTGGCTTCTGAAATAATATGTGCTCATTTATAGTGATTAAGCACTCGTAAAGGCGAAGCCATAGGATGTCAGGAATGATAAGCTCAGGACACACGTGTCAATCATCCATACACAGTGTTTGAGAGATTGTGCAGAGAAACCAGTTCTGTATTAATTTTCGAGAGTGAATCCAAATAAGAGGGACGACTTCGGTTGAGCTTCAGCCCTCACTTAATCTCATATTGGCCGGAGGGGCCATCAAAATGTACCTCAATTAACGTCTGACCACTCAGTTATTTTCTGCTCGCACTGTAAAAATCGAGTCTCATAATAATAAGACATACTTTTGTAAAAGTGTACCTTCGATAGCATGCGGTCCACAAGCGTTCGACAGTCGCCATGGTAACCACGCATGTCAATCAAACTCGAACGTTATTATCGCGAGATTTCACAGCAAAGGATTTTGTTGATTTCGGATTAGCCTACAGTACTGCGGAATCGTTTACATTTTTAAAAGAAACTATTTCTTATCTAGGTGATTGATTTAGCAGATTATTTAATACAAAGTCGTGTCTTAGTGTACGTTTCCAGATTTTATATTTGCTTTTGTTGATTTATAATCAGCTCAGATGTCGATTTAAATACAAGTCGTGCGCATCGATTTCATGTTAGTCAGCTTTATAATGAAAGTACTCATTCAATTTTTATTTGTTGACATAATGACATTTGTGGGACTACTTTCTAAAGTTAGCTCTGGGAAATGTGTGGCAGAAAAATTAGAATTGAGTTGTGTTTTACCAACATACCGGTAAAACTGTATTTTAGCGTATTTTATTCGAAACCGCTTAGGTCAAAATAAATAAATAGCGTATTTTATTGTTTGTGTGCGTTTTTAACTTCCGCAGGTATTTTCATCAATCCGACTTCTACCATGGCATGTATAACTGTCGGAAATCCAGCTTCTGTTGCAGCAACAATTTTTTCATCAATCCCGATTCTATTTAAATAACAATTATTTGTCATCAGCCAAGCGCTCATTTCATTAAGTATCTGTTCAGCAACCGGCTTCTATTTAAGGGAAATAATTTTGATCAATCCAACTTCTATTTCTCAGGCAATCGTTTCATCAGTTCCGTTTCCGTATCTCGGGCGTTATTTTTGTCCATCCAGCTGCTATGTCAGCCATTAGATACCTTAATCCACCTTCCATTTCTCAAGTGTTTTCTCATCAATTCAGCTTCTATTTCACCAAGACGTTTCCACCAATCCAGCTTTCAATATACTTTTCAAAAGAAATATGAATCGTTATAGCGATTGCATCAACGAAATATGTAAATACATACGCTAAATAATAAAATACGCTAAAATACATGATATCGATTTTGAGATAATAAAATACGCTAAAATACAGTTTTACCCAACATACCATAGGCCTACAACATTTATTTTGTGAACTTGTAGTTCGTAAGATGAACAAGGGAAATACAAATTGGTTTAGGGCACTGGGTAATTCACCTTGTCATACGTTCTTTGGGTGACGGACGTAGCAATAAAACTCAAATGGGAATTTTAGTCGTCAAGACTTTTGGATCCATATAAGAAATTAAAATTTGTATGACTGTTAGTCACCAGATTTGTAATGATTTCTCTGGCAAACCACAATTCTGATGATCTGTTTCCTTTTCTTTGTTTTACTCTTAACTCTTCTGATTGTCATTGTAGGCCTATGCTGTAGATTTTAAATTACTTGTTCGGCTTGAATTAAATGTATGACAAACCGGATTAGCCCTTATGAATATGCTTGTGCTTGGACTAACATGCCCCCATGCTGGAACTCTTTTCCTCCATGTTTCCATTTGCCCAGATCTATATTGTGTTTAGATCGCAACTGCAATGTTGATGATCATAATAATTATATATTGAATTTCCCATAGACTGTCCCTCTGCTGTGTTTTTAAGTGGACCGATCACAGGCTACAGTGCATGGTTTATCATCATCTGTTCAAATAATATGAATTCGCTATATAAATGTTTTTTGGTATTATTTAGCATTATTTATGACTTTTGTTGGGTTTCAGAATTTTGCGACTACTCCTTGAAATGTGTGGTTTGAGGCAATAGGGAGAAGCTGTTGGGATGGGGTGCACCTGTGCAAAGGTGGACGAAGACACCAGCCACCTCACGAATGGCGGTCACCTCTGTTGTAATAACTGCTTTTCCAGGTCGGCCGTGTGCAAGGCGTGTTCCTGCGCGGTTCCATTGTGTCGTCTGAAGGTATGTGAGAACTAACCAGAAGGTATTAATTAATCTCATCTTTTCAATTGTCTAATTTATGCAATTTGTTGCATTTGCCGATTTTTCTTCATTGACAGTGTAATATTATTGAAACCACGATTAATGTTATCAAATCACAAGGGATGCTATCGAACAATAACTCCCCCGTTCTGTCCTCTGATGTTACTCACCAACCCCAAATCTGTACTCTCAGAGACTTACATTGTGTACAGTGGCGGCGCTAGTACAATTCAGTAGTAGTAGTAGTACTTTGCAGTTTAACTTCGCTTGTGATAACAAAGTTCATTAGAAATGCCCTCCTCCTTTATCCAGGCTTGGGACTGGCATTGACAAAGTGCAGCCAGTGTCAGAGTTTAGTGCAATTAAGTGCAATTATTATCTTTATATATACAAGCTGTCAAATTAGTGGTTGTTTCAATTAGAATCAAAATTTAATTTCGCAATGCACCTTTAGTATCTCGGTTAAAGTTGACTAAGTCAGAGTTGAAGCTGTAAGGAGTAACCAAGTTGTAATAGACAAGGCGTAATTAGGTTTGGATCAGCATGGGCGGAGTTTATCAGGGGCTAGGGGGGCGGGCTAAGCCCCCCAAGAAGACCCAGATTCAGCTTTTTTGCCATGAAAATGGTATCTTTTTCCAGGCTTAGCCTCCCTAAGAAGGCATTAACCCCCCCCCCCCAAGAACGGAAACCAAACTCTGCCCATCTGAATCAGAATGCAGATACTGCCAGTCTGCACATGTATAGCTTATCGGTGAATTGTACAGAAACATTCTTTCACTTAAATTCAGAGATGTGGAGATTGCGGTGAGATCTATTGCTCAAAGTGTCTTAGCGGTGAGTCGAGCAGGCGGCGTGGTCAGCAGATCTGTTCCAAGTGCCTCGTCCTGTCGTCCGGTCAGTTCGTGCCGCAGGACCTGATGGCGTACAGCATCCGGGAACTCCGCCAGTTCCTCTGTCGAATGGAGGTTGCCATCGACAACTGCAAGGAGAAGTCGGACCTTATCGATCTCGTTATGCAGATGAGTTGCTCGTCCGAGTATCGGTCGGATGTCAGCGAGCACACGCGACATGTTCAACTGCTCAGGGTAATCTAATCTAATCTTATCTGATCTAATCTAATCTTATCTAATCTGACCTTATGTTCAACTGAGAGGGTTATGATCAGCAAAGGCAAAATAAAAAAATTAAACCTCTTTTTTATTGGTATTGTGATTATTATTAGTATTATTATTATAATAATAATAAACAACTTCCTTTATTGCAAAATAGATACGTCCCTATTATATTAAAACAGCAATTCTGAAGAATAATTATCTCTACTAGGGTTCATGGTTATTATTATTATTATTATTATTATGATCATCATTGTAATTATTATTATTATTATTATGATCATCATCGTTACTATTATTATCATTCAGAGCTTTAGCACGTGTTAATATATAACTAAATGCATCAAAGTGTGCTAAGTAACTGATTAATTAGTTGTCTAGAATTACTTTAAATGTTCACGGTGTGTTTAAAGAAAAGCCTGCATCTTCATTGAACTGCGGTTCTCCATTGCAGGAACGAATGCAGAGAGAAGAGTTTTCTGACGTCCAAAATGCGCCTTTCGATTCAAACAATGACAACGATGCCTCAGAATTTCATGAACCGCCCAACGAAAATTTCCTTTCGCTCGGTGCAGAGAATCCTTCTCCGATTCCAACGGAAAAACTGATAGAATCAGAGTTGGAAGACGCGACGCAAACGACAGAAGCTTCCACGTTGCCTGGTTACTTTGTTCGACCGCAACCCAATGGAGCAGAGGTTGAAATTGGTGAAGAGACTCACATGGTAGATGAAGAGGTTACGGCGGACGGTAGTGTTGCTGATCGTGTTGACACGGATGATGTTGCGGAAAATGAGGTAACTGGCGAGGCAGATTACTAGTAATTATTTGATATTGATTTATTATAGAGGATTCTGTTTAAATTGGAGAATTTATTAATGATTTATTGAAGATGGAAGAAAGATTAATAATAACAGTGGGTATTTGATGAGGAAAAATGTGTTAATCAATTTAAATTTAAATACCATTCCTTGAAGATCTCTACTAAGAGATGCTCCCGATCCAGAGCACAGAGCTTATGATGATGATGATGATGATGATGATGATGATGATGATGATGATGATGATGATGATGATGATGATGATGATGATGATGATGATGATGATGATGAAGTCCATGGATGGTGCTATATAAATGTTCAGTTTTGTTGCATATACTAGATTTCTTTTGCATAGTAGAGCAGGCTTTGTAAGTGAAGGTTCTGTTTGGAGTATGTTTGGTTTTCACTTGTTGGAAAATACGTGGAGGTATGTGGTCTTCTACATTTATCGTTCATTGTTAGAAGAACAGTTTAAGAGACCGGTCAGTTTGTTATTTTATTTCAGACCATTTTGAATGCTGCAAGCAAGACTAATGTACAAAGTTCGACGATGCCTGACGTAGAAACAGTTACAAGAACAACGAACAACTCTTTCAATTTCCCAGCAACGTCGCCAAAGAGTGACGAGCAGGAATTAACTGACGAGATTTCTAGCAAAAAAGAAGGTAGGTGTTGTTCCTTTTTATTGACATTCTCCTTATAACTTGGCTTTCAAATATCTCAACGTCTATCTACTCTCACACCAAGAGTTTCATTACATTCACATCGGATTCCCATTTCCTTGTGAAGTTGAGCGTGTTGCAGATTTTGCAATTTGTTACAATATTAATGTTAATTGCATATTTTTTATTAAATTATTAGTAGCATATTTATAATGACAGTATATATATATATATATATATATATATATTGATAGCATATTAATATTATTTCAGTGTTACATGGATTATGTTATGTAGTTACAGTTGAAACTTGGTGTATATCTAGACTGCTGTTTTACTGATCTAAATCCTAGATCAACTGAAGCGCAAGAGCTTAACGACATCACTCTGCGAATCTATTACATTCATAGTTAACGAAAGTAACTAGCATTGCCATTAGTTAGTGTAAAACCTTATAATGGCATTCTAACAGCCGCAGCTAGTATGAAATCTATTAACAAACATGCTAGCTGCTTTATAAGGCGCCCTTGTAACTTCATGGCTGTGTTACGGCGCCATATAAATATCATAATTACTATTATTAATTATCATTGTTAAAGCAGCCATCAGTTTATATAAAAGTTGTTAGTGCATATTTCACCGAGCCTTCTCGGTTGTGGGGCCGTCAATCTGGAATGACCTCCCCCCAAACCTCCATCTCCTCCACCTGACCAGTCAATCTTTATTTCTCAAGTCTCTTAAATCTTTTTTCTTTAGCCGTGGCTGGGCTGGGAGCGCCTCTGAGTAGTTTCTTGAAGAGGCGCTATATAAATTATAATAATGAATGAATGAATGAATATCTTCCCAAAATGGAAAAATCAATAATTTGAATGGTGAACACCTTTAAAAGTGATTTGCAAGGTTCTGGATTGTGCGACTTCCAACTCATTTCGTAATAACATACATGTATGTTGTGTGTTTTGTGACTGTAGGTAACAAAGCTACAAACCATCTGTGTCTTATATGCTCACAAGTCAACAGAGACTGCGTTTTTCTCGAGTGTGGTCACATGGCGACGTGCTTTTCCTGCGGTGAGCAGCTCGTCGAATGCCCCATTTGCCACATGTATATATCACGCCGTGTCCGAGCATTTAGGGCTTGATGATGGTGCTTATTTTAGTTCCTTTAGAGAACAGTCTAACTGGTTCAGGGCATGACCTGACTAGGTCAGGATGCATCCAATGACCGGTTAGCTTCAGAAATTTGTGTGTTTGACATGAACAAAGATGTATGTGCAGAGGGTACGTAAATTTGGCATTTTGCATGACTTTCTGTGCTAACCATTTCAGCGCTTTTATGACTGCACAAACACTTCCACAGTAGGGTGGTCCAAAAAATGTATTTGTGGACAACCCTATTCCACGGTCAGATACAGTTTATATTTGAATGCAAAGAGATTGCATAGAAATTGACGTTCTTTTGTGAAAGTGGTACTCTTAAATTTTTTCATTATCTGTTGTTTCTTGTATAGTGTATAATAATGTATATATACAAACATGATTTTTAAACATTTTATTCAGTTTATTATGATTTTATTATTTTTAATTACCTGTCAGCGAAACAGTTTCATGATAAGATGTATTACGGCGTTTTTACATTTTTAATCTGCTGTAGGTCAAATTTTAGCTCGGTCCATCATTCTGCGCTTACATTGATTATGCAGACCATTAGGTTGGTACAAAATTTATTACTAAGTGCAAATTGTGACACTATCTGCAATTCTGCATATAATAATTATGTGCTTCAAAGTGTAAAATTTAATTGTTGACATTATGTGACCTAACTGTATCATAGACGTATATATACATGACGCTAGGGAGAACAGTCTAACTGGGTCAGGGCATGACCTGACTGGGTCATGCCCTGACTCATGCCCTGACCCAGTTAGACTGTTCTCTCTGGGGCGCGGTGGTCTAGTGGTGGCGTCGTTGCCTTGAAGCCGGAAGGTCCGAGGTTCGAATCCACCTCCCCGCGTAAGGACCTTGGGCAAGTCCTTCACTCACAATTGCTCAGCGCTTCGGCGTGAAACTCCGATGCAGTGTCCGCTCTGCATCGGGAGCACCTCTGAGTAGAAATCTTGAAGGGGCGCTATAACAAGTGCACATACAAACAAACAAACGCTTGCATGTTTGAATGCCACTGTATGTTCTTTGATGTCCAATTATAATTAAACAGGTGTCTATCAGATATATATATATATATATATATAATGTATATATATATAATATTATATATGTATATATATATATTGTTGATTTTTTGGGTGACACTCTGCTGATAACTTCTTAGTACTCCAGAAGTTTACCAAAGAGCACGAATGTTGAAGAGCAGTGCAGTTCAAAGGTTGCTGAACAGTTGGTCATGCCTTATAATGCAACGGCATTTCATTCTACTGGTTTTTATAGTGTTTGAATTTGTTCGTAATCATGATCACAAGTTTATGTAGCACCATAAAATAATTATTACAAAGAAATGTTTCATTGTACTTCTATTTATTTTGTGTTTGATGCGTTGTGCATGACTTTGGATTGCTGTTATGCAGTGTGTGTGTGTGTGTGCACCTGGTATCAGACTACGGAGCCTACCCAGTGAAATCTGGTAAATGTGTTTTGGATGCTTAATTACCGCTTAAAAGTCATCTAACTTTTCAGTGTATTTTGGACAGCTGTTGGGTAGGATTGATGTGTTCTTTGAGATTTGGCTAAAACTCCTTCAACCCTAGAACCATGCTTAAAATGTAATAACTAATGCTCGTAGAATGGATGAACAATAACCTTGTGTTACATTACCAAACTCAGGAGTCCAGCCAAGTACTACGCCGACATCTGCAGTACATTGAGACTCGGTAATAAATTAGGGAACGCTTAAAGAGTGTATATAAATTAATGTTTAGATGTACATTTGATGATGAATTGGAGTCCTTAATATCTTCACTTGTAAACAGAGGTCCATGCTTATAACGCCAAAGTCACAATATGAAAGATTTTGCCTATGCCTGACTGGTGCAAGTGTGTTGTGGGCTCTAGCCCTTCCCAGGCAGCATGAAAACCATTGAAATTGTTTTCGGTTCGATGCCAACTGCTTATTGGTAGAAAATTTCTATATGGTGCCCTTGAAGTATCTGCATTTGTATATAACATAATTTTTGACTTTTATCAATAAGCTTGTTTCATGACTTGATTTGTGACTTCAGATATTTGCACCACATCAATTAACAATTTTATGTATAGCTTTGCTCTTTCGAATGTGTGCTGACCATTTGTTTCGCAGATTTCATAAATGTAATTGAGTTGTGTTGTATCGAGAGTTGCATTAAAGCCACACAAGTGCCCACAGTGTAACAGTTCTAATTGTACAGACTTTTCGAGTGACATTATGAAATTTTTTGTCAGCCACTTCGAGCGACGTGCTGGATTGGCGATGGCCGACGCTGCTTGACAATGTGTTATTTTCTGATTGTGCAATTATGTCTTGTCTGTAAATTTGGTTGAAATACATAAGACGGATCATGTAACAGAGATTTCCTGTTTGACTATCAATTAACAGTTTTGTTACGATGAATAAATCAAGTACAAACTGGCTCAGTTTATTGTGGTTTTACAGTTCATGTAATTTAGAAAATTTACAGAAGCACAGCTCAATATAGTAATTTTCTTTTGTTTTAATGACAGTCATTCACATTTCAGATAGGCCAGGCATGTGAACAATGAACATGATGTATTAAGTATTGTAAGGAGTGACATGCTATAATTATTATTATCGGTTTGTCCTTTTTTGTGCAATGCAAATCAGTGTGTGTAAATCAAAACTTAATACAAGAAACTTTATTCATTCTCATGATTAATTTAATAATTACACAAATGAAATGCAAAACTAAGAATGTTCAAAATAAACTGTAACATAGCACAAGTTAAATATTTCACAAGCAGCCAAGTCAGTAACTTTCTAAAGCACGCTAGTTTAGAATTATATATCAGAATCAACTTCGTTTGACGCCAATTTTATTCATTTACACTTTATTTTATTTTACTTTATTACGAGATTAGCGATTTAAAATTTAATACTAAACACAACTGGGTGAAAATTCAAAAACCTTCATTAGTACCAAATAGCTTCATTTTAAAGGACAAACACCATGAACAATTTTTTATGTTAGTATAAGCTTCAACCAAGCTTTAACCCATGAGGAAATATTAATTCTAGTTAGTTCTAAGCATTTCCAGTAAATTAAGCATATTGCTCATTATAGTCGTCTTGTAGGCATTGAATATTGATCTAGTGATAAAAACCTGAACAGCCAAGCCAGAGAGGATTGATTTGCTTGGGTACATGTAATAATGAATATCAAAAGGGATCACGAAAATCAATACAAATACTTGAAGGAAGCGTAGGAATTTGAACAAGTCTTACCCATCTTTTATGAACATCTTGTAAAATTCGATTGCCACAAATAGTCGTGGATCGCATTTAAGGCATTTTGTTACTAATCTGGGCTTGAATGACGATCTGGGGTTGTTAATGTACTCCTGTCAATTGTAAATGGACAGTCGTCAATTGTCCTAACAATACTGGATTGCGACAGAATGTGTTTGAAGCACGTTGCAACTTGAAGTTCATAAATGCATTAAGACTATATATACACTAATATGTGACCCATCTGACCAAAATCAGGATTAAGTTGAATTTTGTACAATTCGAGTGTCGCGTATCATTTAAAAGAGTAGAGTCTCTTCTTTAAAATGACACAAATCCTATTGTTCTACCATGTTCCTGTGCAAAATTGCGAGTAAAAATATGGTTCAACCGTTCGAATCACAATTCTGAGAAAAATGCACGTAAAGTTTCCTATAACTTTGGAATGCAAGATTCTTTGGCAACCATGTTCAGAATTGAATTAAATTTGCAACAAATAAACAGATTGCATAATAAGCTAAAAGGAAATCTGGGCTTTTTACTCATGCTTCATTTCTTATGTTGAAAGTTATTGAATTATTTAAATAATAACAACAAAATCGTCTAAAATATAATAAAAATAACATTTTTCACAAATTGGTGTTTTAATGTATCTAAAACATATTTATAAATCATTCTGTCAAAAATTGATAAATTAAGTTTTTATCACATTTTGGTCATTATCTCACAAGTGTGTGTTGGGTCTTATGCCTGGTTTTGGGTTGGTTTCAGATGAGATGGGTCACATATTTAGTAGAACAAAAACTGTTATTTGGTACAAATGTTAACATGGCAACAACATAAAAGTGAAAACATGTTTAAAAGAAACATTTTGAAGGCTTAACATCATAAGCTTAACACCTAGGATAAAACAAGACAAGGCACGATAATTAATCAATCTTATTAACACTTCCACCAAAAACCGTCTTCAGAGGCCTAAGAAGCGCTTCTTAAAACACAACCGTGGGCAGCTGTTCTCACAAAATCATATTGATAATACCGGTACTAATAATTCAAAAATTTCTTCTTTAGCACCACTATATCTAACCAAACAGGAAATCAAGGTCACAGAATAATAACTTAAGTCTACATTTTAGACATGTAGCATTACAGTAAATTCAGTAATTTGTAATTAATTAAACAATGAATGAGAAATCACTGAATTACTCAAATCATTTATGCCATACCCCACAGGTATCATGAAATAACTATTACTGACTTCATCACCAAAGTTTGAATAGTTAACAAGTAAATTTCACATCTCTTTAACAACTTAATCTGCAATACTGCATACTGCTCAGAAATTAGCCCAAACTGTTACTAACAATATCATTAAATATACTGATCAATACAATTTTCAAAAACTAGATACTTTGATTTCATTTAGCATAACAATTAACAATAATAATATAATTTTATATAACTTTTATAAGTAGCATTGTAATCCCTTCATAAATTATGTCACAGAATTGACACAATTAAGTTGAAGAGTTTTAATCACACGATTCAAATATGAATCCAAGCACACAAAATTTTGAAATTAACTAAACTAATTGCATACACCTCAAAGCAATTGACCAATCACAAAAGCATTCAAAACCAACTCCGGTTATTAACAGCGGCCAACAGATTCTACCACGCGACGTCACGACATTTTCATTTATCATTCGAACAAAAGCCTTGATATTAAGCACCTACGTAGCAGGCGGCTAAAACATGCAAACTGGCTGCTAATGAAACTGAGATGACGTACTAAGAGCAAGATCTGAATACATGAACAAAGCTCTAAAGCAAAGCAACACTATTCAACCTAAAACACAAGATCTGTCATGAATTAGATAAACACAAATCAGACAAAAAATATTAAAACACAGATTTTTTCATGAGATTTCTTAATTCGATCATGTTCTCAATTTCGTACAATCATTCAACAACCTCGGTAAAACTGTACAAACAGCCAGATACTTAGAGTATCCAAACACTATTCCAAGTTCTAGCGTCTACTCGAAAAACAGAACAATGTTTTTGCGCTCTTCAAGATTAGCCACACAGTCAGTTGTAGTGTATCAATATTGAAATAATCCAATATAATTTAACAACATTATTATAGTGTCTCAATCATAATGCACACACAGTATAAGTTGATGGTTTTATAAAGTCAGATTGTAATACACAAATGTAATCCTTTACAGAAGCTCACTTGAAAGGTCATCAGGTGCAAGAAGTCAGGGTAGGATGGACGCCCAAGTTATTAGCCAACATGATTACAGTTTAATTTGCCCCAATTAAAGGCAAGGAAAGTCAATTTACCCATTAAAGTTAATTTCACTTAAGGCAACAGGGTCAGGCAATTTATCCCAATTTAGACATTCAAGTTAATCTGCCTTTTAGGGCAATTTAGACATTCAAAGTTGATTGGAATCAACTTTGTCCAAAGTTAATTCAAAGCTAAGGCAGGGTAATCTTGTCAAAAATAGTCAGCAGATACATGGTTTAGACACAGATAAATCTTTGGTAGAAGTTCACATATAACATTTAACCAGCTGCAACAGTCCACAAATGAACATTTTTAATTTCTGATTTGACATCTAGACATCAAATAAAAAAAGACTGACAGTTGGATGTGAATTGCAATGTCAGCATTTTGCTGCACTTCAATTTTTTATTCTTGGATTAACCAGTTAAGTACATTCTATAAATCAACCGCATACAATTACCAAAGATAGGTAACTACTAGAGAGCACATTATAAATTTATAATGTAAGGAGCATTCTACTGAAGGCAAGGCACGACCAAAGAGAGAGGTACAGCGGCAAGTCAAGTCCTGCATGTTTTTCATAACACCCATTTTATCATATAATACTTGTTAAATTTTCTTCTGTGGCAAGCAACATTTTCACTTCTAAAAAATATTTACTTGCCCACAATCCCACCTAACAAATGCACACGGTCAAAGAATCATGATCATGCAGTCAGCAGTTACCAGTTTGACACTTCAAGGCATGTTCAGGGTAAAACAATGTAGCCATTTATCTGCCTTCAGGCAAGATAAGGCAATAATTATAGCCATTAATCTGCCTTGAAGCAAGAAAAGGCAATTTAGCCATTAAAATTCAGCCATTGTATGAATGCAAGTCATTCTAAGCACAGCAAAATCAATAAATGCTGTTAACATGTGTCGAAAATAACCTTCATAGCCTTCATGTGAAGCGTTGTTATAACAAAAACAAAAAGCTAGGTCTAAACTATATAGGATATATTGTTTCAAATGTATATTCAGAGTATGATAATTGCAACGGTATAAGCAATTAAAGACGTGTCAACTTTTCATCAGAAGGAACATTTTCCGTATCATGTAAGGCTGTGTTACTCTAATGAAAATAGCCTTTCCGGTCAATCTGAAAACAGCACACTCTTAACTCTGATTGCAAAATATATATATATTTGTTATAAAAGATTAAGAGTCTTTATAAAAATTCAAAAATCTTCACATTAAAAAATACTCCAGTTACGAAGAAAAACTACACTTCAAAACCACAAATTCAACAACACTGTATCATTTATTATTTGTAATAATTATATCATGATTGTAATTATAAATATCGTCATTTATGCAAAATACCAACGGAGCAAACTAAGGGTGCACTGACCAAAGAAGAATCTTCAACTAAAATGTTAAGACATTATATAATGAATGACTGTGACTATGTGCTAGTGCTACATAATTCACAGAAACAAATAAGAAAACCGGGCACCAGTCTGCTTTCACTGATTCTTCCCACAGCAACGAACCTAATGGAATCTGATAATCTTGCTGTGAAATGCAGCGATGTCCAAAAATGTTGCCTTTTTCACATAAAAAAAATGGCAAAGTCTATATATATATATATATTCGGAAGCAAAAATCTGCAAAGACTGAAAATTAAATAGATATTAAATGAGACTGCAACGCTACAAGAGAAAAATCATGTGCTAATCAAAGTCTTTGAAGCACAAGTTTTCCACAATTGTGAAACTTACTCTTGATTAAACTTCACTGCAAAATATTAAATATAATCAAAGTCATAATTAATCGGACCTTTTTATGAACGTGCATTTTATAAAAAATATTTCAAGTGAAACTCTGGCAAAACAGAGAATAAACTCAGGTGATAACAGATCTACTTTAAGCATTGCTTTGTAAATCAATGCCACATCATATAACTTACTGATTATAATAATAATGACAACTTTGCATTACGGCACACTATCGTCTCCTAAGGTACTTCGTTCATGATAGTAAAGTTTCTATATGATAGTAAAGTTTATTATTAATGATAGTACTTTATTCATGACAGTATTTTATTCATGATAACGCTTTACAAGTTTCCTTCCGAAGCTGTTGTTCAGGTCTCTTAGACAACCACGTAAATAGTGCTTTGAGAAGTTACTAAAATTCATTTGATAAAAGTCCAGCTACATACATAAATATATACATAGACTAATAGACTTAATTTGCAAAAATGCCCAATACAGTTTAAGATTAGACTATTTTTCCCTTATGAATTTCCAGTCTGCATGTGCATTGTGCATTGTGTACGGTAATTACTCACGCCTGTCTGTTAACAACCGCTACGTCTTCATATTCGACAAAGCATGTATACACAAAATACGACTCTATTCAAAAATTAAGGCAATTGCTGGTTATTATCTGTCATACACACGATCAGGAACAACATGAAACACAAACACATATTATTTTATAAGCATCTAGAAGAAAAAATCAGAATAGAAAATGACCGACTTATTCATTCATCATTACATGAAATTTCCATCGCATTTCTTTCCATCACGAGAAGCTACCAATTCACAAGCATGCAAAAATCCCCGTACTGCTGCCAAATAGAACAAAGAATCATCGAACAAAAGCAAACCATCAAATCCAAGAAAAGTGCCGGCCTTTGAAGATCAAACGAGGATCGAGTCTTGTCAACTTGGAAGTGCTGAGAGTTTCTCTCAAAGACGTGCCATAAAAATTCAGTCGCAAGCACAAATATCTGTTCGTTCCATCCATAAGTATTTAATAACTATTTATCTCATCACTGAAGTATTTCCCAACATCCAATCATCTTCAAATGTGAGAAACGCAGGACAACAGTCAATACACCAGCCCAATTTCTCTGGCCGTACCATGCCACGGGTTTTAATAGCTGACACCATTTGTTTGTCTCTTATCCATGTCGACGCAGTGTCATCTGGGATACATGCATTCGGTACATTGCATTTTTGTTCTTTTTGAGTCAATTCCACATGTCTAAACGGTTAAATTCGCTAAGCCAATTCAGTTCAAAGCGTCTGGTATACTTGAAACATCTACTACCAATCATTCTAATCTACAGGTTACATAAAACGCACAAACACACATACACATCAACATCTTCAGATAAATATAAACATGAATACATGTCCACATACAGAGACAAAGACATCCATATTGAATCCTGAACACAGGACATTCTGAAATCACGCTTCAACCTTCCTAGCCTCTCAGCCCTTGCCATAGCATGCACGTTTACCAGCAACATATACCATAGCTGCATACTGCACATAATATTCAATTACCATTGATCATATAGACCATACACATTACACACATTTATCTCACCTTTTCAAGAATTTCTACATATCCATCCAAAATGCTTCGCCTTTCTCCGGCTTCATTAACGTCGTATGGTTCGCTGCCACAGGTGAAACTGTCTCTTGTACAGGTAAATATAATTTGATTCCTTCTGAGCTTCTTGCAAGATTTAGCAATTACAAGCAATTATAAAAATCTCAAATCTCCAATTTTCAAAATAATTTTCAGGCACAGTTTACGCATCGTAATCATCGAGCCATCACAACAGAAGGCTCACAAAACTCTCAACTGACTATGAATAAGAAGGGTATATATAAAGCTCATGCAATCTGAGGAATTAACAATGTGAACTGTTGATGGGGTGGTGCATTTCATGTTGTGAGATAGCAAACGATTGCAACGTTTTGAAACAACACATTTCCAAGGCATCAAATCTTTACCACGTGTCTCGATTGATAAATATCTCCCAACACGGCATTTCTACTGAAGCATGCTGTATCACTTGTCATTGAAGATCTTCATGAGGTTCATAAAAGGAGTTGTTCAAGTGTTCATTTACGCACATATATGTACATTGTTCGTTTCAAGCACAAACATATCAGCTACAGATCTTTAGATGATACCTCTGATTTGACACAGCACTTATCAATAAGCCGGTGCCCTGTTCCTGACGTTGAATTAGTAATTTAGACATTCTCGAGTTCATATTTAGGATCAATCAATGAGAGCGCTACGTAGCAAGTGTGCTACATGGTTAAAAAACTACAGTGCACAAGTGCACAGGGTAAAACATGCAGCCATTCAGTCACTAGGTTTTATCATTTCAGCAGTGAAATTTAGCTCAACTAAGCATTATAACGTCTGAGGTGGTCCGGCCAAAAAAAACAAGCAAGTCACTTAATGAAAGATCTGGTAAAGTGAATAGCACGAATTTACTACACGGCCAATTTGTCCTTTATTGCCTACTCTCTTTGAGTAAATGGCTGGTATAGAAGGCATGGAAGGGAATGAATCACATTAACAGGGCTCCTGGGTGCATGATATGAGAGCCAAAGTAAGTTGGAGATCCTTATACATCTCAAGTATGTACCGTTAACTGTAGCCAACAATCCGTACTTTCATCGCTCCATTATTGTTTGTTGCTCTGTGAAAACAATAGGAAAAGCAAAATGTACACACAACCGAACAAATAACAAAAAAGGAACGCACAGACGAAGGTGTGACAGATTATGTTAGATTATTCTTTTTAACAGATTCTGAAAAAAAGGGAAGAAACACCAAAGATGACCGCTACGTGGATGAGAAAAGATGAGACACCCACAGCATCATCACAAGAAGCCAAGCTCTTGGCAAGACCACACATAAGGCACACTTCCCATTAAAAAAAGGCGACCAGCAGACATTGTAACAAGATACGTAAAGCACGTAGCACGGCAAATACTTTTCAAAATAAATGCTTTTCGGAAAAGATATATCAGCTGAAAATCACGATCTAGAAGCAGAGATGAATTCTGGTTTAGAGATTCTCTGTAAAAATAGATATTATAACATCCACAAACCATGTTTCTTTAAAAAATCTTTACTGTGTCCAATCTCTAAGAGATCAACCATGACTTTTCACGCACACAGGATGGCATGAAATAACAAGGTGCAGCAAAAGTCACTAATTTTTACAAGTCTAGAGCTATGATCAGCAGTAGTTCCCGGAGGTACGGCCATGAGGGTTTAGGGATCATTCGGCTCAAGTACACACAAGACAAAGTCAATCCACCGCTCTCTTTTTACAGCTAAAACGTGCGGTCTAGTCTATATGAGGTATCAACACTCAAGGAGACAGATGTAAAGTCCCGATGTTTTAAGGGTCGGCTATAGTAGATTCCTTTAGAAGCAAGCACCTTCAATGAGCATTTCTATGAAAATTGCACTCATAATTTGTGTCATGCCAGTTAGTGTTTAATCCAGACGTCTTGGGGGCGGGGCGAGTCGTCCTCCCAGGAAAGACATTTTCCCCCAAGAGAATCTTCAGCTGTTCTTAAGATGCACATCTATGTAATAATTCCCCACCCCAGGAAAATTCTATACGCTGTCTATTTTCGGAAATTTGAAGAGGAGAAAGACTAAAAAGCCATCAGATATCAAAGCATAGAAATCAGTTTGTTTTTCCACAAATCGATAAAGAAACACTGAACAAGGTCATCAGATTTGTAAGTATGGAATTTACTACCTTTTTTGAAATTTTGGGTAAAAGACCAAAAAAGTCGTCAGAAAAAATGACCCGTCAAGAAGGTGTTGTCGGTGTCATCAGTCAAAAACTGTCGTCGGTGTCTGGCACAGAGGTTGCATTAAACACTGCATGCCAGTGAAGCAGAACATTAAGTTAGCCAGAGAAGAAGTGGTATAGCAAGGCATAGGTCAAAAAGTTCCACAATGTTATCCAGAAACATAAAATCTAAGCTCAGAAATCTCTGCAAAAGTAAAATCTACTGTGTGGAAATTTTTCGCTTGTTTTAACTTAATAACACATCGCACAATGACTTTCTTGAGTGTGCAGGGAAAGAAAAAATGCTGCGGTACGCATGCGCAGCTTAAAGGAAACGCCGTTAGCAGATGTTGTTCAAGATGTGATCCATAAAACAACAAACAAAACATTAATTTTGCTATAAAAATAAAAACAAATCATAACTGACGATGTACAGAGAGCACAGGCATGCTTCCTCAACTAAATATTGATTGCTAGTTCAGCAGAATCAGACAATACAAGCAAAAAGCGATACAAGGGAGATATTCTCCCAATTGTAAGCAAAGCAGGCAATCACATTATTTTACAGACAGCCAATCAGAAAACAATATTGAGAAACACAAAGGTCACATTCCATACATCATTCCAAATCAGATCAATTGCACGGAAGAAAGAAATGAAGGGCAAGCAAGTCATAAGAACAAATAAGATAACACAAAGGCTTTTCACACGATCAAATTAAGACTTCACAAACAACTTCCAAAACGTATAAATTATCGAATAGCCGCTCACTTGTGAATATTGCGACAGAAAAATATCCGGCTTGGCAATGAAGAAATAGACAACTATTAATTCAGGATTAGAGTTAAGATTACAACTTTGCCAGTCAAAGTCATTCAGCAAAGGCCTTAGTGGTTTGCATGTAGAAGGAATGCAAGCCGACTTAACGCCTCACAATGCACTGCATACCACGTTGCAAGGAAAGGGAAGGAAAGGAAGACTACTAAGAAGGGCATAAGAAGTCATGTAGTCACATTCAGGGAAAGACTGGACCATAATCGTGCCTATCACTGCCAAAAACTAACTGAGGATGACAATTGTATTGACGATGATGAAAAATCCACTCAGCCATCATTTGGCTCTCCAGTCAATTCTTCAATCCAGGTGGGACATTAAGAAACACGTAGAAAAAAAGCAGACTTGGGATTTGGAATGTGACCCGTAGTGTTCTAATTCAACAAAAGAAGCCACCATTGTGACCTGACATTGTGTTTTAATTCAGCAGTAAAATAAATACAATGCACAATGCTTGGCACGCAGCGATTCTCTGCCAGCCAACCAACTGATTTATTGATTCACAACGTTACACGAAATTAACAAATCGTCCTCAACATCTGTGAAGCAAGCAAACGAAACACAAAACCAGAACGAAAAAGAAATCAGAAGCGACGATGGATGTAACTAATTAATAAAATCCCAATTTAATTTCTAAAATAACATAATTATGGGCAGAAATTAATTATTTAACCGAGTCAGAAAAACAAAAAACTAGGCGTAAACAGAGTTTCGGGGGGGAAAAAGAAATTTAAGCAACACAACGCAAATCACTGTGCACTGATTGGTACGAAACAACGAGCCGGCCACACGAAGCCGCGCAACAACGATTCCTGTAGAGTGGCTAAAGCAGCGTGGCTCATTGCGTAGGCACGGCAACCAACAACAACGACGCAAGCGGCGGCACGCATCCACCGCGTTGCGTCTCAATCGACCTTAGTAACGACACCGTTAATCGCTTTATTGTTGTTGGAATTTCCATTTTGTCGGCTCTTGTGGTGGTTGGTGGCGGCGATGGCGGCGGTGGTCTCGGCCGATGATAACGCGGCCGCGGCCTTCCGAGACCGCCGTGACTTCTGCAACGGCCGCAAGACGTCGCTACAGACGAGTCGCCAGAACAGAACGACGTTGATGACCCACATGACGAGCATCGACGACCCGAGAACGACGAGATAGACGAGGCTGACGCGGTCGTACCAGATGAACATACCGTAGACGATCCACGTGAGGCACAGGAAGCGGCAAGAGACGAACGTGAAAAGGTTCATGCCCGAGTTGACGCGGTAGAGCCAGTGCGTGAACGAGAAGTCGCACATCTGCAGCAGCTTACGCGAGTGCAGGAATATCGTGTTGACCTCGGCGAGCAGCGCGACGACGTTGAAGGCGATGCAACGGCACTCGACAATGTTGTAGAAGAACATCCCTGCCACCTGTGGTAACATCGACAAAAGCAATAAGAGAATTCGGCAATGTTGTAGAAGAACATCCCTGCCACCTGTGTTAACATCGACAAAAGCAATAAGAGAACTCGGCAATGTTGTAGAAGAACATCCCTGCCACCTGTGGTAACATCGACAAAAAGCAATAAGAGAATTCGGCAATGTTGTAGAAGAACATCCCTGCCACCTGTGTTAACATCGACAAAAGCAATAAGAGAATTCGGCAATGTTGTAGAAGAACATCCCTGCCACCTGTGTTAACATCGACAAAAGCAATAAGAGAACTCGGCAATGTTGTAGAAGAACATCCCTGCCACCTGTGGTAACATCGACAAAAAGCAATAAGAGAACTCGGCAATGTTGTAGAAGAACATCCCTGCCACCTGTGGTAACATATCGACAAAAGCAATAAGAGAACTCGGCAATGTTGTAGAAGAACATCCCTGCCACCTGTGGTAACATATCGACAAAAGCAATAAGAGAACTCGGCAATGTTGTAGAAGAACATCCCTGCCACCTGTGGTAACATATCGACAAAAGCAATAAGAGAACTCGGCAATGTTGTAGAAGAACATCCCTGCCACCTGTGGTAACATCGACAAAAGCAATAAGAGAACTCGGCAATGCTGTAGAAGAACATCCCTGCCACCTGTGGTAACATCGACAAAAGCAATAAGAGAACTCGGCAATGCTGTAGAAGAACATCCCTGCCACCTGTGGTAACATCAACAAAAGCAATTTAAGAGAACTCGGCAATGTTGTAGAAGAACATCCCTGCCACCTGTGGTAACATCGACAAAAGAAGCGTGGCAATAAGAGAACCGTACAGAAGGACAAAAAGCGTGGCAATAAGAGAACCATTCAGAAGGACAAAAGCGTGGCAACAAGAGAACCATTCAGAAGGACAAAAGCGTGGCAATAAGAGAACCATTCAGAAGGACAAAAGCGTGGCAATAAGAGAACCATTCAGAAGGACAAAAGCGTGACAATAAGAGAACCGTTCAGAAGGACAAAAGCGTGGCAATAAGAGAACCGTTCAGAAGGACAAAAGCATGGCAATAAGAGAACCATTCAGAAGGACAAAAGCATAATGGCAGTAAGAGAACCATTCAGAAGGACAAAAGCGTAATGGCAGTAAGAGGACCATTCAGAAGGACAAAAGCATAATGGCAGTAAGAGGACCATTCAGAAGGATCGTAAATTAATAAAACACTACAGGAAAAATGGACACTTTGGCAGTCTGTTTACTGTGCAAAAGATTGATGCTTATCTGAAAGCTGTTCTCTTACAGCAAACATTCAATATCTGGCTGTTCAAGTGAGAGGCACGTGCCACCAGTATATATAGATTTTCATCGAGATTACAGGAAGTGGCGATCGTGGTTCCTGATTAATGTAAACATTTACTTCCAGTGATCAATACAGTGAAACACTGTTAGCACACATATGTCAATGGGAAGTACATGCTGTTCACCAGCCACGTACAGTACTGTAGTAAAGTATCAATATTGCAGACCTTTGGATGAACAGCATTATTGTCAGCAAACAAATTAATTTCACTCTGCTACTTTTAATACAAAGACGGATAAATGCATTTGGCAAATTTATGCAGCTGAATACAGAACAGAGACAATATTTAATCATTCTTACAATTTAGACAAGAGAATCTATAAAAGAGTGAAGGGATTTCAAGGGAGCAGACATATCTGCAGATATGGTGCATCAAAAACTTCCATGGGCATCAAAAGTGAGAAAAACATTTGCACGTTTAGCCAAGTCACGAATAATGGTCATCAAAGGCATGGCAGAAAGAAAGAGAGGAGGGTTCACATCTGATGAGCTGTTGAAAAAGACTCTGATAGGCTTGGGCAATGAAAGAAAAGGGGGCAACAGTTGTGCTAACCCAGTTGCCAATAAAGAACACAGTACACCAGGCAGAAAACAGCAACATTAGAGGTGTGCTTTTAAAAGAGGATGAAAGCTATGGCCCAGTGTCAGCTTAAAATCATTAATTAAGAACGAGCCACGTTGGCTTCCTAGTCACGACGATGATGATGATGATGATGGTGATGATGATGATTTGTGATGATGAGGATCCTGTCTTCGTTTTCTCCACTTACCGCTATGTGATGCGGTAAGACCTCCCACGTATCTTTCAGGTGATTGCTGACAATTATATCGATGAAGTCGTGAATGAAGTATCCTTAAATCAACAGAAGAAGACAAATTATAATTCAGCATTATTTATTGCATCAATAACCTACTTGATTTTGAAAATGTTACGTAAATTCACAGCGCACTCTCTTTTACCCACTCGTTCAAATACTTATATGCTTTTGAAGTAGCCAGCGTGCTCCAAAGGCCAACTGGTAAAGTAGCAGCAACTGGGTTCGACAGTGAGAGACAATACGTGTGACCTTTGTAAAAATGGAAATAAGACTAACATGTGGCAGAACTGCATCCATTTCTGGTGGATGTGATAAAGTCATGCAGAGTGAGGTTAGTATTTGGATCCATGGATCAATGGTCAGTGAATGGTCATCTAAGACAACTTTACCCTTCATCCTTCTGAGGTTGTTACATGTGGACCATTCTTAGGTGGGTAGTTAATAAACGTACCCAAATTGTTGGATGACTGTGGCCATATTTTGCTTTTCAGCCAGCAGATATGTGTGTTCAAGGGCAATTTTGAAGACTTTCTATAACCTTGGGGTTAAAGCTCGAATGGTATCGTAGTCAATGATTTCATATTCAGGCTTCTGGACATGGGGTCTATATGTGCTGGTCATTAAGGTCTAGTTAAACTCTTCATTAGTCATATGGTCTATTTTGCCTGAGCCTCCTTAGTTACATTGCACAGCATTCCTGGGCCTGATTGTTAATGGTCTCAATGGTCTAGTTACATCATCACGATAGTATCTTAACCCCGTGGTCCAGTTTGCATCATACTCAGCCATGAGACCTAGTTTCTGTTCTGAGCCATCCTCGATCCGAGGGTCGGCCGCATCATGCACAATGATGCGGCCTAGTTTACCTCTTCATAAATCACAAGGCCTGGAATTAGAGTAGTCTTTATCCTTCATCA
Source organism: Lumbricus rubellus (assembly GCA_945859605.1). NCBI lineage: Eukaryota > Metazoa > Annelida > Clitellata > Crassiclitellata > Lumbricidae > Lumbricus > Lumbricus rubellus. Next base: position 9,842,695 of record OX243811.1, on the reverse strand, counting down.
ATCAATCAATCAATCAATCACTCAATCAATCAGTCTTTGTTTTATTCACAATGTTCAGGCTCACACAGCCACAACTTGAATAATGCTTGGTTAGAACTCGAACTCATAGTGTGTCAGATTGTCTACCAAATTGTCAGACTTTGGGAATCGAACCACTTGGTGGATCAACAAACACCATCTGACCCACATCAGTCCCCCTCCAGCTGATCACATTTGGTGTTAACTCAGAACAAAGTGAATCTGAAGCCAAACCTGTCTGCTCCAGAATGCGTACCATGGCAATGACACTCAGTTAATAATGTTAAACTGTAGCATGCAAAGTGTAAGCCATGTTTCACAGGCTAAGTGAATGCCATCCATATTTTACACGCAAAGCAAATGCCATATCTTACAGGCTTCTGCAAACAACCTTTGAGGATTTACCACGAAAGATAAAGGATCAGAAACCTCCCTGTAGGCTTGGCCATCCTTCAGCCAGAGTGTACACATTATAGCACTAATAATATTACAACAATACTAGCTGGGGTACCCGGTGTTGCCCAAAATATTAGGGGCCCCAAGCCCACAGGGTGAGGGGATGGACAGGGTGGTCCTAGTGGCCTTCTGTCTAGCTGAAAGGTTTGAGGCGGGCCACAAAATTTTTTCCCCCAACTATATGGGTAACATAGTTTGCTGGATGCAATCATCAAAAATGTCGCTTATCCCCTAACCTGCATTCTTGGAACAATGAACAAATGGTGTGAACAATTCAAACAGACAATGAATGTGAATAATTTCACACAATCAATTCATTGAAATGAGCAAGTTTGTTTTCATTGTCTCATGATTCTGCTTAGCTTGCCAACTCAAAGCTTTATAAGTACAATGACCATGGTGGACAATGAGATGGTAAAGGAGAGGATGACTCACACCAATGGTTGCCCCTCAGTGAACCATGGTAACCTGTTGGGCCAGACTGAGCCCTATGTGGGGTGCCACCACTTCAGAATTAGCAATTCCAATTATCCACACATTGTTCCATATTGATGACAAAATCTTGTTAATGTGGGTGTTCTCAATATACTGTGGTGGTAAGCAAGCTGATCTGTCAATCAATAGGTCAGAGGTTTGAATCCCTGTCAGCACAGAAATTTGGTTCAAGATTTCTGCCCCACCAAGACCCCTACCCAATTCAGCCACTATGAGTACACTGACCCTACACAGTCAATGGGAAGACGAGTCTCCAAGTTAGATGACTGGCCACTGTCCCCTATATGCTGAGTCCCCTATATGCTGACACTTAGCAAATTAAGTCATTAACCCTTTGAACCCCGAGCTCCCGTAACTCTATGAAGGCCATTAGGGTTCAAAGGGTTAACACTTAATACATATGGCTGCCTAAGGATCAGCTTAAGTGAGGGACTGCTCTACTTCTTCTAAAAGTATCATTGAGACTGGTAATGAAAGCAACTCTGATTAATTATTTCTCTGAAGCAGCAATAAATTTTCTAGTACAATGACAAGTACAGTATACACGATGAACACTTGAACAGCCAACACTACCAAGAAATTCTTTGGATTGTTATAACAGATTAACCCTTTCCCGCCGGATCGGATCGCGGGTGACCCGATTAACCCAATAGGCATCGGAACAATTCCGGCGGGAATGGGTTAAGTAATTCATGGCAAAAAGGTTAAAATTTGCGAATCATTATCCTTTTTTAAACTCTCAAGGTTCTTTAAAATATATTTCCTCTTGGCAGTGCTTATGTGACATTTGGAAACAAGGTTTTTAAAATAAATATCCTGTTGGCAGCTCTTGTGACAACATAAATTGCCTTGAAAACTGCAACCACGCCCTTTTGGAGAAAAGCCCGCATTAACGTCAGCCAAAACAAACAGGCTAAGCCACAGGCTTAAGTCATGAGCACAGTTTAAAAACCCGCATATACGCGAGGCTTAGTGTGTCTGCAGTTAATCTTTTAGTAGCATATGGCTTGTCACAGAGTTAGCCTTTCCTGACAGACGAAAAACCATTGTAACAGACACACGACCCTACAGATATATCTCCTGCCAATGCAGACGATACACCACAAAACTGGTCAGCATCAAGAGAAAGAAGCTTCCAGAAAACATCACTGAGCAAAACATGTATTCATGTAACTTCTTCTTCATACCTGTTGACACAGCAACCATTGCATACATGTACGTGTTGTGGAAGGCAATCAGATCTGTCGTGATTTCTGGATACCGATAAAAACTAGAAGAGAAAAAAGAAGAACATTTAAATAGGAAATTGGTGAACTAATTATATTTAAATGAAATTAACCGAATTAGGTAAACACTTCTAATTAATGAGAGACATTCATGCAGGGAAGTCTCACGATAATTAACTAACATCCGTTTAATTAATTAACAACATGACAAAAAGATGTCCAGCAAATTCAAAACATGACAAGATGTCCAGCAACATTTACTACAAAAGCAACAACACCACCTGATGAACTGAAGCAGAAGATGGATGCTTCCTCCATCCATCCTTCCATCCATTCATCCATCCACCCATCCATCCTTCCATCTATTGCACCCTTGCATTGCCCATTAAATAAATCATATTAGAAACAGTACATATGACCTCAACCCATCACACCACTTCACACACTACAGGTTTTAATTAATCTGACTATATGGAAACTTTCTGTCTGGTTACAGAACAGCTAGACTAAGAATCAATTAGAAATAGTTATTAGTTATCAGTTCCCCCTTCCTGGTCATACCAAACTGTCACCCTTCATCATCTCCTAAAGCCATCAAGTCTTATCAACAGAACCAACAGACTAAGTCTATTTGTTTTCTACCTGTCCTCTAATCTTGATAGAACTGGAGTGCTTGTATTGGTGGATTGACAGACTCGCTCCAAGCCATTAAGTCATATCTCTTAGCCCCCTGTGCTGCTGCTATCAGGCTATGCTCATCGCCTGGTGACCAAAAGCCAAGTCCTCCTGACAACATAACAGTTCTTTTGCAATTAAATTGGAGTCCTATAATAATTACTTGTGACGCAAACTTGGGTGTGTCAGTTTCAAATTAAATGAGATCTATATTATCTATAGTAACACACTGCCTGAAACAGCAGTGTAGCACTGTAATATCCATCATTATTATTATTGTTGTTGTCATCGCTGTTATAATTAAATTACAGTATTATTAAATTATCATTTTTAGATATATATCATAAGTTCTGAAATTACTCATTCTTCTTCTTATTATTATTATTGTTGTTACCATCATCACCACCATTGTCACCGCCACCACAACCATCATCATCATCATGATCGTCATCATTGCCATCATCATTATTTTAAATATTTTTAATGCATGTAAAATCACACAGAAACGCGAAAGCAGTCTGACAATTGACGTCAACTGTCAAAACCCTATAAACTACTGTTAGCAGCCTGTATCTATTCTCTGACGCTGATATAAATTGCTGAGTATGCGAATACATCCATCTCGAAGAACTAATCGAGGACTAATCATCTGATTGGAAAATTACACAGACAATGGCAACAACAGCGAATTGGATGAGCCATGACCAGCTGTTGACAAATGACGATGATATCGAATAGCAGGTCAGTTATACAGAAAACAACTCAATGTATTTCTGACACATACCAATCTGACCTAACACACATGTATCATTGTATCAGAGTGCATTAACAAATGAAAAAGTGATAGGATATCATACAGCATAGAAAGGATTGCTGCCGAACACTGCAAGATTCAAAGAAGTCTACAGAATAATATTAGCAATGAAGAAATGGGATCGCTCTAAGAACAGCTCTGCAGGTCAAGATATACACTACATAGCCATACATAAAAATTAATATAAATGCAAACACACATGGTTATCAGTCTATTCGTTAGACAGCCAGTCAATAATTGCACTCGTTAGGAGTTTTCAAATAGGTTTTATGAAAGAGAGATATTATATATATATATATATATATATATATATATATATATATATATATATATATATATATATATATACTGTGTCCCAATAAATCGGGACCTCTTTTTATAATGTGAATAAAACAGACAAATCTTGATCGATTTTCAAAATTTCAAAACTGTTTTTATCCTGAGATAATTATCTACAAATTGGTAATTTATGAACGGCTATCACTAAAAAATTACGTCATAATGACGTCGTTAATTTACATATCGAAACCAAATGTCAACAAAAATCGTTTGTGTTCGGTACATAACATTTGAATTCTCTGATGCAAATGACGTAATTGTGACGTCAATATTCATGCCAGAAACTTCATATTTGAATCAGTGGAAGATAATTATCTCAGGATAAAAACAGTTTTGAAATTTTGAAAATCGATTAAGATTTGCCTGCTTTATTCACATTATAAAAAGGGGTCCCGATTTATTGGGACACAGTGTATATATATGTATATATATATATATATACTGTCCCACACTGATAATTTTTTGTTAACGGCATAAACTGATATCTTAACATTGGTAGTTAAAGTGACATATCCCCTAGAGCTCTCTTCTAACAAAGCAGGTCAGTATGACATACGATAACAACAGTGTACAACACTTATATTGTTATTAATGCCAGTTCATTGCTAACGCCAGTAAGACTGAAATCAAGTGTTAATATCAGTTTAGTGGGCACAATGAATTTTGAATGCCAAACTAGGCCAATACGAAGGGCTGTGTAAGCGCTGATACTGGCAGCTAAGCAACCGATAAGTGTTGTTAAACAACTAGCATGCAATATCAGCTGCTCTGCTGGACAGCTGTGAGCTGCTTTTAAAAAGGCTCCATAACTCATCCGTTGCGCCTGAGGGTTCTAACCCTCGTCATCGCACTTCAAATGTGTTGTGAGAATCAAAGCAATGGCTGGCACGAGAGCGAAAATCACACGCCATGCAATCCAGACTAGGGCATAGCCGGGGGCTGACCCGGTTAACCGGTAATGCCGGGTATTTGACACCCGGCAGATAACCGGAACCGGTGATGAAAGGTCTTCCGGGCCGGGTGGGTAATTATGAATTTAGCATACCACACATCAAAGGGCTTAACAGCTAACCTGCAAGATCTCTCAACTGGGCATTGCAGTGCAATGAACAGACAATCACAGAACACAGACAGCCTGCTGATGGTTGCTTTATATTAGACTATCCTATTTCAAACAGGGGACCAGCAAGAGGATGAGGAAAGAGGAGGAGGGGAGAGTTTGTATCACCCTCTTCCATGCTGTCTCTCCTCCTCCTCCTCCTCTTTTCTTCTACTACCCCTTCCTGAGCCGAACAGTGGTAGACTGTGAGGGAGAAGAGGAATAATATATACATTCAAATAGAAAAGTGGCACCCTCTTTCATGCTTTCTCCCCTCCCCTTCTTCCTTCCCCCTCTTTCTTGTCTATTACCTTTTCCTCCTGCTGCTTGGCTGTTTGAAATATCTAACAGAGAGAGACAGAAGATGATGAAGGGGGAGGGGAGGAACTGTGGTAGAAGGTGAAGAAGTATAGGAAGGGGAAGAGTGTATATACCGGGTGGCGCATAAAAAACGTCCCCAAACTTTGTTAATCTGGCAAAGATCTAATTTCAGAGATATCAAATATTAATTTACACCAAAATGTTAAGCAATCATTTCTGTGCACACATGTCAAATTTCAAGAGAGTATGTTTATTATATCACACTCTGCGGCAAGGTTATAACGTCGTACCTGTTAAAATATTTTGCACAAAACTACGTCATTTATTTTGCCGCGAACGAAAGTCTTCAATTGCGCCAGTAAGACTTTATCATGAGACTAGTCGTTTCTCTAAACAAATTTAATGGCATCTGCTGGAGTTTCGATGCACGGTAAAACACACATCATCGTCATTGATCCTCGGAAAACCAAAGTCAATGGAGAGTAGGCCTATTACATTAGCTTGTTATGCGATAAGCTCATTCCCGAACGTCGTATAGCCTAGCCTAGTATGTAGACTCAATCCTGATGACAATTAGGCCTACATCTTTCAACAAGACAGTGCTCCTTCACATCGTTGCAGATTGGATCAGCAATTTCTTCAAGCAAACATCCCTGATTTTATCCACAGTGATGCCTGGCCTCCAAACTCTCCCGATCTACATCCTATGGTCTACTTATGCACGGAGCGCCCCAAAGGTCGCAGAAAATTGTTTCTAAAATTAATGCTGACGAACTTAAGCAGGTCATTGAAGTAAAAATTAATGCTCTCTATTATAGGACACACAAATAGGCCTACTGTAACAGAAGTCAACAGGACAGTGGAAATAGCGTTTAAGGGTCGTTACAAGAGAAAGCGGAGGATCAATCAAACATTTGCTCGCGTAAAACATCATCATTAAACAACTGTGCAAAATTTTGGCCATGGGTCATACAGTTCTAACAACAATTTCTCTCAAACGGTGGAGTATTTTTAGCTAAAATTTGGCTGTGTTGTACAAATATGAATAATGATTAGTTTGATTCATTCATTCATTCATTCAGAGCATTTATATAGCGCCCCTTCAAGAAACTACTCAGAGGCGCTCCCAGCCCAACCACGAACAAAGAAAAAAGACTTGAGGGACTTGTAGAACGCAGCCGGATGGACCACAAGTAGTGAGCGAAGCGAGAGCGGGAGGTCGTTCCAGACAGTAGGCCCCACGACCGAGAAAGCACGGCGCTGCTTAATAGCCAAGCGAGCCCGCGGGACCAGAAGCTCACCTTTAGACGAAGAGCGAAGTACACGACGCGCTGCAACGTCAGAGACTGGACAGCACAGATCACGCAAGTATGAAGGAGCACAGCCAAGGACGCAGCGAGAGACCACAGCAGCAATGCGGTATGAGATCCGCTGAGACACAGGCAGCCAGTGCAGCACATCACGCATATAGGCAGAGACAGGCGCAAATTTAGGAAGCCGCCCAATAAGGCGAGCAGCTGAGCGCAAGACGCGATCAAGTCGCCCCAGGACCCCAAGGGGAAGACCAACAAGTAAGGAACAACAGTTGTCGATTCGACTTGTAACAAAGGCGTGGACAAGGACGACGACCGCATCGTGAGAGAGAGAACGGGAGACCACCCGGAGCTGACGAAGCTGGTAATATGCACTCCTCGCAACCAAGTTCACATGCTGGGACAGAGTAAGTTCAGAATCGAGGGTGAGACCCAGATCACGAACTGTGAGGGAAAAGGTGATATGAGGAAAGAGCAGAGCAAGTTGGGAAAGGTCAATACACTGGAGTTGTCTACGGCCACCCAACCAAATAAATTGCGTTTTGGAGGGGTTTAAGAGTAACCGATTGGAGGCCATCCAAAGAGAGAGGACATCCATATTCCTACACATCTGGTTGACAGCGGCCACCGCATCAACCGAGTAGGTATGGATGTAGGCTTGCACATCATCGGCAAATAGCTGGTGCAGAAGGCCCTGAGATGTCAGTAAAGAGCAGATGTCAGCAGTATAGAGAAGATAGAGCAGTGGGCCCAAAACGGAACCCTGGGGCACCCCGAGAGGGGCAGGGACCCAAGCAGACCTGGACGACCCAAGAACTACACAGTTAGAGCGGCCAGTTAAGTAGGATGTGAGCCAGTCAAGAGGCTGGTCCACTAAGCCGAAAGAAGTGGAGAGGCGCTGCAAGAGAATTGAGTGGTCCACAGAGTCGAAGGCAGAGCTTACATCAAAAAGAGCAAGGAGAGTGACTTGACCCCGGTCAACTGCGCTATAGAAGTCTGACAAAAGTCGAAGCAGTAGAGTCTCCGTGGAATGATTCCGACGGAAACCCGACTGCTGCGACGGAATCAAATCATTTGCATCCAAATAGGTAATTAGCTGATTGGCAATAATGCGTTCTAGTAATTTAGACAAAAAGGTAACATTTGCAATAGGGCGATAGTTAGCAGGATCGCTTTGATCGAGACCATCGCGCTTCAGAACGGGGAGGATAACAGAACGTTTCTGCGAGGCGGGTAGGCACGTCTCACGGATCGAACTGTTGCATAGAAGAGTAAGGAAGGGAAGTAGATCCTCGATTAGTTCCTGAACGAGAAATGTCGGAGCAGGATCCAGCTCACACGTCTTGGCAGCAGAGGAGAGGATGAGTCGACGCAGCTCCTCGCTCGAAATCTCCTGGAGTGCAGAAAGCCGATGCTCGGTGGTAGAGAACGTAGGCGGTGGCGATTCGTCGGTGGAACTCCGGATGGAAGAAATCTTGGCGGAGAATCGTTGCAAGAACACTTCCGCAGAGAACGGCGGAGGAGACTCCGACTGACGACCACCCCTCGAATGTACTATGATTTAGTTTATCTTTAAAATTGTTTAATTGCCAGCCTGCCAGGTTAACAACCTTTGGGAACGTTTTTAATGACGTAGGTTTGTGCAAAATATTTTAACAGGTACGACGTTATAACCTTGCCGCAGAGTGTGATATAATAAACGTACTCTCTTGAAACTTGACATGGGTGCACATAAATGATTGCTTAACATTTTGGTGTAAATTAATATTTGATATCTCTGAAATTAGATCTTTGCGAGATTAACAAAGTTTGGGGACGTTTTTTATGCGCCACCCGGTATGTATGTACATATTATATTCATGTATATATATATATACAATGTTATACATACAGGTGCTGCTCACTGACCATAGCTACCCCAGGATATAGGTTGGCTAGTGGTCATCTGTTAATCCCTTATCTTTAAAGTCTGTTTGGTCTGTCACACCCTCTTTCAAGTCAGAGAGACTAATAGGACTTGTGAGAAGGGATACCCTCCACCTGTTGATATGATTCTGCAGCCAAGCTTAAGGGCTCCTTCCCTAATATAACCAAGTATACATCTCACAGATTAAGGGATGGTGCACTTTGAAATGTATCTACATGTAGTTGGACTGCATACACCACAGAAACAGGACTGTTTATCAGGGCTGCTGACCTCTGACCTCCTCTTGCCTGACTGGACAGATCAGCATGTCTTTACTATAGAATGATTCTATCCACAGAGCTCATGAACAGATATTACTGGCACCTCTCAATCAATAACCCCTGGCAGAACTCAACTGTACATAGTAAAACTTTGACAGGGAAGAGTTTTACTCAATTTCACCAAAGGTAGCTAACAAACTGACTGGTGTTCGTTTGACAGCATTCAAAGTGGAGACATACTACTCAGTTTAGAGATTAACAATTACTTTTAATACCCAACCCGGTACCCGGACCCGGCAGATTTTATTCAAACTACCCGGACCCGGAACCCGGTTGAAAAACGGCACCCGGCTATGCCCTAATCCAGACGTAGAAAAACGCCACAGCTTAGAAGAATGACAATAAATGAGGAAGCAGCAGAGTAGTACACATACAAATCACTTAGAAACAATGAAAAGATACAATAGTACTATCCTGAGTTTATTGTTTATAGTATTAGTATCTAAACAAACACCGGTATAATTAATTACGGCATTCGCGGGACGGATGAGTATTTCCGAGTGCGTGTAAACAGTCGTTTTGGTGTCAAAAAAATTCAGCTACAAATCTAAATTCAGCGCCGCTGACTAAATCTAGCGGAAAAAACATGAGAGAAGATTACTTTCATTTCTAGCAATTGGTACCAGTCGGTGCAAGCTGCGTATGTCAAGCTTCTTCTTTCGGAGGAGTACTGCAGCACTTCAGTAAGATTAAGTGAGTGTTTATAAAATAGTACACATTAGCCAGCCGACTTATCTCTCTCGGTCTCTGCTTTCGCTTGGGGGGCTCACAAATACCTCGCTTGCTCATCGAATGCACCGGCGCTTAATGTGCCCTGAACCAAAACAGTAAATGCGTTCTCGTTCCTTCGCTGTCTCTGGCCCCTGGCTTCGGAATCTGCTTCCGGTTTTCGATCGCTCTGCTATAATAGAACTTCTCTGATGTTGTTTAGGTTAGAACTGAAACCACATCTGCCCTAAAAAAGCCTTTAACCCTTTAATGCCAAGATGGTAGTAAATGGCATGGGAAAGCCTATACCATCCGGCATTAAAGGGTTAAAAAGCTTATGCTCTGCCTGTCCTGCAGACTCTGGGGTCTCACAGTAATTCTTGGCTTTGTGGATCTGTCCTATGGATCGTCATTTTTAAATGCAGATTTGCTTAGAAGCAACGGCTGATTGACGCACTGCGCATCATGATAAATGGTGCCAGCAACTAAGGCTAAAATCAGTGTTCAGGTATCTTGGGTTCATGTGCCTGAAAAAGCCATTTTGTGTTACCAAAAATTCAGGAGGTCTAAAGTCATCCATCACATTTTTTAAAATACTGAGCACTAAAAATACCGACTATGCAATTTTCAAAGCATGCTAGAAAAAGTAGCTATTGCTGCTGAGTATACCATATAAACTGAGCACTGCAAAATTTACAATTTCTGGTTTAGGTTTAAGTGCCATCAATTTGACTGCACACCACAAATAGCATTTTCAGCTTTTTTTTCTTCTTAGTCCTATCTAACAAATATCCCCTAACAAAACAACATCATCAACGTTTATTGCATATAGGTCCTGAGGTTGTAAAACCGCATGCTGTGACATCCTGTCTTGTAGATGTCACACTTAAGTTTGTCATAGCTTTGAGTCCATCCATATGAACAGTGAATATATTATATTCACGGTATAATTAATATATTCACTGTTCATATTCGAAGTGTGACAGTTTAAAGTGCCTCACAGCTATGCCTTGCTATAACGTATCCTATGAGAAATTCAGCGTTCGCTCATTTCGGAAATTCATATTTTTTATTTTCATTCAAGTATTTATATAGCACCGCTTCAATGAAACGACTCAGAGGTGCTCCCGAATCCAGCACAGCCAAAAAGAAGTTTTCAAGTGCATATAATTATAGTGCCTCTTCAGGAAATCTTTACAGAGACATTTCCAGCCCAACCACGACCAAAGACCTCTAGAGGTACTAATTATAAGACTAAAATTTTTATCAATGAACTTCACTGGGAAGATGATAAAACATTGCACCCCTTAACCTAGAACATAACACGTACAATACAGAAAGTCATTCAGCCTTGAATTGCTTTGAGCAATGAGCATATGATCAACATTTATGATAGTGAAACAAAAATACAACCGTCTAACAATGAACAAGAATTGTAGACTGCAATTGCAATGTGTACCAGTACATTCATGTTCATCTTTCACACACACACACACACACACACACACACACACACACACACACACACACACACACACACACACACACATATTGCAGCTGTTTCTCTGACACATCACATGATGCTCAACAGTTTAACACTTACTATTACTTAATTGGTTAGAGCCACGTGGTCAAACCACCGCAGAATTAATGGCACCACAACCTATAGACACAATTTACTTTGTCAAAACAGATGAACATTCAATTACAGTAAATGAACAAGCAGTAGATTATACAAATAAAGAAAAAAGAGGTGGAGAAAGAGGTTCAGGGATGGGAAGAAACGAAGAGGAGGAGGAAATGGCAGAGAACAGGGCACAATTGGAGGAGAAGAAAATGGAAGAGAAGAGGGCACAATTGAAAGAGATGAAGAGGAGGGATGGGGGAGATAGAGAGAAATAATTGGCAGACAAGACAGGAGGAAGGGAGGAGATGCAAAGACCATAAACAAAAAGACAAGCAGTGCTGTTTTACAAGCTAACCCTAAGCAACAGCACTACGAATGTGAAGACCTGTTGACTCTTCTCGGCCTTGCGACATAAGGACCTCTCCCTCGCCACTTCGTCCTCCCACCAACATTGTATAGACAGTGTACTCTGCACACATCTTCATAGCCAAGTTCACCAGGAACAAATGCTGAACAAAAGCTCTTGAATACCCTGCAAAAATTTGAACCCTGATCTCCACTCGACTATCTAACTGTGTAATAGTGTACAACCATTAACCCATCACAATCAAATGATTAGAATTTATATTGCGCCCCTTCAAGATTACTCAAAGGCGCTCCCGACCCAGGCCAAGCGAAAAAAAGAAGTAACAGTTTAAGTTTCATCAAAAAATCATATACCTTGAAAAAGCTAGAATCGCAAATGAACTACTTATTTTGCTGCATACACTTTACTTAATTGCACCTGTAATGAACATCAATAAAAAAATCTGGTTCTCTAAAATTGCATAAACGTAGGAGTCGAGGTCATCAAGCGAATAGTCTCGAAGTCTGTTGTATAAATGACTTAATGACTGCTTAATCAACAACAACTGAATAAATCAAGCGCATTAAATGTATGCAGTATGTGCGTTAGCAACTGTGTTCAGAATGCGCAGCACACAAGTGTGCGTCATGCGACACAATATTGTAATCATTAGTGCACTTGATCTTTAGAAAATGATTGAGCATTCCTCTATCACTGGTGGTACCCATGTAAGTAACAAGAGTTGACAAAAGTCCATGCAAACTTGTTATTGCCACTTACCGAGCAATAAAATTTGATCCATAAGCTAGACAGTACTTAGACAAGTTACAGATCTATAATAATAATGTTCGTTTATTCAACAATCTGGTTGACAGACCGCAACTGGTTACAGTGTACAATTATGCAGTTGAAACAATTCACAGGAACTCAGATTACACAATATTCCATAAATCTTAAATACTAACAGAACAGACAGCCTGCAGTTATCGTCGCTAATAGCAGCCTACAAAGCACGTCCCACCCTAACAGGGGGCTCAAACTCGCTACCTATTACTCTTCATGCCTGCGTGCTACCCATTGCGCTACCGACCCCCTTGCCCCAATACCAATGCACTGGCCGTGAGCCCAGAACTAGGGCATAGCCGGGTGCCGTTTTTCAACCGGGTACCGGGTCTGGGTAGTTTGAATAAAATCTGCCGGGTCCGGGTACCGGGTCCGGTATTAAAAGTAATCGTTAATCTCTAAACTGAGTAGTATGTCTCCACTTTGAATGCTGTCAAACGAACACCACTCAGTTTGTTAGCTACCTAAGTTTGGTGAAATTGAGTAAAACTCTTCCCTGTCAGAGTTTTACTACAGTTGAGTTCTGCTAGGGGTTATTGATTGAGAGGTGCCAGTAATATCTGTTCATGAGCTCTGTGGATAGAATCATTCTATAGTAAAGACATGCTGATCTGTCCAGTCAGGCAAGAGGAGGTCAGCAGCCCTGATAAACAGTCCTGTTTCTGTGGTGTATGCAGTCCAACTACATGTAGATACATTTCAAAGTCACCATCCCTTAATCTCTGAGATGTATACTTGGTTATATTAGGGAAGGGGCCGTTAAGCTTGGCTGCAGAATCATATCAACAGGTGGAAGGTATCCCTTCTGACAAGCCCTATTAGTTTCTCTGACTTGAACCAGGGTGTGACAGACCAAACAGACTTTACAGATAAGGGATTAACAGATGACCACTAGCCAACCTATATCCTGGGGTAGCTATGGTCAGTGAGCAGCACCTGTATGTATAACATTGTATATATATATATATACATGAATATAATATGTACATACATATGAACACTCTTTCCCTTCCTATACTTCTTCACCTTCTACCACAGTTTCTCCCCTCCCCATTCATCATCTCCTGTCTCTCTCTGTTAGATATTACAAACAGCCAAGCAGCAGGAGGAAAAGGTAATAGACAAGAAAGAGGGGGAAGAAAGAAGGGGAGGGGAGAAAGCATGAAAGAGGGTGCCACTCTTCTATTTGAATGTATATATTATTCCTCTTCTCCCTCACAGTCTACCACTGTTCCCCTCAGGAAGGGGTAGTAGAAGAAAAAGAGGAGGAGGAGGAGGAGGAGGAGAGACAGCATGGAAGAGGGTGATACAAACTCTCCCCTCCTCCTAGCTTTCCTCATCCTCTTGCTGGTTCCCTGTTTGAAATAGGATAGTCTAATATAAAGCAACCATCAGCAGGCTGTCTGTTCTGTGATTGTCTGTTCATTGTACTGCAATGCCCAGTTGAGAGATCTTGCAGGTTAACTGTTAAGCCCTTTGGTGTGTGGTAAGCTAAATTCATAATTACCCACCCGGCCCGGAAGACCTTTCATCACCGGTTCCGGTTATCTGCCGGGTGTCAAATACCCGGCATTACCGGTTAACCGGGTCAGCCCCCCGGCTATGCCCTACCCAGAACCTATGCAATCATTCATTGTCTGATAATAATCAATTAAAGAACAAGAAGTGATCACTTTTCCTATGATGGGTCATTCCACGTCAAATCAACCAGGGGTGCACATCACACCCCTTTGGATTTTCCTGAAAATTTTTATACATAAACTACATGCAATATGAGGAATAACAGTGAAAATTTGAGCAGAATATCTCAAAATTTGACCGAGATATTAATTTTTGAAGTTAATGATCAAAAAACGTAGCACGAGAAAACGGCATGATCCACCAAGTTTGGACTGTTATATCTCGGCCATGAAACGAGCTAGAGGGCTGAAATATTTTTTGTGTAATCAGTTTTTTATGCTCTTTCCAAATATGTCAGAACCTGGATTGTGCTAATTTTGGTTTTTAATATAAAAATTAGTAAATATAGCCCAGACGCCAATTCTTATTAAAGTTTTGGTATATCTTATCAGCAGGAAGAAATGAGATGTGATAATACTTGTACTGGTTTTATATTGAGGTACATTGGTGCTCATTAGACATATAGTCAGTACCTGATTAGTTTCATCAGTAGTGTGCTTTCCAAGGACGTTTTCCTATTCATGATCGTGAAAATGAGGTCTAAAGCCAGTCAAGAAAGTGACAATGTGTATCTTTTGAAATTGATGAAAATTTGGACATATATTGAGGACATTCAGATCTTTCATTGGTGCAAAATTCAGGATGGTGTTCAGCTCCATTTCTGAAAAATTATTTTTTGAAGTTGACCAATATTACTGTGTCGCGAGCAAATGGCATGATCCACCATGTTTGGACTGTCATATCTAGACCTAGAAATGAAGCAGAGGACTGATATTGTTGTCATGTAATCAGTTTCTTGTGCTTATTCCATGTCTGTAAAAATGTTGGTTGTATTTCTTGTGATTTTTAATTTATAAGTTTGTAAATATTGCACAAATGCCAATTTGCATTTATTCGGACATGAAAATGGCATGATCCACAATGTTTAGACCGTCATATACAGGCCAGGAAATGAACCAGAGGACTGATATTGTTGTCATGCAATCAATTTCTTGTGCTTATTCCATGTATGTAAAAATGTTGGTGGTATTTCTTGTGATTTTTAATTTATAAATATGTAAATTTGTAAATATTGCACAAATGGCAATTTACATTTATTCATACATGAAAACTGCATGATCCACAAGGTTTGGACTGTCATATGTAGACCAGGGAATTAACCAGAATACTGACATTGTTGTCATGTAATCATTTTCTAATGCTCTTTCCAGTTATAATATACAATTGTATTAAGAGTTGAATAAATGTAAACTGGCAGTTGTGCAGTATTTACAAATTTATAAATAAAAAAACCAAAAGAAATACAACCAACATTCTTACATAACTGAAAAGAGCTTTAGAAAATGATTACATGACAACAATGTCAGTCTTCTGGTTAATTCCCTGGTCTAGATATGACAGTCCAAACCTTGTGGATCATGAAGTTTTCATGTACGAATAAATGTAAATTGGCATTTGTGCAGTATTTACAAATTTATAAATAAAAAATCACAAGAAATGCAAGCAACATTCTTACATACCTGGAAAGAGCATAAGAAAATGATTACATGACAATAATATCAGTCCTCTGGTTCATTTCCAGGCCTGCATATGACAGTCCAAACATTGTGGATCATGCAGATTTCATGTACGAATAAATGTAAATTGCCATTTGTGCAATATTTACAAATTTATAAATTAAAAATCCCAAGAAATACCACCAACATTTTTACATACATGGAATAAGCACAAGAAATTGATTGCATGACAACAATATCAGTCCTCTGGTTCATTTCCTGGCCTGTATATGACAGTCTAAACATTGTGGATCATGCCATTTTCATGTCCGAATAAATGCAAATTGGCATTTGTGCAATATTTACAAACTTATAAATAAAAAATCACAAGAAATACAACCAACATTCTTACAGACATGGAAAGAGCATAAGAAACTGATTACATGACAACAATATCAGTCCTCTGCTTCATTTCTAGGTCTAGATATGACAGTCCAAACATGGTGGATCATGCCATTTGCTCGCGACACAGTAATATTGGTCAACTTCAAAAAATAATTTTTCAGAAACGGAGCTGAACACCATCCTGAATTTTGCACCAATGAAAGATCTGAATGTCCTCAATATATGTGCAAATTTTCATCAATTTCAAAAGATACACATTGTCACTTTCTTGACTGGCTTTAGACCTCATTTTCACGATCATGAATAGGAAAACGTCCTTGGAAAGCACACTACTGATGAAACTAATCAGGTACTGACTATATGTCTGATGAGCACCAATGTACCTCAATATAAAACCAGTACAAGTATTATCACATCTCATTTCTTCCTGCTGATAAGATATACCAAAACTTTAATGAGAATTGGCGTCTGGGCTATATTTACTAATTTTTATATTAAAAACCAAAATTAGCACAATTCAGGTTCTGACATATTTGGAAAGAGCACAAAAAACTGATTACACAAAAAATATTTCAGCCCTCTAGCTCGTTTCATGGCCGAGATATAACAGTCCAAACTTGGTGGATCATGCCGTTTTCTCGTGCTACGTTTTTTGATCATTAACTTCAAAAATTAATATCTCGGTCATATTTTGAGATATTCTGCTCAAATTTTCGCTGTTATTCATCATATTGCATGTAATTCATATACAAAAATTTTCAGGAAAATCCAAAGGGGTGTGATGGCCAATTGTCGTTTTACTGGTTGATTTGACATGGAATGACCCTGATCCGAACGGAAACTTCTCTTCTGTGGGCAATTCTATTTGCAACAATCTCCCCTCCCCATCTGTAGTAGGATTTTAGTTAGGGTCACCCTCATCCCAACGCTGCTCCCAGTCATTCATATTTCCTCTAGGGTTGTCACGCTGAAAGCAGCGCTTCTGAAAGCTGTACTGTAACAGTCTGCTTTATAATTTCTCAGCTACGATATCACACGACACTTTAACACAAAATAATTGGGCCTTTCATATCATATCTGGCCGCATTGACAAGTTACGCTAGTGACAGGGAAAGCAAAACATCCGTGTTGATTGACGCATTGTGAGCAGCAGATAATTGCGTGTTTGTCATGTGGTCCTTATACATGCAATGTTTGCCCATCCATGATTTTCTCAGGCGACTATAGAAGAAGAGTAGAAAAAATGATTAGCATTTCCCCCCGCGCTGAAGAAGATACTGACCTTGTTGGGAAAACATGCATGAAATAAATAAGCCACAGAACAAAACCTTGAATTCAAAATGTGCTTTCAATCAATCAATCAATCAATACTTTTATTGATCACCATAATACATGCAAGCAAATAATTTAGACATGTATTCATGTACAGTGGCACAAACAATAACAATTAATCCAGCACTAGTGCCCTTTTAGACATAGTGTAACACACTACAATATGATTTCACTTTTCTTCAACCAATCAGTTAAGCTGTCCATTGTTAATCTTACACAAGAAAAACCCCTAAAAGTTCAATTTAACCCTTTAACGAGCATCTACATATGTTTTCTATGCATTTTAGTATATGCTGGTCATTAAAGGGTTAAGACAATGAATGCGAAGTAAGCCCAAATCATGAATTCGATCAGAGCTACATCTCCAAACACACATTATATAAGTGCACTGCATGTGCAGTCACAAAGTTCTATTAGTGATAAGCAATGAAAATGAACTTTAGACCAATGGAATAATATAATAGATTCATGATAAGCATTATTTATGTTAGGATATATACGAACTTCTCAACTGGAATCAACTTAGTAGACCCATACCATTTCTAAAAAAGCGCACTTAGCAACAAAGAAAATGTTTTTAAAATATCACATGGTAAATATACCAATGTTATAGAATACCTTTGTCCCCTCTCTACCCATTCACTGTGACCTATTAGATCTTCTGATCGGATAGACATCTTTGTTCCCCACATAATTTTTTTTTCTGCCATCATAGTGCCATGGTTCAATCCATATGTTTTGCCTGTGCACATCTATATGTCTCTTTCTATGGAATGGACTTCCTCCATCAGTTCGCTCCACCTTTCTCTCTGGTAGTCTTTCCTCATCTTTCTCTTACCTCAAATCCTGCTCTTTCTCTCTGGGTCACTTGCACTGGGAGCGCTTCTGAAAGGCTTTTTGTCATTATACAATACAGTAGAATACAATAGAAGTGTGATCTCACAAAGGCCATGATTCAAAGTGAATACACAAAACCAAGAGCCAAGAAAAAACTGAGAGCAAGGTGCACATGTACCACAATTATTCTGTGTGTATCTGGATTTTTATATTTAAGCATATTTTAGCAACCCTTATAAAAAGGCTGAAAAATGTGAAAGGATTAGGAAAGTTATTATCACACAGCAAAGGATTTTTTCTTTTTTTTAAATCATATAGGGTATTGACAAATAATAGTCCCACAAAGCGACTCAAACAAGAGCATGCTTCAGGAAGCTAAATTCTTAAAATTATAGCTTCTCTCGCAGTATTAAGAAACTTAATTTAAACTTCTCAAAAGCTAAATTGCTAGAACCAGCTTGTTTAAAATGTTCAATTGCTTCGATAACTACTGAAGTGTTTCATCACGGAGTCAACAAATAATAGTACTAAAAAACTACGAAACATTATGACATAAAATTATGCTTATGATTTCAAACTTGTCCCCTACCATGAAAGGTCCCAAGTGCCAACGATAACTGCGTGAATCCATGAGATCAACAAGTTTCGCCACTTCCATAAATCGTCGCCTTCTTTAACGCCCGCTTTGGCGTCTCCTTCGATGCCGGGTGTGGCTTTAGAAACGTGATAGGATCTCTTCAGAAATTCATTGAAAGTCTGGAAAAAAATTACTGATGATAGGATCCATACGAAACCGTAGATGAACGGTATAGGTTCCAGGTGCTCGTAATTTTCATAAACAACAGCCATTTTGAAAATATTCGGCAATTCTATTAAATAATTACCACATTCTAAAATATTCACGCACACTAGACGCCATCTTTGTTATGTAGGCAAGCAATTCTCCGGCTATGACTCAGTCAACAGTAACCGATGGTCATGTAGCGCTATTACGCAAGTCACTTCGTGCAACTCCAAAAGTCGAAACGTTTTATGGAAGCAGCTTCAGCGCTTCACTGATTGACAAAATCCTAATAGGCGTAAGCCGATCTGACAAACTAAAGAGAAACAACAACTAGGTTGTGTTGTCAAAATCAAAATCCATATTTCAAGTCCAACTGTTGGTCCCTCCGTTGCTGGAACAGTCTGCCTAGCAGCGCCTACCTCTGTTCGTTCGGCCAACTCAGTTGAGGCTTTAAAATCTCGACTGACGACATACTTTGACTGATTAGCAGGGCCGTTTTAAGGAATTTTGGGGCCCTAGGCACAAACTCTAATCTTAAACGCAGCCATGAAGCTAATCTGTAGTCTCCCTCCTCTGCGGGGAATCAGATGTTTTTTGGAGGGGGCGGAAAGCGAGTAAGCTATTTGCTGAGGCGTGTAGCGCGGGAGGGGAAGGTATGGGAGGGAATGTCCTCCCACCAAAAATTTCAGAATTTTCGCATGGCAATGATGGCATTTTAAGCTGCCATCTTAACAAAATTGCTCAACCATTGCAGTAGGTATACTGACATGAGTAGTCTAACTTCAATAAATATTCTTGCAATTAGCCTATAATAATGTCTTCTTAGCACATTAGCAAAATTAATCTATTATTTCAGTGCTGATAACAAGAGTGATTGAAAATTTCAATAAGTATAATTATTATTAGAATAATAATTTCTAAGTTATATGGGTATCACAAGTTCAGCAACTCAGTTCTGCTGCTTCTGGACCACTGCAGTAATACCGGTAATGAATAACTGCAGACGGGTGCATAATTATAATATTTATATGCCCTACTTTATTGCACTGGAATTAGCTTATTCCCGTTGTTTAAAACGATCCTGCATTGCTGACCAGAATACAGTTCTCGGAATTTTTGCAATTGTTACACAAACCAAGGAGGAACCACAAAAATCTGGAAGCTGTATAGTAATGATGCCGTTTTCACTAAGTGTTCGAGGAACAAAACATTTTGCTATTTTGACAGTTTGAATAAAAAAATTAGCACTGGATAGTCGCCAATAGTACTGTTGTACAAAAGTCTTAGTACAAATAATGACAGTAAATTATACTAATTGTAGTCTAATAGGCTATGGTACTAGACCCTATCATATATCACATTTGTAGATTTTATCATCATAATCACGTAATTGTAAATAATATCACGATATATTAGGCCTATTAGACGCTAGAGTGCATTTATTAATATAATATAACACAGCTATCACAGCAATTTTTGTATTACAAGTGCAAAATAAATTAAGTTTAACATACGTTAAAGTTCGTATAATATCATTATTAATACGGTGCTAATTTGTTTGGCGATGTAGAATTTTTGGGTCGCCGCGGGGCCCCTCTGTTGCGCGGGGCCCTAGGCCCGTGCCTCGCGTGCCTAGGCCTTAAAACGGCTCTGCTGATTAGGCTACAATATTTATTATTGTGTGAGCCTGGATAGAGGCGGAGGGTTACATTAATCGTCTTTGATAATATTATTATGTAGTGTCGCTAAACATGTAACAAGCCAACTATCCAGTTTTGAAAACAATTAACGAAGTTGTATTGTATACTTTAATATGACAACCAATATTATATTATCGTATACTCAAAGCATGATGTAAGAAATAAAATAAATACGTAAGAAATAATTTCTTACATCGATCGTGCTCAAAGTAGGCCTACCATCGAGCAGTTCCGCTTGAAGATCATTTGCTGCTGAATTATGAAAAGCATGGAACCATAATCAGTTGAAAACTATTTATAAATTTTTGTGAAACTATTTTAACTAATAACTTTTTTGTCGAGTTATTATAATATTACATTCTTCTTTTCCATTGTGATTATACGAGTAACGAGTTGCTGTTACGTTCTTTTGGTAAAAGTTATACCTTTTGCGTAGTTACTCTTAAGTTTTTCTATTTAGACGTGATCAAGTGAATGAGCAACAACGCCAATCATATGAGTTCGATACCGAAAGTGAATGGATTGAAGTTTATAATCGTTTGTCTAATATTGTATCTGTACCAAGAATTATTGGTAGAATTATTATATAGTGGCTTCTTTTTTCGGTACATACTCTTTGTTTTAAAGTGAATGTGTTTATTTTGAGGTAATAGTGATTATTTTTGAATAGTGTTGAGTAAGGAATTGGATTTGTTAGGTTAAACTACGAACTCTGGATTGGTGAGTGACACGATACTGGGAAAGTGGTATTACCACGGTAAAATCCGCGGTGTTAGAAGCCCCAGAATTTTACTACACATTCTTCGGTAAAGGGTTAATGGTAATAGGTATTTGGTCTTGTCTTGTCTTCAACCCTCCTCGATTCGAGGGTTGGTCGCTTCATGGACACGCCTTCGCCACAACATTTGGTAGTGATATGGAAGATGAGATCCAGAAATTAAGCCATCAGACTAGATTTGCAAATTCTCTATGAGAGCGATATTGAATCGCACTGAGCCGAGAACAGAAAACATACGCTGCCTTGTTGTTCAAGTGATAACCTATGTGCATCGTCTGTGGATTGTTCAGAGTCATTGAAGTACAATAAAGCCATGTAAATGATGTATACATTCAACCCTGTTTTTCTTCCAGATTAGGCAATGGCATCAGGTGTGAATGATCCAAAGCCTTTACCATCAGCAGCTGCAGGTAGATCGTATTTTATTCTAATACAGTATTTAAGGTTTGAATTTTTAAAATGTGGCTAATAAAATGTCTTCACTGTGCCTAGACATAAAAATTTACCTGATTAATTAATTAATTTATTAAATGATCTAATTTCCTGAATTAAAAATTTGCTCTTTTATTTTAATTACTTTTTTTGTGAGAGCACGGGTGATGAATCTGACTCTGAGCCATTTGCAAATACAGTTGACCAAGACAGGATTACACCCATTTGGTTCTGATGTATTTTGCTTATTGAGAAAATGTTGGTTTAATTCAAGACTCTTTTCCCGCTTTTTGAGCAGCTTTCACCTGCAGAAATCCTTGTCCTTCATAATGATGAGTGTGGATTAAAAGTGACCGAAAAACTTATGTAGCTCAACATTAATTGTTATTGATCCTCGACTTAATTTTGATGGTGCTGTATAAATACGTGTTTGCAACTCGGTAAACATATTATAGCTAAATGTATTCAATACAATTACAATGCATAAACTCAGTTAAACTGCAATGTGTAATGTATTCATTCATATGTACAATTAAATTATTATTACCTGATAATTTGTATAAATTTACATAGATTAATGTAATTAAATGCTCAGCAAAATGCGCAAGTGGTAGCTCGGCTTAGATGAATGAGTACGCTGGTAGTACCTTGACTTAGACGGATGAATGAATGAATCCATGGTTTAATGACAGCTTATGACAACAAAAACCATTGTTGTCAACAAAACTTGTTTTGTCATAATGCAGGCTTATTTTGCTGAGACAATTGGCATGAACAACTGCCCTTAAGTTGCATAATTTCTTCGTGAACCTTCGATAAGTTGATAATGCATTTTAGATGGGGTGCATAAACGTTTTGTAACATTGTATATTTTCTTGATTGATCATAGCCTCTGCTGCAGCATCATCTTTGGCTGCTGCGGCTGCGGCTGCTGCTGCAACTTCATCCATCTTCATCCCCCCTGCGGACCCCACCATCGGAACATGGCTTTCTCTTGGCAGCTACGAAGAAGTCTTTAACTCGGACTGGGATTACTGGGAGGTGAACAAGGCCCTGAAGAACGGAGGAATGAAACTGGTGAAGATTCTAAAGATACACAATTCCCACTTGAGAGACAGATTTGACGAGGAAGAGAAAATTGTTAGAAAAGGCAGAAACACGGGTAAATGATGGTTTTTCAGTTTTCTAAGCATCATGGATCATTTTATTCAACTGAGTTGCATGATTATAAGAAACATGATGATGATGAGTATGATGATAAATAGTATAGTTCACTTCCCTTGCTGATTATAATATCACTTAGTAAAATAATATCACTTAGTAAAATAAGCCAGCTTTACATACATGGGAATAAGTAAATTAAGATGTTTTAGTATTAGCTTGGACAAACCAAACACAATTTATTTTCATTCTATTTTTCTTCTTGTACAGCCCGGTTTTGCTACTTTATGTTTCAGCAAATAACAACAAGTACTGAGCATTTTTTTTTGGGGGGGGGGGTGTATAATATATATTCACATTTGTTACACATTGTATAATTCGTTAGTTTATTGCATGCACAATGCACATGTGTTCGATTGTTTTATGCTAATTTGATGTATAGTAATTACTATTGATTATTACTTATTAAATTGGTTGCTTTTCTATCTTAAAATATACGATATTGTAGGCTTCGATCCTGACATCCAGTTTCTCTACCATGGAACAAGTGAGAACCTGGAAAGGATTTGCCACGAAGGCCTTGATGAAAGACTCTCCTCTCACGGTCACTTCGGCCGTGGTATTTATTTCAGGTGGGCATGTTTTCGTGCAGATCTCTTATATGCAGTTTGTGAAATAGATATATAATGTAGTTAAATTTAGATACATATGTAGTTAAATATAGATGCATATATATATATAAATAACTTC
Organism: Lumbricus rubellus; assembly: GCA_945859605.1. NCBI lineage: Eukaryota > Metazoa > Annelida > Clitellata > Crassiclitellata > Lumbricidae > Lumbricus > Lumbricus rubellus. The sequence goes on along the minus strand of OX243811.1, from coordinate 9,818,813 downwards.
AATGAATTATGTTATTTTGCTTTGTTGAAAGAATTTTATATATAAATAATTATGTATATATCATATATGTAAACATTTTCCCAAGTTATGTCATTACACTTGATCATTGCTTGGCATGCACTGTATATGATGGATGCTGCATATAATTTCATACTAGAAATTACAATAAACAGTGGACCTAATATGTACTACAAGTTAAGGAAATTGCAACTGCCACATTTCTGGAATTGCATCTATTTAAGTAGATATTTTCCAACTACAGTTGATGTGCAAATGTACGTTAATATTTACTGATGTCTGATGTGCAAGGTGCCATAATTCCTTTGATTACTTTTAATGTAAAGGGTATCATATTTCTTCAATTGAATTTAATGTAAAGGCAGGATGTCATTGAAGGCAGGATGTCATGTTTCCTCAATGAAATTTAATGCAAATGGTGTGCGATTTGTTAACCCTTTGAACCCGGAGCTCCGGTAACTCCAGGTATAACGGGCCAGAAAACCGGCCTGTCGGGTTCAAAGAGTTAAATTATGGCTATTGCATTTAATTAGCATTTTGATGAGTTGTATAATTTAATATTTTGCTTCATCTTTCCTGAAATTCAGAATAATGCTTATAACTTAACAGCACTCACGTGAAACCTTTCTATGCAAATGACCGTACTGCATATGTTTACTGACGAAATGAATTTGAACGAACTTTGTCTTCTTCGTTTTCAGTGATAATCCTGCATTTTGTCGAATCAATTCCGAAGAGAAATCACCTACGAATCCATTTATTGTTCGATGCAGAGTAATTCTCGGTGATTGTAAGGTAATCAAAACGTCATGCTATATTTACTACTTTTTATTATTATTATTATTATTATTATTATTATTGTTAATTGATAACTTCTGTCGTCCCGGTGTAATGCGCAAAACATCAACCGAGGAAAAAGGTTGTCTGATGAACAGGATGCTGCAGCTATTTCTGTATAGAGATCTATATTAAATTTTTGTGTTTTTACTTATTTGTTTCCTCTCTAGACAATGAATTCTATAGTTTACACCCTCTAGAGTATTTTCTGGAGATTTAAACTACTTACGATTGCTTTAATTACTCAATAGAAATTCTTTTTGATTAAAGCTTATGATTTTTATGAGTGTCATTGTTAAAGAAAGTTTGTGTTCGCATTAATATCTTGATCTTCATCTCTGATATTTGTAATCAACATCAAAGATATGACTTTTGTATTCTGATTGCATTGTCTTTGGAAAGACTCCTAATTCTACTACATATATATAGGAGTCACACTTATCATATGATTGTAGCTCTTTGATGTGTGACAATTAATTGTTAGATAATCAATGTTAGTACACAGAAAGAAATATTTAAATAGGCTATTTTGCAGGGCCAAGAGACTACCTTTCTGGTTCCTTTGGAAAGCTATCAATATTTACCTTAAAGTTAAAAGCACGTCTTAAAGAATCGCTTTAAATCTGCAACACAATATATGCGGTTAATAGTATTCTATTTTTATCTTTTGCAGATTTATCAGCCTGGATCCAGTGATTCTGGTCTCACTAGGGAACCAGTTAAATCAACAGTCAGTGGGAAAAATGTCTTTTATGACTCAGTGAAGGTGTGCAATGTCTCAAATGAGTGTTTCTAACTTTTAGTTTCCTCAAAAAGTGTTTTGAGGCGTGCAAGCACTTTCTGTATTTCAGTCGCATTAGCATTTATTTCATTTGAATCTCTGTGTTTTTCTCTTATGGACTACCAACTTAAAAATTCAATGTAGCTTGAAATTAGGCATTTTTATGGCGCTGATTTATACAGATCTTTTCCGTATGCTGAATGTATCAATGCCAGGTTAGTAAGCAAAAGTAAGTCTCGCATTTGATATTTAGGGGAGACACCCAAAACATCAAGGAGGACACCCATGTTTTGTTCTCCAGCCACTGAGCCACTAGGTGGCAACTTCCAAGCACCTTTGTGTTGAGATCTTGAAGGTTGCTATATAAATTTATGTGATTGATTGATTGATTTATACTGTGAAGGTGCTGTATAAATTTATGTGATTGATTAATTGATTTATACTGTGAAGGTGCTATATAAATTTACGTGATTGATTAATTGATTTATACTGTGAAGGTGCTATATAAATTTATGTGATTGATTAATTGATTTATACTGTGAAGGCGTTATATAAATTTATGTGATTGATTGATTGATTTGTACTGTGAAGGTGCTATATAAATTTATGTGATTGATTTATACTGTGAAGGGGCTATATAAATTTATGTGATTGATTAATCGATTTCTACTGTGAAGGTGCTATATAAATTTATGTGATTGATTGATTGATTTGTACTGTGAAGGTGCTATATAAATTTATGTGATTGATTTATACTGTGAAGGGGCTATATAAATTTATGTGATTTAATTAATCGATTTATACTGATAATATGATGTTTTTGATAATTATCAGGGTAAGACTGGTAACTTCACACAGTACGTTGTCTATGAGAAGCGACGTGCCCTCATCCAATATGTCATTTACTACACGGCCGATGGACCTCTGCCTTCCCTGCCTCCCATTCCATCGCCCACGTCAAAATCGACGAAAAAGAAACGGCCAAAGAGCAAAGAAAGGAAGCGAAGCACGTCGCCACACAGCAGCGATTCTCGAAGGCATTCAAGCGCGTCATCCGGAGATGAGAAAGGCAGGCGGAGAAGCGTGTCATCTTTAGATGGATGTCGTTCTGGAAGGTCATCCGATGCAAACAGTGTAAAAGATGACGCGGATGATATGGCGGCTTGCTGTTCTAAACTATCTGTTGATAAATCGGAGAAAAATGAGGTCGCGTCTCAACCTGCGACTGAGACAGTTTCTGAAGTACCGAAATTTCACACGATGAGAAAACGCACGAGGCAATTGTTGAATTTAGGTAGGTGGTTGAAACGGAAATTACATGAGAAACTCTTAATAAGATGCTTCAATACGACGCATGTTCTGATTAGTACTGGTGCTGATTGAAACAAGTTTTAGTCGATTGATCGCCTAAATTTTATCGTGATTGATTGATTGGCTTTGATTGATTTGGTCTGTGTTACGTACAGTGACACTTGTGGTTTGGTGTCAGGTCTGGAGCGCCTCTGAGGAGTTCTCTTGAAGTGGCGCTATATAAATGTACGATTACAATTACGGCATGAAAAACTGGAAAAAATGTAGTCACTGAGTTGGTTGCCCATTTGTTTACCAAAAAAAAACATAAACGGTTTATTGCAGTGAAGGCAATTAATTTTTTGCCATTTTGGATTTTTCCCATCAGCATTTACCTCGAATGCAACTTGATCGCTTAATTTTCCACTCTTAAGTTTTCTCAATGCGCCATGCCGCTTGCATAGTGAAGTAAGGTTGCTCAAATCCTAATTTTTAGCCGTGGCTGGGCTGGGAGTGCCTCTGAATAGGTCTCTTGAAGAAGTGCTATATAAATACTCGAATGAATGAATGATAGATAAAACGTTTAATTTATAATTACTGGTTATGTGAGTAAAAGATGACGATTGTGTTCATTTGTTTTTAATTTCCAGATTCAAGTTCTGCGTCTGCTGCAGCATCCTCTTCTGCTGTTGGTGCTGTAGCAGACCTATCCCTTCCCATAACAGCTACTGGCACTGCTGCAGGATTCACCTCTCCTCCCATTTCAGCTACCAATGCTGCTGCAGGATTCTCCTCCTTACCCAACGCAGATCCAAGTGGAGACGCCTACAAGAAAATGGTGCAAGACAATGCCATGAAACAGATGGTGAGTGCATGTTAAGAAACTCTCGTGGTTTCCATGGTAATAATTTCTTAGTTTTGTGGGTTTTTGTTGATGTGTTTATCCATGCCTGTAAAAGTGGGAGAAGATGTTAAGAACATTTGCTGTTTCTGTGGTAATTATTTTCTAGTTTTATCGGTTTATTAGTGTGTTTACATGTGTTTATTTTTGCCCGTAAAAGTGGCAGGGAATGTGGTTACTGAAGAAATGCATGATCATTCAGATTTATTTTCTGCTGTTTTTAGTGATCCAGTAAATTTGAGATGGATAATTACATGTATCTTTAGAATAAATCCACATTTACTATCCTTATAGATTCATTTTCATTCTAAAAGCTACTTTTAATGAATTCACTTATGATATATATCTAAAAGAAGATTACTCACAAGTGTTTCTGACTATGATAAAATAGTATGAGTAAATGAATATGCAATGAGTGAGTGAATGAAGGATGTTTGATATAGCAAATACATTCATCTGCTTCTGAAGTTTCATGAAGCAAATGTGTAGTTCAAAGATGAATTAACCCTTTACCCGTTCATTTTTCCCCTTAAGCCCGTGTTTTCAGCAGATATTTTCAGGGCAAGCAGGTAAAGGGTTAAAGGCGATTTTTCTTCATTTTAAATGATGTGACATTTTCTGCAGCTGGACCTCAAAGGAAAACTGTCGTCTCGAGAGATGGAAGAGCTGTTCAACTGCTACAGTCAGACGTACGGTGGAGTGGATCCTCGCAGCGTGCAGGATCTATCGTCGGATACCATTCCATCAGGTACGCACAGAAATCATCGTTTCGTCAGGTCGAGAAATTTAATCCTTTACCGACCGAGGGGATAGTACTTCCCGATACCATTTACTACACTTTGGTCGGTAAAGGGTTATGTTTGATCCTGTGAAACTTCATACTTCTACGAATACACATTGCAGGTAAGTAAGTAACTTTATTTGCGTCTAACTGGCGCACATGCATTGCATTGTATAAAATGATTGCATACATTTTAAAATTTAGACGATTACAGTCGTGAGCAAATTATAGAATCACACACGCACCACTAAATAAAACTGCTGATGAATTATATGTAGCGTTAAAGATGCTTTGACTTAATTAACCATCTTTAGTTCAGCTCATTACTGATTGTGTGTCAACGTTTTATCTCGATGAAATGATGTTTCTTTGTTTTGTGTTTTGAAGGAAGCAACGATATCCAAATGGTTACTGATGTGCTCGTCGTGCAGTTTCAAAACATTGTCGACAACGTTGACCCTGCAGTGGCGCGTAGATACATCACGCAGTTCGACATGGACTTGGACCGTGCCATTAACGCTTATTTTGAAGACAACATGTAAGATGGAGTTTCTAAACGTGCATTCGTTACAGTGCGTCAACACATTTCTGAACGTTGGTAATTGTAGCTAAATGTCGAAGACAATCTATGTCAACTGAAGTGGCGAGCGTTATTTAGACTACGGCAGCAGTCTGGTTACGTGTGAGCGACAGGAGTCAAACAGACGTTGGGATGATAGAACCTGTGAGAATGAAGTATGCTGAATCTGCATATCAATTGTTCCTATATTATAATATTAATATTAGATCCATTTCCTTCTCTGTTACTTTGCCACGTCCTTTACAGACACACATTGATTTCATTTCTAAGCAATTATAAGTGGAATGTGCTTATAATTGAATTGCTAAATTTACACCCAGTAAATACGGCTCTTAACTGTTTTAAGAGTATTTAATTTAAGCTATACAAGTGCTGTGTACATAAACATTAAAAAGTTATACTGTTTTAAAGAATGGTGTCAATTTCGATAAAACAGGTCAACGTGGCTCAATAGCTAGGATTATATATGTATAATATTATATATATAATTAATTATATATATATTATATATCATGTTCCAAATGTCTATTGAAGCTAACTTTTCGGTCATGCACATTAATTGCCGCAGCATGGTACATAAGCTAGATGAAATTCGCGAGGTTCTCAGTCAACTGCCTGTCTCTATTCTGGCCCTGTCGGAGACCTGGTTGGAGTCGGAATTTGAGGATACTATTAATGTGCCCAACTACAAATTTATACATAAGTCTAGAGGGGGGAATCTAGGAGGAGGAGGGGTGGGCTTTTTTGTTAGGGATACCATTAAATTCCAATTGTACGAAGAAAAAAGTGAACATAAAACTTATGAGGGTCTTTTCATCAAAACTTATTTACCTAGCACAACATGTTTAGTAGGAGTTTTGTATAGGCCCCCAGGACAAAACTTGGTCGAATTCAATGCTGAAATAGAGGTCTTATTCTCCAGTATTGTCAAGGGAACCAAAGATATTGTCCTACTAGGAGATTTTAACATTGACCTATTAAAAATCAATGAACATAAAGAAACTAATATATTTTATAATAACCTGACTTCCCATCAGCTTATCCCAGCCATCACGAAACCCACTCGTATCACACCAACCTCATCAACTTTGATTGATAACATATTCACTAATGCCTGGTCTAGTCTGATTGATTCAACCATTTTCATAGCTGACTTGTCTGATCACCTGCCAGTATTCGCACACTTTGCATTTGGTAATTACAAGAGAAGCTTCCCGAATTATTATGACCATCGCATAATTAATGAGGAAAGATCAGAACAATTTAAATCCCTACTTGCTGATAGTAATTGGGATAATGTCTCGACTGCATGCAATAATGGAGATGCTGACGGGGCATATGAAGTGTTTATTGAAAAATATAAAAACGCTTATGATCAGGCCTTCCCGATTGTGTCTAAAAAAAATAACGCTAAGGGGTCTAGATTTAAGCAACCCTGGATGACTGCTGGGCTCCTCAAGTCTAGTAAGAAGAAAGCTTCATTGTACTTAAAATATATAAAAAATCCAAATGCTTATAATAAAAATAAATTTACTGTATATAGGAATAAATTTAAGGCTATTAGAGTCAAAGCAGAAAAAAATTACTATGCATCTGAATTCTGCAAATATAAAGACGACCTAAAGAGGACTTGGAAACTCATTCGCTCCATAATGCAATTGGAAAATAAGGAGACACAAATTGAATCGTTAAAAATTAACGGAGAAAATGTTAAAGATCCAGAAAAAATGGCCAATAGCTTCAATAACTACTTCACCAACATAGCCCATTCTTTGGCAAAGAAAATACCAGATTCACCTCTCCCTTACCATAGTTACTTACAGGCCCCTCGGCAGAACTCTATGGGTTTCCTAATGGTATCCCCGGAGGAAATTATGGATATTGGCCGTGATATACGTTTAACGCATAGCAAAGGTGTTGACGATATAGACCCCTGTATTGCGGCCCCCAATCTCTCCTTGGTTGCCAGACCTTTAGCGGAGATAATAAATTGTTCATTTAGTAGTGGGATTGTTCCACAAGGCATAAAAATAGCTAAAGTGGTCCCAATACTAAAAAAGGGCGATAAGGACAATGTAATCAATTACAGACCCATTTCCGTTCTTCCTTACTTCTCCAAGTTCTATGAAAAACTTATGTATAATCGACTCTATGGCTATGTTAAAAACTCTAACATCATTTATCCATCTCAGCATGGATTTCAACCTGGTCATTCCCCCTATATGGCCTTATTAAATATGCAGGACATGATTTCAAAGGCTATTGAAAATAATGAATACTCAGTGGGAATCTTCTTTGATCTAGCTAAAGCGTTTGATACGGTAGACCATAATATTTTGCTTAAAAAATTAGACAACTATGGAATTAGGGGGACTCAGCTCAGATGGTTTGCCAGCTATTTTGAAAGCCGTACACAAAGAGTTCTCTGTAATGGTGTCCTTTCTGAGCTAGGGTTGATCAAATATGGAGTTCCTCAAGGCTCCAACCTCGGACCACTCCTTTTCCTGCTTTATATTAATGACTTGGCCAATGTCTCTCCAACAATGTTTTTTATTCTATTTGCCGATGACACCAACGTTTTTTACTCCAATGGTTCATGGCAGACGTTGTTTCAAACTGTGAACGTTGAACTATCTAGCATAGCTGTTTGGTTCCATGCAAATAAACTCACCCTTAATTTAGATAAAACCAACTTTATTTTATTTAAATCCCACCGGAAAATAAAGCCAAATGACAATCTCTGTTTGCTTATTGATGATATTTCCATCAATCAAGTTGAATCTACAAAATTCTTAGGTGTGCATATAGATCAACATTTGACCTGGAAAGTTCATATTAATCAAATTGCAACTAAAATTGCTAAAAATATTGGTATTATTTCCCGCGTTGCTTATATCTTGCCAAAGACAATTAGAATGAATTTGTATTATACCCTTGTCTACCCCTACCTCACATATTGCAACCTTGTTTGGGCATCGACATACGAATCCAGGCTTCATAAACTTGTAATCTTACAGAAGAGGGCTGTTCGTATAATTGCGGGTATTCGTAAACGGGAACACACTGGCCCTTCCTTTAATGAACTTCATCTCCTGAAAATTGACCAGATAAAGGATCTCCAAATTAGCGAGTTCTTTTTTCGACTCGAACACGGTCTCCTTCCTTCGGTATTCCAAGGTTACCTCCCTCACGCCTCTGACATCCATTCGCATTTCACTAGGAATTCATCTGCTTTTCGCCCTGTCAAAGCTCAATCTAATACTAGGCGGTTTACTATTAAATCTTATGGCACTAAAGTATGGAACACAATACCAATTGACATTCGTCAATCGAGTAGTCTGCAGGTATTTAAAAAGAAACTTCGTCTTCTTCTACTCTCCTCCACTAATGCTACTTGAAGTGCACATGACCATGTGTAGTTAAGATTTTAGTTAAGTACTTAGTTAAGTTTGTTTCTCTATATGCTCTTGACAATATAAGCTTTTCTGCAATCTGTCATCACCTAATTTGTTTTAGTCTCTTTCTTTTAAGCTATCTTGATTAATTTTTCTTGGGACTTTTTTACTTGGGTGACCCTTCCCAGCGGGATGTCCATCCCTTTTGGGCCCCCCTTTGTAGCCAATGCATGCATGTTTTGTACTTTTATTGTTTTCTTGTTTTCTGGTTGCAATAAAGTGAATTGTATTGTATTGTAAATGTCTACAGCTATGTAAAGCTGCTTCAAATGACTTCTTAACCATTTCGTACACGGTGTCATTTAATGTTGACCTTATTCAATCAGTCTTTTTCAGCATGTGTAGAACTAAAGTTTCAATTTCTTTTGATTGTGTTGAAGTGGTTGGCATTGTTTCTGTTTGATTGTCTCCAGGAAGCTATAAATAGCAAAATGGTTTTGTCTGCAATTGATCTTTCTGAAGTCTATAAACTTGTGGAATATTTTCCAATGACTCAAAGGTTGACTTGAGCCATCGAAAATAATCTTTGAGAAATTTTGTGCGCTTTTTCTTTCACAAAGAAGGATTGTTGAGACATGCCATTGTGAAACTCGGCTTAATCAGAATCCATCTAAGGTTCTTATTATTTCTCTATATTTCGTATATATATATATATTATATGTAATGTGTAGGTAAAGCAGCAATAGCATGAGAGTTCAAATATACATGATATATCTCAGAACAATCAGAAGAAAGTTGGATATTATGCCAGTGCCGTACGTTGTTGAACATACATTGGCTGCGTTTTGTTATGCAATGGAGTCAACTAATGAATATAATGTAATTATATAATTGTCAGTTTTTTTATCTAATGGCATCCGCATGTTTATTTGGTGCTTGAAGGTATGGCATTGCTATGCAAAAACTCAATTATCTTTTTAAAGGAATGTTATATGTCCGTTACATCTAGTAAAAATGGTGCGGTAGGATTTTGATGCCATAATATTGTGGGAGTGATAGATAATCCGTTCCAACGCTATTATGATTATTCCACTTTCAACAATTTAGGTAACTATTATCGGTAATCGGCATGAGGACTAGTTCGTATATGATATGTGAACACCTTGTCAGGTTTTTCCATTGTATCTTAGGTCAGATGCCTTAGTTAAATTGTCAAACATGTAAAATTATGAAAGTTGTGACTAGCAGAACTTTTGAGTTTATCAGTATTGCACCAGTTTTGCGCAAAATTGTAGTGCTTTTGGTCATCTCTTTCTATTCCAAGAAGCTGTACCATTTCTTTGTATACACTCAATTTCAATATCTGTGGATCAATAAAGTGTTGATTGATTGAAATTTTGACGTTGTGAATTATTTTCGTTCTGTTTTAACTATTAATGGGCTGTGTGTTTTTGTAAAATTTTCTGATCTGTATTCTAGTTTCATATTGCATTCGGTCATATATGAAATTGGGAGTTCGTTGCAGAAAATGTAGATAAAAGATTGTCTTTGTGATAGGTGATGCTTTTGTTCATTGTACAAAATAGTCTTTAACAGCAACACAGCACAGGTCTGTAAGGTCTTTAGTGGACTGGAGACTTGTGATGAATTTTCTTTTGGCTGTGGTAAACTTGTGGCTGACTTTACTGTGCTGTGTGCTTGGCGTAAACATAGGACTCAGCTTTCTGATGTCAAGAAAAATTCGTTTATTCGTATTAAATAAAGTTGACATAGATGCAACTCTTTCATGTGTTTAAATGTCCTTTGTTCAGATGTGAGTAAGTAAATTAGTTAGTTTGCACTGTTTTAACACCATCTTGTAAATGCCATGGATGTTGACATTGCCCTTCTCCTTTATCCAGACTTTAGGCTGGCACCACCTGAAATACGATTTAGGTTCATTAGAAATTGCAGGAAAGTGCCTCCTGAGACTTGAAGGGGTTATGGTTGCTTGTGGGTTGTTACCAGATGTGCTTATTCACCTTTATAACAGCATCCAGGGGCAGATCCAGGGGGGGGGCAATCCGGCCATGGCCCCCCCATTTAGAAATGCCCATGTATCGTGGGCCCCCCCATTTGGTTTCAACAAGCTTATAATTTGGTATATTTTCAAGGATTTGGACTTAATGACTAAAAAAAAGGCCATCAACTTTTTTGGCGGATTAAATGGTATAATTTCCCGAAAATTTGGCCAGATGACTAAAAAAAGGTTGTCAACTTTTTGGGCGGATAGGATTTTTTTCCCAGACCCAAGGCCAAGAATTTTTTGCCCCTCCCTCCCCCCCGCCGTCCAAAGTTTCTGTATCCACCCTTGACAGCATCCATGGTTGCACATGGGGACCATGCCTAGCGTATATCCAGCAGTCTGACCTTACTTAGATCCCTGCTAGTTTAAATCACTATATAATCAGGCTTCACTGATTTCTGATCTGATTCCACCAGTTTCAGAAGAAAGTCTGAATTCTTATTTACAAGTAGTAAACTTCAAAGCTTTGTAATTAAACACCAAATTTGCTGCCCTGTTCAGTGTGTTCTGTCTATTCTTTGATGTTTTTAAAACTAAACATTTCTTTTCCAACGTGCATATCCACTGTAACTCGGGTTCTCTGTGTAAATATAAACTTGGTTTCACTTTTGAATTTGTAGTGTGATATTTTAACGATTTCACTTGATGTGCAATCCAGTGTCCATATAATTACAGATGCAGGAAAGGGGTCACCAGATTTAGGCGATTTTCGTATGGCGGGAAGGGGGATATTGACAAAATGTATGCACACAAAATGAATTTCTAATTATGACATCCAAATTAGCCTATTTATTACTCTGTAATATCCTATAATTGTCCAATGACATTTGATTACACTATAAATAAATTCTGTTTTATAGATATAAACAGTAAACGATAACTGTTAACAAATTTTAGCTAGCAAATAATGTTGTTTAACAAGAATAAATAGTAGCCTACCGTTAAAAAAGTGCGACAGAAGTAATTGGATTAGTAATAACATATAACAATACATAATTTTTTGGTTGCTTACAATAACAAGTTAACTAACAATGTATTGAATGTTCAAAATGGATAGCTGAAATGCAGACAAAATTGTTAACTACACGAAGGTCATTTGTTTAATCCACCGGTTCCCAACCCGTGGCCCGCGGGCCAAAAGTGGCCCGCCAGGCCTAAAATAATGGCCCGCCAGGCCTCAAAAATGGCCCTCATCTCTCGAAGAATAAACAAAAATGTATGAAAAATTTACAATTTTGACAGGATAGAACACAATTATTTTCTATTACAAATTATTTTATTTTGACGTCTATAAATAACATAAAACATTCTATTTTGAATCAATTATAGCAATTTTGTATGCTTTTAGTTAAGTAAATTTTAGCATTGTGGCCCCCTAATGACCTTTAACTAAGAAAAAGTGGCCCGCTTGTCCTCCAACTTAGAAAAAGGGGCCCTTAGGAAGTTAGGTCCAAACAGGTTGGGAACCACTGGTTTAATCCATGTGCGGCAAGTGTAGACTTTGAAAGTAAACTTTGAAGAGATATAGTTTGCAGTCTATACTGCAGAATATTAGTTAGTAAATAGTGCACACATTCACAGCAATGCTTTTCTAATCACAGTGTTCATTCTGCAGATTGTTTTTGAGTCACATTCTTAACCACAGTGAAGAAACCATTCGGAAATCATCGTCCTCATAGGGATTTCGTTTTGAATGAATTGTGTTCTTTTGTTGTAAATGAGAATAAACGTTGTTCAGCTACTTTTTCATCATCGAGTTGAGTAGGAGATCATCGGACTTTTCAAGAGCAACTGAATTTCGGATCATCACTTCGACGACATCGTCAAGGTAGTTTATTCGTTTGGAGAGGTCTGAAAACAGAATCAAAACTCAGATCAATTGTCAGCTAACGTATCCGCCACTGGTTGCACTCTGCCAGTGCCAGTCACAAGCCTGGATAAAAGAGGAGGGTGACACTAATGATCTGTGATGTGGCCAGTGTCGTTAAACGTGTAACAAGAAGTGACAATCTGAACTGCATTGAATAAGCTTGCAGGGTTTTTGCTAGACGCTGTGGAATGAACCACTGCCGTAGGCTTGTGTGGGCCTACTCGTTCACTGATCCTGTAAACAAATCGTTTCACATATACATGTACAATAATAATAATAATAATAATTAATTATTAATGTACAGCTGCACTAACCATTCAAACTCGTCGACCGATCCTCTTTATCTTTTCGACCACCTGAAAATATAATTAAAACGATTGAATGATGGTTTATTATTATATTTTATTGTTATTACTAGCCTATTGGGCCCACATATAGGCCCTAGGCCTACATTGAATGTGTGTTTGCGTGCACATAGGCCTATGCCCTATGTGTAGGCTACGTACGGTACTAAATTGTAGGCAACCTCTTCATAGATGTAGCCTAATATGTGCGACGCAATACGTTTTAAAACGGGCAGTGAATAGATGCAGTTGGATTGCATGGGTAGATTTTGATCTTAGACATATCCATCGATTTTGTTTTGATCGAGCGCCTGTGAATAAGTTTGTTCCCATCACCTCGCTCTTTGTGCCTCTGTGGATCTGTGGAGATCAGACACAAAGATAACGATTACGATATGAAAACATAATATGTGACTACAACTTTATAGTGGTGAATTATATCGTACCTCTACGTTTCTCTGTTCGACTGGGTGGTACGACGAACCCTCTGAGTGTATCAAGAAAATGATCGATCACCTCAAAGTCCTTGTTCTCCATCATCCGACTGTTTCCCACCTCGAAGAGAAACTCGTTGATGATGGCGATGAAGAAGTTCATGATGAAGACGATCATCGTCAGCAGATAGACGAGCAGGTAACACCCGGCCGCCGTTCCGTACGCACCGACAAGCTCCCGGAAGTCGAACTTGCCGAGGAAGGCCTCGAGCTGCGACTGCATGGTGATGTAGATCGACTGGTATGGTTCGATGCCGAAGAACATCAGGTAGGCGCCGATGGAGAAGGCGAGGAAGATGACTATGGCGACGAAGCCGTAGCTGAGTAGGGTCATCGCTGAGCTGGACAGCGTGTAGCCAAGGACGGCAATTGTTTGGTTGTAGCGAAGCAGATGGAGGAGTTGGCATTGAGTGAGGAAGGCAACGAAACTCATGAGGATCAGGTAGACCTCGTTGTAGCGTAGGATTGGACTGAAGCTGACCAGCTTACCTGAGAAGAACAGTCAAGAAGTCAAGTCAACACAATTATTGGTCTGCTGTGGGGTGCGGTGGTGTATGGGTATGTTCGGTGCCTTGGAGGCTTGGAGCCGGAAGGTTACGGGTTCGAGTCCACCTCAAGCCACCGCGTAGGGACCCTGAGCAAGTCCTTCATTCGCAATTGCTCATGCACTTCGGCGTGAAACTCTGATTCAGTGTCCGCGCTGTAGTCAGGAGCTTGGAGCGCCTCTGAGTAGATATATAGTAAAGGTGCTATAGCAAGTGCTCATACATACATTTATAGCTTTACTGATTTTAAACTCTCTTGTTGCGAGTGCTCCACAGTTTAACCGTGAAATGATACTGAAAGGCAGGGGTGCTTGGAGATTGTGCTCGAGCCTACTTAAAAAGTTAAAGTTTGTTCTATGATTTCTATCTCATAATATTTTTGTGACAGGCCTACTTGGATGTAATCGGCCTATTAATTTTGCCTGTGTCTGTCACCTGAAGCTTACCTTTCTCATATCATACGTATTCTACACTTACAACTACAATGTGAGGAAGGCTACGGACTAGGCCTACGACAGTTACTATGTATAGGCTACATCTTCAACATGCAGGGCCTGATGTCTCCGGTCACCACGACTCAGACATCGTAGGCCTACAGCTGAGAGTTACGACAGGTGGTAAGGCTTGCACTGACCTTTTAGTTAAGCATCACGTCCGCAGTAAAAAATAATAGGGGCCTACTACGAGCTTAAAAGGTCTGTCAAGACATAGAGCCTGTATTCGGGGGCCTAGACAATGTTGCCCGAATATGCCTATAATTATGGTTCCGTGAGATTGAATGTCTTACCTGGATAATTCATTAGATCCTCGACGACCCACATTGTCCACAGACATCGAACCGTGTACAGACCAACGGACACGAAGAAGAGGACGAGGGCAATCAACTGCGTCCAGTTCCAGAACTGCTGGAAGTAGGTCAAGCGCATCCGGAAGATCTTCCGCACCTCGAGGACGGAGATGACGACGACGAAGATGGCGCAGAGGACCTCGGAGACAAGAGCCACCACTCCTGAACTTCCGGTGTATCGGTACAGCTGGACGGTCTCCATGCGGCGCGACCAGATGACGTTACCATCGGTGGAGAACTCGCAGAGGATGATCACGATGTTGGCCAGACCACTGCCCACGTTGAGGACGTTGAACTCGAAGAAGACTGCTCTCGTGTAGAAATCAATCCATCTACTTCGTTCAAGGTCGTCGATCATCTCCATCGCCGACTCCAAGGTCATGCCAAGGTTGGCAACGTAGCCTCCTCCAGAGTACATCGCCAGCTGACCCTGGAAGGTGTTGCCGTTCAGTTCCCCTTCCGTGCTGTAGACGAAGGACCTCTGAAGGTCCGTCAGACCGTCCTTGTTCGACAGCATCTCGCTGACGTTCTTCACTGGTATCCAGCCCGGTGCAAAAGGCTTCTGTTCCTCGAACGAGTAACTGTAGGAGTTCGTGCAGCGGAAAGTTCGCACTAAGTTCGATACATGTTGGCATCGTTCTGAAGATAGTAAATTAACCTTATAACCAGACACTTGGAATTTTTTTATCTCCATGATTATAGAGGCCTACAACCCTTAGCTTAGTATAGCCTATGAATTATAAGCACAATTGGCAGTTATTGCATCCTTTTAATGATTCATCGAGGTGGCGTCTGTCTGTCCGCTTGTCCGTCCGTCCGTCTGTCTGTATGTCTGTTTGTCTGTCTGTCTGTTTGTCATGTCTGTTCGTGTATTCTTTAGGGCCTATGTTACGTCTTTATCAAACTTTTAAACAGAAACAGGTGTTTAGAATCTTCGAGACTGAAATGCACACAGATTTCTTCTGTGGTTGAAACACGAATCTGACATAATTATGCTGTAGGCCTACGTAGGCCTATACCAACGACGTACCAAGTACCAACAGCGTTTACCATTCATCAGTAGGCCTAGAAGTTAACAGCAAAAAGTTAGAATAGGATTATTGTAGGCCTACCAGGCGTAACTCTCAGTTGCCTGAGTCGCGGCGGTCCGAGACGCCAAGCTTGCATGTCGAAGATGTAGTTACGGTCGTATTCCATCGCCTCCTTCCCATTGTAGTCCGCAGTGTAGAATATGTTGGGTATGATTCCACCTCGAGCCCAGGACCACAGCCCCAACTGGATGCACGACTACAAAACATACACACGCAGCGTTTAGGTCCGTGGTTCCCAAGTCCCAACCCACGGTGTGGGAACCGCTGACCTAAACGCTGCGTGTGTATGTTTCACCTGCTTGCTCACTTAGCCTATTCACTCACTCATTCACTCACTCAATCATTAGGTTACGTATTCAACTATTCACTAACTAATTAACTCATTAAATGATTTCAATAATTTGTTCACTTATTCATTCAATCACTAAATCACACATGCTCTCAATAATCCAATCAGTCGTTCACATACTCAATCACTGTCATTCGCTCATTCACTCACTCAAACACTCATCCAATGGCAGTGGGAGGAAACTGCGCAGGTCTGGTCTTGTAGTATACTTGTAACTTGTAAGTTGTAGGCATCGCACCCCGACTATAAAATATAAATCATGGTTGAAACTCAACTATATTCGTGAGGCATTGGCCATTGAAGATGTCGATGAGATGCTTGTTCTGTAGATAAGACCAAGTGTCGACTTGTCCATTCACAACAACGAGAAGTAGAAAGAGAAAGATGACGTAGAAGATGACTTCACGTATCATTGTCTTCATCTTGTCATCCAGTTCCGCTTTGCGTTGAAGTCTTTTCGTCTCCTCCTCGGCACCGATTTCTTCCAATGGCATATCTGCAAGCATTTAGGCTACATCGCTGCTTCACATGTCCAATCGTTTTAAACATTAATAATTATGACTTTCATTGACTTTTTTGAACTCGTGAACACTGTACAGCACCCTTTCCTTCGGCCTCGGCTGAGCTACGGCGCGGCACAAATCGTCTAAATATCAAAGATGTAAGACTCTAATAACTTTGTCATCATCATCATCATCATCATCATCATCATCATCATCATCATCATCATCATCATCATCATCATTATCATCACCACCACCATCACCACCATCATCATCATCATCATCATCATCATCATCATCATCATCATCATCATCATCATCATCATCATCATCATCATCATCATCATCATCATCATCATCATCATCATCATCATCATCATCATCATCATCATCATCATCATCATCATCATCATCATCATCATCATCATCATCATCATCATCATCATCATCATCATCATCATCATCATCATCATCATCATCATCATCATCATCATCATCATCATCATCATCATCATCATCATCATCATCATCATCATCATCATCATCATCATCATCATCATCATCATCATCATCATCATCATCATCATCATCATCATCATCATCATCATCATCATCATCATCATCATCATCATCATCATCATCATCATCATCATCATCATCATCATCATCATCATCATCATCATCATCATCATCATCATCATCATCATCATCATCATCATCATCATCATCATCATCATCATCATCATCATCATCATCATCATCATCATCATCATCATCATCATCATCATCATCATCATCATCATCATCATCATCATCATCATCATCATCATCATCATCATCATCATCATCATCATCATCATCATCATCATCATCATCATCATCATCATCATCATCATCATCATCATCATCATCATCATCATCATCATCATCATCATCATCATCATCATCATTACTTAATTGTCTCCAGTGAAAATGCAGCTGCCTAGCCTAACTATAGGCTATAGGCTACCCGATCAAGAGTTCGAAATTTTATAAAACCCGGTATAGGCTATAGTGTTGTGTCACGATTACAAATTACTATTACGATTACGCTTACCTCCAGACAAGCATCGCTCATCGAAGTCGGACAACTGAACCGTCTGCATTTGACCGAGCTTCTCTTCATACTCGTGCACATCCGGGTCTTGCTTCAGAATGAACGACACGAGCAAAGCCACTACAATCACCTGTGCAAGAACATACACACATATAGGCCCTACACACATACATAGGCTACATACATAAACACACGCACACATAAACACACACAAACACACATACGCACACACTCAGTGGCGTAGCCAGGAATTTCTTATGGGGGGCGGGGGTTATGACCGGATGCTTGCTTTTTCTTATATAGCCTAATTGGACAAATAACATGTAAAAAAAGTTTTTCCCTAGGCCGATGGGGGGTTTATCATCAACCTCCCCTTGGCTACGCCACTGCACACACTCAAGCTAAATTATATGCAACCTTGAGAGGTCTACGTACGTAGGCCTATTGCAGTGCATGAATATCAGACTAGTTGTTAATTAATGTCTGTTTTTTCCACAGCCTGGCAATCGTCCGAAGTAGCCTATTTATATATTATTCGATAATTAATTTACTGGTTCTGGTCGAAACTTAACTTTATAACTGATCGACTACAATAACAACTTTAACCCTTAACAGACGTCGGTGTAGTAAAAGGTAGTTGATTTTTTCTAGGGCCTGACGTCGAGAGTGCAGTAAAGTGCACTACGGCACTCCATACATAATGACGTATTTTGACCAATGAAATGTATTATATTTTTATCACTGTACGTCATGTTGGCCTAGATACTATATTTAGGCATATAAATAAATGAAGGATCCCTTTAAAATTTGCATTTTTATTACGTAAATCGACGAATCAAATCGGACATTTATCTCGAATATTTACTTGGGAAAACATGGCGACGAAGCGATCGCGTGGTCTGTCCGACGCTGAAATAAGGCGAATGCTCGACGAATTAGATTCGAATCCTAGCGAATCTGAGAACGAAGACGTGTTAGACGATTCAAGCGACGACAGTGAAGTGGCTTTGGGTGAAGGAAGCTCCGATATTGACACGGATTTTACCGATGGAATACGGTACACGCTCGGCGACGGTGAAAGTGGGTCGGTTTCTTCCGATGATGTTGACTTTGGGGCAATAGACTGGACTGAACAGGTATCGGAATTTCCTGTTTCTCCCCTAACTGTACCATTTACCGGCGTCTGTGGTGGACCAACCTATGATGCACTATTTTTGGATTTTCCCCTCTATTTTCTTAGATGAGCAATTTTACAATGTTGGGTCTAAATACTAAAAAATTATAACTCCATCATTTATAAAGATATATTCAAAATTGTTTTTGTATTTTGACCGGCATTAATTTCTGCACATCCTGCATGCTCAAACTAAATATATTGTCAAAGAGAATATTTTCATAATGGTGCTTGAACATGAAAAAGTGACAAAATTGGGGAGGGGTATAATTTTGGGCAACTTAGGGTACCCTCAAATTTTTCTCCACAAAACTGGACAGATAGGAGAAAAGAGAAGATAATGTGCTAAAGAACAGTGGTTACAAAATGTC
This sequence comes from Lumbricus rubellus, assembly GCA_945859605.1. Lineage (NCBI taxonomy): Eukaryota > Metazoa > Annelida > Clitellata > Crassiclitellata > Lumbricidae > Lumbricus > Lumbricus rubellus. Next base: position 9,799,481 of record OX243811.1, on the reverse strand, counting down.
CATAGGCCAAGAAATAACTGAGATATCACAAATTCAAAAGTTTTCAATATCCTTATTATTATTTTCACTTTTACGACTTGGGTCTAAATACTAAAAAAATTATAGCTTCCTCATTTATCAAGATATATTAAAATTTGTTTTTGTGTTTTGACTGGCATTCATTTCTGCATATCTTTCGTGCTCAAACTAAATATGTTGTCACTGAAAATATTTTAATATAGGTGCTTGAACATGCAAAAGTGAAAAAATTTGGGGAGGGGTCTAATTTTGGGCAACGTAGGGTACCCCCAAATTTTTGGGGGCTAAAACTGGACGGATAGATGGGACGAGGAGATAAAATGCTAAAGAACAGTGGTTACATTATGTCTCTAGTCCAAGAAATAACTGAGATAGCACAAGTTCAAAAAAATTTGTTTATAGGCTGTTTTATGGTAAAAATGTCTAGGCGTCAGGGTCTAGGTGACAAGACTATGCTACTCGTCTGTTAAGGGTTAAACATGGTCTGCATAAATCTGAAGATGTTTTCGAATGGCTGGACGAAAACTGACCTTGAGCGGTTGGATTAAGATGGCGGATTCGATGAAGGACAGTATGAAGGCCTGGAGCCAGGACTGCGACTTCACCCGTCCCCACTGCATGCTGTAGAAGATGGTGAAGATGGCGGACAGCGAGATGGAGAAGAAGACGAGGGTCCAGGCGATGTGCGTGCACCAGTGGGGCAGCTTTCCAACCCCTATCGTCGTCACCGTCCTGTACCCGTCCACCGACTCCATCGGACCCCTCACCTTCTCCTTCGACTTCGAGAATAGGATGGTGATGGCGAGGATCGGTGGGAACACGATGAGACTCGTGATGATGCTGGCGAACATCTGAGGTCCGGTGATGGAGATCGGACCGATCTGGATCTTCTGCGCTGGCTCCACTTCCGACGCGTCCCTGAAGAACATGCAGTTCGTGATCATCGCGAGGAAGAGCGTCGCCATGCAGGCGCCCAGTCGCTGTGCCCGGGTGAAGATCGACTTCTTGGCACGGTAGCCGACGGACAGCCAGATGTGGTCCTCGAAGATCCGCTGAGAGACGTTCTTACGGACGAGCACAGAGGAGTCTGGGTAGACGTAGCTCTGAGAGACGGTGAGGAAGCGACGAGTCTGGCCTTTAGTGGCAGCCAGCCAATCATCGCATGTGAACAGATACCTACGAAAACACAAGCAGTGGTAAGGCAGGCTCTTAAAATTAAGTTGATGCACAAAGGCAGGCGACTATCATGGGTCAGTTGAAGTGTTTGCAACTTCATTTCTTGGTTTCGGTATAATTATGATGGCGGATTGAAAGTCCTGTCGTTGAAGATAACTGCAGCATTATAATAATAACAAATACCGTAACTGAGCAGACATATTATGTCTGCTCAGTTACGGTATTTGTTTCTTAAGTCTTGAGATAGGCTAACTGCTAGTAGGTAACTAACTGCTCAGTTATCTACTTTCTGAAGATAGCTGCTAGTAGGACTGCGACTGTTCGGCTATCTATTTGCTTGCAGTCCTCTTACGAAAATAGATAGCCGAACAGTCGCAGTCCTACTAGCTTGCCAAGCATGTAGGCCTAACTGCTCATTGGTCTGTTTGCTGAAGTGCTAGTGCATTGCATTTTATTATGATGCTATCCTAGAAACCCCACAAACGAACAGTCGATTTATTCTTGCATCGATCTGTCTTTAATATACTATCTGCTACAAGGCCGTAGCCAGGATTTGATTGGGGGCGGTGTTTCTTAAAGGGAGAACTGACGACCTTTTTTGGTCGTCGGAAACGCCTTTCTTACCATTTTTCGCCTAATTTCATGGGTTTTTTCATTATATGCTAGTGAAGTGAATACATTCTATTCTTTTATACATCTTTTATTTCCGGGGGTGTTTTCATGGTGTTATTTCATGGTTTTTATATCATTTGCTAATAAATGCGTTATATTATTTTTTACATTTTTCATTTCGGGGGGTGTTCAAAACTTCAAACACCCAAAACACCCCATAGCTACGGCCTTGATCTGCTATATGCATTTCATTCTACATAGGTTCAAGTGAGGCTGTTTACAGTATGCGAGCATTTACAAGACCATAATGGCGGACGCTGGGAATGCACTGTGGGCATTCAATAGGCCTACTGGCAAGCATCGGGGCTTTGCGAGGCTTTGATGTTTGGGCATTGACAGTAACTGTTGACCTATACGCTATACGAAGAGTGAAGCAGACAAACCAGGAACACTTCTGGACGTCAACAAGGACGACCTTTCCGAGGAACCAGTCGGCCTCCTTGCCTCCACTGTTGTCATGCCACACCTCCATCTTCAACGGAACTCCCAAATACTCGGCAGTCTTCATCGCGAACGAACTCACCTCACCACGACCAAAGTTCTACAAGTAGAATAACAAATGGGTAGTTCATTCATTCATGCATTTCTATATAGACCTAACACCAACTCAAGGAGACTAAATACTCAAAATGTTCAAAATCATTGGGATCGCAACGACGCAACCGTAAGCGTATTCATAGATCCTACCCGGCTACGGATCCATTGCCTATTTGGAGCATAGAGAAAGCTATGAATCCGTAGCCGGGTAGGATCTAGGCCTACGAATACCGGGCACGCCACACACAGAGCTAAAGAAAAAGCGAAGTACTGTAATTGACAGCCACAAATAGGACTAATGTTAATCATTAGCAGCTCTTTGCCACAATAACTGTAGTCTATTATAATTATGTTGGTTCAGAAAAAAATTGAATTGAATTAAACCTGTCGCAATCCATCTTCGAATGTTCGAACTCCTGTCTCCGAATGCGTCCCGAACAGCCGGAAGAAGACCCTTGACTTCGTTCCTGAGTGTCTGGTGACTCCTGTGTGGACGTGCAGTTCATAGAGGTGATCGTCTTCAGCCCAGTTATCAGCCAGAGGCAGAATGTACCACTGACAAATTACATTAACCATTACTTATTATGTAATCTGCAGTTTGACATGTTATCTGCTATTGTATTCAGTAATTTGATCTACAATGCAGTATAGTAGCCTATATGCTATTAGAAATGCAATGCATCATGTACTGTAAAGTGTAAACTATAATGTAATGTGTAGTGTAACATGTTTGACGGAAGAGAAGAAAGAAGAAGAGAGAAGTATTTCTATTACAATTAGATCTAGGGCATTCTAGGCCTATTAATTATGTATGTCCACTTGTTATAGCGCCTCTTAAATATTTCTACTATAAAGCGCTGTCGACTACAGCACGGACACTGAATTGGAGTTTCACGCTGAGGCACTGAGCTATTATTGAGAGTGAAGGACTTG
>OX243811.1:9711145-9791145 GCA_945859605.1 Lumbricus rubellus | reverse complement strand
CTGTCTGTCTGTCTGTCTGTCTGTCTGTCTGTCTGTCTGTCTGTCTGTCTGTCTGTCTGTCTGTCTGTCTGTCTGTCTGTCTGTCTGTCTGTCTGTCTGTCTGTCTGTCTGTCTGTCTGTCTGTCTGTTCAGTTATAACCATGGGTCTTATGGGTTACTTTAAAATATGAAAGACTTGTAGAAAACTACTGACTTACAGGACGTTGTATACCTGAGTAGGCCTAGTGATCATGGCCTATGCCTATAATTATATGGTATTGTATTGTATTGTATCTGACCAATTATAAAGCGCTTCTTGCAGCAAGAGCCTTTCAGAAGCGCTTCCAGTGCGTTCAGCCCCTAGAAAACAGGCAAGTTTTTAGACGAGAGAAAGACGATGATATTGCTTTCTATAGCTATAGTATACTGTCTACATTCCTTCTTCATACTTGCATCTCGGCGTCATTTTCAATGGCATTTATTTGCGTTCTATAGGCCTACATGTAGGGCCTACCTGGTGTCTCTTTGATAATTTGAATATAAGACATAAAGAGACTTAAAGCATTTCATTTGCTTCTCACCGGCCGTGTATTTATGCTGATCAACAAATGAGAGTTGAAATTTCTGCCCAGGAAACAAGAAAGATGAAAAATAAGCTAGCCTATATATTATACATGTAGGAATCTGGAATAATCCTATTCTTAAACGCTGCAAATGAACTACATGTACAAATTTTAAAAAAAACTTACTTTGGATTCTTTATCTAGAGAGGCTTGTTGCTGCGGTGTCAGTGGCTTGCCAGATCCACTACCTCCGGTTCCACCACTACCGGTTCCACCACTGCCCGTTCCACCAGTTCCGGTTCCACCAGTTCCGGTTCCACCAGTTCCGGTCCCACCAGTTCCGGTTCCACCAGTTCCGGTTCCACCAGTTCCGGTTCCACCACTTCCAGTTCCACCACTTCCGGTTCCACTACCTCCGGTTCCAGAACTTCCGGTACCACTGCCGTCGGAATTATCGTAATCCGTTGGTTTCAATGCTCCTCCTAACTTGTTTGGATCGTCGTAATTGAAGTTATCCTGAAAATAATATTTTAAACATAAAAATTTTGAGGTGATTATTTTTTCAATTATATATAGGGCCTATTACGCTTCCTTATGTGTAAATATGTGACGCTGGCTTTCCTTTCCCGTCGCATGACGCGATCTAGATAGAGAGATAAAAGGCAAAACAGGCGAGAAGAGTAAAAAATACGGAAAAATGTTTTATGGCGTTTTATTATTTAAAAGTATGTCTACTTTCAATATCTACAATTAAAATTGTTGAATTCAAATGATTAGTTGAGGGAAAATGACTTTTGGTGCATGTGGTGTAAGAATTTGCTTCGAATCTTGGTCCCAAATAGCCTATTTTCAAAGTTAAAATTCGCCATGAACGACCGAGTTTTCATAAGCTGACCTGACTATTTCTTGTCGCTATGTGTATCGCGTGATAGATTATACCCTAAATATGATATTAACTGGTTCTGGTAAATTTTGCCACCTACTTAAATGTGACAAAGTTTGGCTATAAAGTTAAGCATCAACTAATGGCCATCTGACAACCGCTCAAACCACGCCTCCGACCCAGTTTTCTGAGAGTCTTATTGGTTTACGAGACTGACCTTCGATAGTGCGCATGCGCTCCTACCCGTAAATGTTCTGTTGCTCCTTTTCTTACTCAGTCCTACAGCTAGTGTTAGCTTTGGAAAGAATTCGTACAAATATTATTTTACATCGTTAAAGGCCAAGTTTCTTCTCTCCGAAGAATGTTAATTTATAGGCGTGGCTACGGAGATCTGCGGCCAATGACCATGGGTTCGAAATCTGGCTGACACATAAGCCCTAGGACAGGTAAACTTGTATACGCTATACCCCCTAATACAGCTGACCATCGAGCCCTGCAAATGCAATATTCTGCTGGCAGGGGTGGGGGAATTGTTTTGTTCTTCCGAGCCTCCTCCTCAGCTAGACCTTGTCGGGCTTCTCAATTGAGTCTGAAGTTATGCCTCAAGGGAGGGGGAAGGGAAGAATCTAGGTCGACTGTACACCAACTTATCTGTATACATGTTTGTAGGCTATTTAGACTACTCTGAAAGTGTGCCGTGGTTATGGTGTGTGTGCAGAATGTATATGTTCATTCGTTAATTTCTATAGCGCCTGAGTATTTTTAGGAAACCGTGGAATTCAATTGCAAGTGCAGCGAGGTCAAGTTTAGCAATCTGTTGCATAGCGAAATAAATTTAGTCATATTATGTATAGGCCTATAATTTTATAGTATATACTATTATACTATACCATGCCATATGCTATAGACCTATTATACTGTACTATACTGTACTATACTATACTATTACTATACTATACTATACTATACTATACTATACTATACCATACTATACCATACTATACTATACTATATTATACTACACTATACCACACTACACTAGACTAGACTACACTATACTATACTATTTTTCAGTTATAAAGCGCCTCTCACAGTACAATCTAATCAGAGGCACTCATATATTTTCAACTAAGACTATATGTATTGTATAATGTATAATTATATATGCATTTATATCTACATTTATATAATCACCCGTAGACAAACTTGTATCATTGTTGCATTACAATCAACCGAAGCTGTTTGTATTGAAGCTGTTTGTATTACGTTACATTTTTATATTACGTTGCATTAGATAGGCATGCATGGGGCCCATTGCAATAGAAGCTGCCAGTGTGTAAAGGAAACTGGAACCCCTCCAAATAAGAAAGTGGTGCCTATTGCTATGATAATGAGCATACACTAGCATTGTTCAACCCTTTCAGCTCCAGCTTCGTACAACTACTCCCACACCACAATGAATTCAATCGCGTGTTTACTGCAATGACCATGCACATCTGCTGCTCCATTGTTTGGCTGACAGGTATAAGTATTAGGGTCATTCCTCTGACCGTTGGTATTGGTATAGCTAGACCCCGGGCATAATCTAGGGCTTCTAGGCCAACTGTCCACCAGCTTATCTGGCTTGCGTGAAGTCCTATAGGTAGATTAGCTAGTTCCTGTATACCTGCGTATACACATATTTATATACACACATAAATTATGCGTATACACCAAGATCTATAGACACACGTGTATTGAAAGAACCTTGCGTATACACTATGTATGTAACAATTCCCCACCCCTGCCAGCAGAATATTTAAGGGCACGATCAAGAACCTTGGGGGCACGATGGTCAATTGTATTAGAGGGTAAACAAGTTTACCTGGCTTATGCGTCACACAGACCGTATACGCGAAGCTAATCTGCATAAGGTACCCCGCTCAGGGAAGTCTATAGACAATTCCTCACCCTGGTTAGATAGGCTATATTTATCCATAGCATTGGTCAGTGTTCTCATGTGCACTTGCATCAGAGGCTGATTGACAAGCCGGTCTCTATAGGTGAGAATACTGGGACCAACCTTGGGTTTTAAGCCACGCCCATGCCAACCTTGGGCTTTAAATAGGAAATAGCGAAAGTCTTGGTAATCTGCTCAAATTGTGATAAGGGCAGCCTGGTTGATTGTTCGTTAGGGGGTAGACTAGTTCACGCTGGCTTGGAGAATGAGAGGTAGGCTACCGAGATTGAGATCAACGGTGCGGTCAATTACTTTGGTAAACATGACTAAACTGGCAATCTACCCACACACAGTCCACCCATCAGTGGACACCCATCATAAATATAGGTCTATAGGAAGTTTGATTAATATTGACTCTTGATAACTTGATGCAAATTAAATCGGCTCTGATCTATCCTACCTAGGCCTACAGTGTTTGCGCGTTCGAGCGATGTGTGTACGAGATAATAAATAGGAACTATACTTCTGTCTATGTGTGCAAATAGGCCTAATTAAAATTCCTTGTAAGAATTGAAAAGACTTGCACGAGTTGTCAGACTACGTTCAAATTGTTATCGGACGCAATTGTCTCGATCGTTGTATTCATGTTTCTCTGTAGACTAAGCTGTTAGGTAAACATTTCTTTGAGGGAGCCGATAGGGTAATAGGCCTACTCGTAAGACGCTGCATCGGATGCAAATGTTTACATTTCCTAATTAGATTATAAATGGACAAAGGTCCACATCCTGTAGTGCCTGGTTGATTGTGTGTTTGAAATATTACACTCATAGGGTCCGATATATGCGCTCGGTCCTGGCCGTTTACTCTTGGAAGCGTTTGTTCCTGTATGTGCCTTTCATTGACTCATTCATGCGTCTTCTACAATTTAGCAGTCGCCTGTAATTCAGTCACAATATGGAAAGTAATTGCTCGAATTTGATGCCGTTTGTTGTATTCGATACATAATATACCAATTTATTGACCAGCAAAATTTCAGAATATTCAATTAATGGCTACTAAGGACTTTTATGATACAAATGTGCTGAAACTTTGAGCTCGATTTTCTCCCTTGTTGTGATTCTACAAGTTGCAGAATCGAACGAATATACTTTCAGTTATCTTCAGTTAGAAAAAAGATATTTTCATTCTGAAAAAGTATTTTGAAGCAGAATAACTGTAGAATATAACTGAATAAAAAAAGTGGAAAACCATATGTGACGGCTTTTGAGGCCCACCCAGGGTGACATATAGACTCATGAATACATCAAGCCCTCTAATTAGACAGATGAATACAGCAGGCCCTGTAAATAGACTTAATGAGGATCCTGCGTGGTCGAGTGGGTTGTAGCCCGCTCGCCGCGCCGGCGGACCGGGTTCAATTCCCGGTCGGGGATCTTTACAGCGGGTGGCTCGGTCGCAATATAAACGTGGAGTATGAGGTTGTTCTCTGCCTCCGACACTAATCATCTTCGATATGAAACAGTGTCGTTAAGCCCTGAACATTTCAATAGACTTAATGGTACATCAGGCCCTGCCAATAGACTTAATGCGTGCATCAGGTCCTGTGAATAGACTTAATGGTACAGCAGGCCCTGTGAATAGACTTGCCGTGTTGGATGGATCGTATTCGTCAGCAGTGACGTTGAGTCCGTTGAGTAGCGATAGAACGACGATGACGTTGCTGCAGACGACCTGAGGATCCGCGTCAGTCAGTTCACCATTGGTCACAGCAGCCACAGCGCTCGCGAGGAACTCATCACGAACGTTCTCATCGGTACTAGTAGCAAGCGGAGGCTGCACCTGTAGACGAAAGGATATATACGATGATCAACACATACACCGTAAATCTATGCATGTATAATACATGTATTGTATATTATTATAGGTCTATACGTTTACATTGATCAACTTCAAAGTAAATAAATTAAAAATAAACACCAGAGTTCAAGACGCTTAACCTCAATACCATGCAACGTCAGGACCTTTAGTCTCAATTATGGCCAAGACCAAAAGCCTGGTCTCGATAACAACAACAAGATTGGATGACGATGATGATGATGATGGTGGTGGTGGTGGTGGTGATGATGATGATGATGACGACGACGACGAAGACGACGACGACGATGATGGTGACGACGATGATGATGATGACAATGACGATGACAATGACGATGATGATAATGATGATGATAATGATGATGTCACACGATGACGACGACGATTATGATGATGATGAAGATTACGACGACGATGATGGCGACGACGACAATGACGACTACGACGACGATGACGATGACGACGACGGTGACGACGGTGACGATGACGACGACGATGGTGAAGTCACACGACATGATTAATTACTCACCTTTATCGGCGGACTGTTGAATACAGTGTAGTCTCCGTTTGCGTCGGTGATGGTGGCGACGATTTTGCTCTGGAAGTCGTCGAGACTGTTTCCGAGACTTAGTGTCATCGGTCCACTGTCTCCGTTCGGTCCGTAGTAGAAGACGTCCAGCTGGGAGTCATCCGTGGCAGTCGGTGGACCAATGGCGTAGGAATAGGTGAGCGCGGAGCTCGACACCCAGTTCTCACATTTAACGGAGAATTCTGTGACTCCAGCGTAGCCTATATCCAACCGAAAACCATTTTATGGGGTGTTCAGTGAGAGAATTGTTGAAAAATAACTGGGGGTCAGACTTTTTTATTCATATGCTACTTTTCTCTTACCGTTTCCGGATACACGAATTGAAAGTGTCGACTGCTGATGGGCGGGGGGCAGGTTCTGTGCAAATGGTGGGCATGGCCGGAGATGCTCTTGGATCAGCCCCTAGCTGTGGGGTCTAAGAAAGACTACAGAGCCGTGTTGAACGCTCATAGGCCTACACTACCTGTTACCTGAAATGATCACCTTGCGAGATTTCGGTTTACTTCGTCTTCTTATCATCATCATCGCCGTCGTCGTCATCATCATCAATATCGAGCCATCTTTATAATCACCTCACAAGAACAACATGGATTCCATCGTCATCATCCAAATTGTGCTCGTCATAATTGCCTAACGCTTTCCAAAGTAGGCTAACAACCACAGAGACTTCAACTACCACAAGAAACTCACCACAAGCAAAGACAACAAACCTCTCAGCAACCACTGCATCATGAATAATTTATGTGAGGCTATTCGACTGCTTTCTTGAAGTTGAACTTGAACTGATACTATCGATAGAGCGCTGAACGATTGTATTACAGAAATTCACACCAATCGACCTGCATGTGACAGGGAATAAAATGCGGGAGATCTTCCCCGAATCCCGACGTCCATCTGGACATGATGCACAAAGAGCGACAGAAACTGTATCGCTATATTGTACATGTATGATGTAGTATTCACCTTCAGTGGGGGTGACCGTGCAGGTTCCTCCACTCGGAGGGTTGCTTGTCTTAAACACGTACTCCTTTGATCCGTTGAGAGAGTGCGGAGTCTGACCGTAGATAACCAGCTTGTGGTAGAGACCCGGCTTGAAAGTGTCCGGCTTTATGAACAGTCCCATTGAAGTTGTTTCACCTACAACGATGAATCATAAACCTCTACACTAGACTCGGACGATACGAAAACTCTTGCGAAATGACCAGTTGCGCACATAATCAATTGGAAATAGAGAATTAGGCGATAAATATTATAGGCTAGCCTACAAAACCCCCATAAAATTGAAAATAAATATCAGTATAAAGGCAATTTTAATCTATTCTAATATAATAATAATAATAATAATAATAATAATAAAAAAAATAATAATAATAATAATAATAACAATAATAATAATATTGCAACGGAGAGGAAAAATACTAAATACGCCGCTCTTGCAAACACTCACTTTTTTGTCCCTCTTGCCCTTGAGACTCTAGGTCCCATTTGTACTATTGGTCTCGACTTTTTATCAGATTTAGGCCGCATTCTATCATTGTCTTCCGGTGATCTGAGAGAGACCTGCTTTTTGCTGCAACGCCTCTCTATTACTGTCCAGCGCTTCAACTCGGTGGCCTTTCGAGGCACTTTGGCTGAGCCGAGGCCGGAAGACGTGTGACTGTAGCTGTAGCTTTTCTGTTTTTTTTGTGTGTTTCCTGTTGTTGATGTGTTTTCTTGAAGATATTAAAGGATAATAATAATAATAATAATAATAATAATAATAATAATAATAATAATAATAATAATAATAATAATGTTACGACTAAGAGCAATCTCGTTACCTGGTTGGATGGTAGTGGATGATAAGTCAGAATACAGTGAGTAGGGATCGGTCGGATTGGCTCCACCAACGTACAGCTCCCACCAAACAGACACCTGTCCGAGGCGGTTGAAACAATTGTCCACACATCTGGCTCTCAACGCCAACCTGTACTGGATGAGAAGTCGGTCTCGACAGTTCGTCTCACAACTGCAAAGAGAAAAATCATTTTTAGTGAGCTCATAATTATTGTAAAAATGCTTTGGGTAGTAGTTGAAATTCTCTGATATTTCCATGTCTACTCTGATTCTTTTAATGGTTTTAGAAGTTTTTTTAGGGAATTTCGAAGTGTAGACTTGAAGCAGAATACACGTTGTACTGACCGACTACGTACAGTATGCTAATTGATCATAGCATAGTGGTTGACCATAATGCACTGGTTGACGAGTACTCGTGAATAAGCTGGTGCCCCTGCACTTGGCTTTCAAGACGCGCTCTGCATAAATTAAGAATTACCATTACGATTACGACCATAGCATAGGCTACCTAATACCTATTATATATAAGTTATATACATGTATACTTATTTTCCCATATACATACTGCCTGATAGTATAGTGGTCAACCATAGTATAATGGTTGACCATAGCCAACATTGGTTGACTGTAGACCTATTGTACTGAATGGCCATAGTAAACTGAATAATACCCGTAACCGTGTAGTGACTGTAGTCTGCATGTATATAATGACGGACCTGATTTCGAGGATTGGCTGCTTTCCATCCATGACGAAGAGGAAGAGGCTGGCCGAAGCGTTTCTCACGTCCTTCACCACCTGAAGTTCCAACGTGTAGTTCATAAGAGCCATGAAGTAGCTCGAGTCAAGGTTAAGCGTCAGATCCTTGAAGTCCACCACAGTCCCTGGTCCGTCTCCGAAACATCCTTCATTCTCGCTCGATCCATAATACGATTGGTAAGGTACGGAGGGTAGAGTGGACGGCCACACCTCGCCCTCCTGTTTACACAACCACTTCCACGATAAACCAATCTTATCAGCTGGATCCACGACATCTGGATCGAAGGTGAGGTTCAGCGCATTGATGTAGACGGTTGAATTGAAGACGGAGAGCATGGTCGGGCCACCGTCGAAGCCAACCTCCAGCGGGCTCTGATTGATGGTAACGTACGCCAGGACTATAACGGTGTAGTTGGACATGTCGAAGTAGTGGTTGTACACGCTGACGTTCAAACGGACCACGTACTGCCCGGCCGGTAGAGCTCGCGGCGGGGAGTCGTACACCTCGGAGTTTGGAAGCACACGAATTGGAACAGTCGTCGCTGGATTTGTGGCGAACTGTTGCGCATCGAAGACTTCCCACTTGCGTGAAACGCCTTCGTTTTTCATGCAATCAACGCTCACGTTGCTGTGGATGGTGAACCCCACTGGGACGAGAATCGTGTAGGGTGCAGAATTGTTCAGGTATTTCTCTTCGATGGTCACATTTGGTTTCGTGCACGGCCACTCCAGTATCGTTATGTTCACTGTCAGGTTGGCTGTGCTGGCGTAGTTGAAGCCTCGAACACGAACAGTGTAGAAGCCGAAGTCTCCGTACCAGTAACTGCGCTTGATCACGGGAGTATCCGGCGATGCGGGCAAAAACAGCGGTTTACTGGCTTCCACGTTTCCCGAGCAGAACGGAGCTTGGTATACGACGTGTTTCGAACTGTCTCCCATGTCCCACTCTATGCAGGTTCCGTTTCCGAACCTGGAAATGTTCAGGAAGAAGGTCACGGTCGTGTTCCAGTAGATAGGCTCCATGGATGTGTTGAAGGAGAGTGAGTCCAGTATGACCTCGTCTTTCAGTGTCACGTACGCCGTACGAATCACAGTGAAGTTACTGAGGTTGAAGAAGCTGTTGTAGTAGCTGACGTTCAATCTGACAACATACTTTCCGGCCAGGATGCTGTTCGATGGCGATAGAAACGTGTCCACGTTGGGAACGGACTGCATTGAAGCTGTCTTAGGATCAGCGGAGAATGCCACGGCGTCAAACAGTTCCCAGAGGATGATAGCATACTCTGCCTTTCTACAACTGACGCTTATGTTGCTCTTTATCGTGAACCCGTCGGTGACTGTCGTGGTATATGGACTGGCTTCATTCTCGAACTTTCTGTCGATTGTTACAATTGGCATCACGCAAGGCAGATCTACAATCGTGACGCTTACCGATAGGCTGCTGTTACTGGCATAGTTGAATCCACGTGCCGCTACCTCCCAGGTGCCAGCGTTCGGAAACCAATAGGAGTGGTTAATAGCGAAAACCGGAATGACAATTGGCGCGTAGATGGGGTTGTCAGCCGTGACGAACCCTGAGCAGGATACATCTCGGTATATGACGTCTTGTGAACCGTCACCCATGTCCCAATCAAAACACGCGCCACTTCCAATCTTCAAGATTTCCAGGTAGAACGTCACCGTTGTGTTCCAGTAGATCGGAATGAGTGACGTGTCATACGTCAGAGACTTCAAGACGACGTCATCGGTTAGGTTCAAGAAGAGGTATCTGATGACGTTGTAGTCCGTCAGGTTGAAGTAGTGGCTGAGCATGCTGACGTTGTATCTGATGACGTAACGTCCGGCCTGCAGCTTCAGCGGAAACGCAAGCTGTTCGACATCAGGTATCACGAGACGTGGATTCGAAAACTGGTTGGCCGAGTAATCTTCGACGGTGAATATGTCCCACAGGTAGGCGGCACTTTCCATTTTCATGCAGTCGAAGCTGGTGTTTGCAACTATCGTCATCTGCTCGAAGACACTAGCATTGAACGGAGATGCCTCTTTCAGGTAGGCATCATCAATCGTGACAGTCGGTGCTTCACAGGTCCACTCTACGATCGTCACTGAAACAGACTTCGTATCGTTGCTGGCGTAGTTGAACCCACGAACGGTCACCGTGAAAGGTCCGGTAGTCGTATACACGTATGTGTGATTAATTGTAGTGAGTGAAGCGACGTTGGCCAGAATCGTGGGATTGTCACCGAGGATCACTCCCGAGCAGGCTGCTCCTTGGTAGACGACTAGAGGAGAACCGTCCCCCATGTCCCACTCAAAGCACGACCTGTTTCCGAGCTGTGCCACCTTCAGGTAAAACGTCACGCTCATGTTCCAGTAGAAGGGTACCAGTGAAGTGTCGACCTTAAGCGAGTCGAGAACAACGTTATCCGTGAGAGTCACGTAGCCATACTTGATGACGGTGAAGTTGCTGAGGTCAAAGCTTTCACTGTGCAGTGATACGGTCAGTTCGATCACATACTTTCCAGCCATTTGACTTTCCGCAGGGCAGTCGAAGAGCTCAGCGTCTGGAACGGTCTGCAGCGAGTTCTTCTGAAGGTCGTTTGCGGCGTAGAGCTTCCACTGACGTGTCGTGTAATCGCTCTTCATGCAGTCGACTGTCATGCTGCTGTTGACCTTGAATCCCATCATCACTGTTGTGGTGTAAGGGGTTGACTGACTGGTGTAGGCGTCCTCAACTGCCACGACTGGTGTGAAGCAAGTCCACTCCGATGCAGTGACGCTCATGCTAAGGGTGTCGTTGCTGATCGTGTTGAATGCGTTTACTTTGATGGTGTAGGTTCCTGGCTGAGAGTAGAAGTAAGTGTGGTTGATTGATGACAGCGGACTTGTGAACTTCACGATGGTCGGATTGACCATTGATGATGCCGCACCGGAGCAGGGCGTGTCTTGGTACAGGAAGTGGGGTGTTCCATCTCCCATGTCCCACTCGAAACACGATCCGGATCCAAAGTGCGCGATGTTCAGGTAGTACGTCGTCGTTTTGTTGAAGTAGATTTTAGTACCGGTCGGGTAGGACAAGGATTCGAGTTTAACGATGTCGATGTCCAGGAAAATAGTTGCTGAAGCGGACGAAGCCTGGTTATAGCAGATGGCTACAACGCTCTGGTTGCCGTATTCAGTGCTCTTAAAGTTGTACGTGAACGTGAATGGAGTTGATTGGTCGAGTAGACTCACCGATGCGCTGACGGGATAGGGAGCCAGTCCAGCGGTCCAGTTGCAGTAGATGTTGGGCAGCGGTTTCTGATCCACCCCGGCGCCAACGCTGAAAGTGACCGGACCTGGGACCCACGTCAGAGTACCGACCATCGCAAGAGTTATGCTTTTGACCTTCTCCAATACGGTAAGGGTGATCGTAGGAAAAGCGGAGGAGCTGACGAGATTGGATGCGTTGAAGTTGACGTTGTAGGTTTTCTGCACGGTGAAACTGTGATTGACGCTGAACGGTTGAGCGTTTCCCATTTTGGTCGGCCATATCTCGACGGTAGATGGCGTCCCATCGCCCCAGCTTAACGCAATCTTAATGTCTGATCCAGTCGAGACGAATGCTGTGTACGTGGCGATGTCTTCGGTCGTCGTGTATCTCGGACCGAAAACGTAGAATCCGGTTATCGGTTCCTGGATGATTATGCTGGATTCAAAGGAGTTGCAAGTCGGTGAGTCATCGAGGTACATCCTTCCGCTGGCGTTGTACACGTCTGGCACGATGTAGGCGTGCGAGAGAATGTTGGATGGCATGATTGATACAATAGTGTAGCAAATATCGGTCATCATCGTTGAGTCACCGAAGTCGACGGCCAAGACGCTCCATTTGGTTGCCAGGTTGGAGTCAGTTGAGGCGATCACGCTCTGGTTTGTCGGCGACAGGCTGGGAAATGGCGGAACGAAGGAACAGCCATTGCTCCATTCTGGAAAAGGGTTAAGTTAATGCCCTTTATAAAGACAATCGCCAGACAGTAGCACTCCATTAAAAGAACGTATAAGGTAAACTTTAAACAACCTAGACATCTATAGCCTAAGCGTATCTAAACATCGTCGTATATCTAGCACTGTGAACGACCGCTATTCGATCGACCGCAGGGTGAGAATTGCCGGGGGTTGTGGGATTCAACCCCCAGTTTTATTTTCCTACAGTTCTCATGCTGATCGGAAGACTCAGTGGACTCTTCTAAGTCTAGGCAAAAGCCTTCTTGTTATCTATGGCTTAGGTTACCCCGCCTGTCAGCTGCCTGCAGATTTGTTATGAGCACCCTTAATTGTCGTGTTATGGCGCCATATAAATTGTCGTATATATCATTATCCAAAGTATATATAAGCTTAGGCTACATAATATGTAATAACAATAGGTTATCACATTTCGGTGTGACCTTGCGCGCGTAAGAAATTAAGGTAATAGTAGTAGTAGTAGTAGTAGTAGTAGTAGTAGTAGTAGTAGTAGTAGTAGTAGCAGCAGCAGCAGCAGCAGCAGCAGCAGCAGCAGCAGCAGCAGTAGCAGTAGCAGTAGTAGTCTACTAGCTATTCTAGACTCTAGACAAGAGGAACAGTGGAACACTGATTGAAGAGAACTGAATTGAATGATGAACTAGTGAATTGACTTACTAGGCTGGATGCATAGGGTTAAAAACAGCCCTATCATACGACTCAAAGCTTTAGGCTTAGGCCTACTTGTCTTCATTTCTTCAAGAATAGGAAATCACAACGTCAAATAACAGCCCAGGCTTGTTCCAAGATTTTCAAAACGTCTCACGTGAAGCTGTGCAAACAGTTTTTCACAAAGTTGTTGAAGTTCGTTTCTTGCAGGCTTCCTTAATTTGTCAACGGAATCGTAAGCTCCGAATTTCGAAAGCGCCACTTTAAAGCTCAGCGCTCGGGCACCAGCTTATTCACGAGCGTCGATTTTTCGCAGCCAATTTTCACATGCCGAGAGTAGGCCTAGCGGTCGTAACTTTTCGATCTTCAGTAATGTTTATGATGAATCTTAAGAATTTAATCGTAATCTTCAAATTTCTTAGGCGCCACTCGAAAGCCAAGCGCAGTGCACCAGCTTATTCACGAGCGCTGACTTATCAATGTATGCCTGTCATTCTTCGTCAATGTAAGTTGTAGGCTACCGTCTTTAGCGATTCCGTGCCTCAGAAGCAAAACGATGGAAAGCTCATGCTGCTCTTCAAGATCATATCTGTCCACTGTCTCCATAGCGACAACATCAACAGCAGCGACAGCAACAACACATGGAGCAGCGTCGAGTGGAGTCTTGACTACGATCTAAAACCGTGAGAACTTGTTTTTCCTTTGAAAGGCGTTGATGATGCGACAAACACATGCAACAATCGTGAATCGACCATTATTCGTTTATTCGTCTGAATGGGTTCACTGATGCGATTTCGTTTTGTTTTATCTGTTAATTAAGATCGTTGGTTGGGGCTATTCACAGGCACTACGCATTCACTCGATCGACGAATGTGGATTCATATTCATTCATTCATTCATTTTGTTCTTTCATTTATTCATTCATTCGTTCATTCATTTTGTTCATTCTAAGAGGTAAAAATTAGAAACAAATTGAAATAATGAAAATTTGGGCACGACTGGGAGCGCCTCTGAACGGTGCTTTAAACTTAGGCCTATATAGACGATTAAATTCGGTGCAATACAAAACAATATTATAGCGGTAGGGTACAGCGCGTGATGAAGGATAATTTTATACAGGGGCGTATACAGAAATTTCAGAAAGGGGGGCAATTAAATTTTCGGTGATCTTTGTCCGAAAAAATCTGATGACCTTTTTAGTCATACGGCCGAATGTGTGAAAAATATAGCCTACCCTATCATTAATTTTTCCATCTCTTCAGAATATGCTATGACCTCTCTAGTCGTGCATTGATTTAAAGGTTCTTGAAACCACATATGGGGGCATGTCCAGGGCCGGCCTTAGCTATAGGCAAAGTAGGCAGTTGCCTAGGGCGCCGCAGGCTTGAGGGGGCGCCGCGGCACCGGCAAATTTATTTTTTTACACTATATTCTTTTAAACTCAAGACTTTCGCTAATGGAAAGAATTTAAAATAATTATTGATGCATTGCACCTGTTCAGGCTGGCCTAATTCAGTTTCAAGGACTGCATAAATTGTACATGTAAGCTATATCGACAAATAAAATTCGATTTTTAACGGCATTCCGTAGGCTACTCTTTGTTTTAAGAGACAGAAGTTAGAATACGCGACGCTCAATTTTTATAGTGAAGATGTTGCAAGAAATTAAAATAATTAGGCCTAATGTATGAAATGGGAGTGGGCCTATAGCTGACTATAAAGATGAGATTACAACATTACAGCCTGCCCTTTATTCAAATTCAAATAAATAGTCTAGTAGGGACGACGATGAATAAAGGACAGCATAGCTGAGGCAGGGCCGAATTTAGGCGTAGACAAAGCAGGCAGTTGCATGGGGCGCCAAGTTCTAGGGGGCGCCATTCCCATCAAAGAGGGCGCCATTTCCACAAGAGTGTATTTTAATATTTTTAAACTTAGGCTATATCATTCTCCACAAAATTGAATATTAACAAGCCTTCTTTGTAGGCATACTGATAAAGAAATTATAATGAAATTACTCAGTAGGGCGTAAAAGACCGTAGTTAGGGGATGTTTTGGGTGTTTGAACACCCCCCCCCCCCAATGAAATAATGTAAAAATGAAATCGGCCTAATTTTGCATTTGCTAGCACATGACAGAGTGTAATGTAATTTTTAGCAGAAAATAGTCTAAATAGCGGAAAACAGTGTTTTTTGGACGTCAGAAAATTCCACGAATAACAAAAGTAGCCTAGTCAGAAAATTTCGCCCAAAAATGTCGGCCGCAGTGTTCACACACCTCAAATTCACGGTCAAGAAAACACCCCCGAAATAAAATCCTGGCAACGGCCTTGTGATTCTGACGTGGGCTGAACAATGGAGTGGAAAACTAAGGGCGCTAAATGTAGGCCTATGCTTGGGGCGCCAAACGTTTGCCTTGCCTAGGGCGCCATTTGGGCTAAGGCCGGCCCTGGGCATGTCCCGTGCAATTTTGAAATGAGGGCCATGGCCGCGGATTGGCACCCTGGGTCCGCTCATCCGCCCCTGGTTTGCTAAGCCCTATGGCCTAACTAAAACAGTTTAGGGCAGAGGTGTCCGTATCCCTTTTCCCCTCTGCAGTCGGTCGATTGTCGACAGACGAAGGCGCGGTGGTGTAGTGGTGGCGTCGTTGCCTTGGAACCAGAAGGTTCGAGGATCGAATCCACCTTGCCGCGTAAGGACCTTGGGCAAGTCCTTCACTCACAATTGCTCAACGCTTCGGGGTGAAACTCCGATGCAGTGTCCGCTCTGCATTCAGGAGCGCCTCTGAGTAGTGAGAGCTTAAAGAAGCGCTATATAACCAGTGTTGTTGAAAGTATCGGGAAAAAGTAAAAGTAAAATGGATTTTAATTACTTAAGTAAAAGTAAAAGTACTCGTCACAAATTTTACTTAAGTAAAAGTAAAAAGTAACTCCTTCAAATAATACTTTTAACGTAAAAAGTAAAAGTACTGAGTCTTTCTGTAAGCTTAACTCAATCGATTTTTAACCTTCAAAAATACTAAATTCTCGAAATGGCACTTATCGTTTAGTCTAGTACGCACGCTTCCGATTCATTGTTAGCACAATGCACAGCTGAAGAGTCGTTCTGCTGCAGAAATGGCCGTGCATCCAGCGTGCACCACCCATCGAAAATCTATTTTTAGGCATGCAAATTTGAATAAGTTGCCTTAGCTTAGCGAAACGAAATGTTAATTAGCGCTTTGAAGTAACGAACATTGTAACGAGTGTCGCATAAATTGTAACGAAGTAAAAGTACTGAAATATGGGTAAATTTTTACTTCGTTGAAAGTAAAAGTATTTAATTTTTTCGATACTTCGTTACATGTGAAAGTACTCAAACTTTTACTTAAGTACAGTAACGCGTTACTTTTACTTCGTTACTGTACAACACTGTATATAACAAGTGCACGTGCAAACAAACAGACAAAAGATGACATCTTGATTATCAAATTTCATTAGGCCTATGTGCTATAATAATTATAGGACTCATGAGACATTCACGGAGCAACTGAACGGTAGAAGAATTAATGTGGATTTATGAGGACAATGACAGTATATAGGCTATTATTGTCGACAAAGGACGGAGACAATCAAGTACATAGGCGACAATGGCGGCAGATAATAATATTAACAAAGCTATAATGACAATAACGATAATAAATTATTTATGGCCTAACGCTCGACTCAAACAGAAGAGTGAAGACAATGGGAATTATTGCAAATGATCGTCGACGGTTTGAAAGTGATTACAATCTGCGCTCTGCCTCTAGCGGGGAGCTTCTGGTTCATCGTCGGCCTCGTGTTAGAACTTCATCCTGTTTCAGTTGTAGACCATACTAACTAGCCTACCGTTTGAGATACACGTAGCCTACGTACCACACCTCCCGTTACTGTAGCCTACATAATTATATTGTATAGGCCTACCTGTATACGTTAATTTGAATCATCAGCGTTTTACAAGATTTCCGAAGAGTTTTTGTACACCACGGTTGGACTGGGAGTGCCTCTGAGTGGGCTGCTTGCATGAAGGGTGCTATGTGAATTCTTGAAGTGAATGAATGAATGAATTCAGGCACCCATGGGCACCACCGGTACGCCCCCCTCTTCGGAAAGGTATCGCAAGGCCATATAGGGTGCTCGCCTTACTGGCCGCATATCCAAATTCAGTCACATCTCCATGCTGCAGTCCATGCGTGATTCAATGACCTTGAATTCGAACATTGGCTCCCGATCTTGGCGCGAATAAGACACATGCATGCTACATATATACGTCCTGCATGCTCCTATAGTTAGGCATGCTAGCCCCTGCCAGGTTTAGCGCCCATTCGTAATCGTAATCTCCAGACTTCTAAAGCGCCACTCGAAAGCCAAGCGCTGGGCACGCACGGGGCACCAGCTTATTATTCATGAGCGCTGCGTCGATCGAGTCAAAGGGGATGTCCGTAAGAGATTGCGATTCATGTCATTGTTATTGGTCCGGTTCGAGCTCATGAGGGCTTAAAGTGTGGCTGGACGGTCATGGACGGCTTCCATGCACTTATTTTAAAATTTTAGCGACGCATAGGCCATAGGCTACGTCGACCTGCCACTTAGCCTATTGGCCAGCACAGCCTGAAAAGGTAGGCCTAATTAAGGGGCATAGGCCTACAAATTACAGGCACTTATTTTGGAAGGGTAGGCCTAAGGGGGGGAACGGACATTTACCCCCCCCCGGACATATTCCCCCGGACATATTCCCCCCGGACAATTACCCCCCCCGGACGTTTTTCCCCCCGTTTTTGACTAGGACATTTACCCCCCCCCCGGACAATTTCCCCCTCTGTACATATTATAGGTTAGGCATCATGAGGGTTGGTTAGGTTCAGGTTAGGCATCGTGAGGGTCGGTTAGGATCAGGTTAGGCATGGTGAGGATCGGTAAGGGTTAGTGATAGGGTTAGTGCAGTCATTCATTAACATAGGTCAGGCATCGTGAGGGTAGGTTAGGGTCAGGTTAGGCATCGTGAGGGTCGGTTAGGGTTAGTGATAGGGTTAGTGCAGTCATTCATTAACATAGGTTAGGCATCGTGAGGGTCGGTTAGGGTCAGGTTAGGCATCGTGAGGGTCGGTTAGGGTTAGTGATAGGGTTAGTGCAGTCATTCATTAACATAGGTTAGGCATCGTGAGGGTCGGTTAGGGTCAGGTTAGGCATCGTGAGGGTCGGTTAGGGTTAGTGATAGGGTTAGTGCAGTCATTCATTAACATAGGTTAGGCATCGTGAGGGTCGGTTAGGGTCAGGTTAGGCATCGTGAGGGTCGGTTAGGGTTAGTGATAGGGTTAGTGCAGTCATTCATTAACATAGGGACCCTTATGGGGGGGGGAAATGTCCTAGGTCGGGGGGGAAACGTCCGGGGGGGGGGGTAAATGTCCGGGGGGAATATGTCCGGGGGGAATATGTCCAGGGGGGTAAATGTCCTACATCCGCCTAAGGGGCGTCCTGCAGGCACTTATTTTTCAACACTTTAATCACTGCATGGTCGAGCCTATATAATAATATTATTATAAATACCATGTACTTTGACTAAATTGATGTAGGCATAAAAATTATAGGCCTACGTAGCCTACGTGCAATTAATTAAGCCACTTTCTGCAAGGTCTTCGAACACGCCTTGTTAATTCGTTCTGCTGACCGCCTTGATTTGTTTATAGGCCTATATCAGCGGTTCCCAACCCGTGGCCCGCGGGCCAAAAGTGGCCCGCCAGGCCTACGAAAATGGCCCGCCAAGCCTAAAAAATTTCCCTCATCTCTCGAAGATAAAAAAAAATTATGAAAAATTGACAATTTTGACAGGATAGAACACATAATTATTTTCTATTACAAATTATTTTATTTTGATGTCTATAAATAACATCAAACTTTCTATTTTGAATCAATTATAACAATTTTATATGCTTTTAGTTAAGTAAATTTTAGCATTGTGGCCCCCTAATGTCCTTGAACTAAGAAAAAGTGGCCCGCTTGTCCTCCAACTTAGAAAAAGTGGCCCTAAGGTCCAAAAAGGTTGGGAACCACTGGCCTATATCTACCTTGGTCAATCGGGCTTTTGCTATCGTAGGTCCCTCAATGTGGAATCACCTTCAGATCCATCTGGAATTTGTGGCAAGATTCTGGCGGGAAATTTCTCTGCATCCTTTCGCTCATGGGCGTCCGCAGCGGGGCGCAAGGGGGCGCAAGTGCGCCCCCTGGATTTTTCGCATAGTTGCACATAAATTTAGATTATTTTGGTTGTGATTGTTACAACGCGATTTTCAATGTGATTATCGATTCGTTCTAGAAGTTGAACCCATATATCTTTCTTTGGGCGCATTATGTATAGTTAGGCTATAGGATTCTCTCGTGGTAATATGGAAATTCAAACTGTCACCCATTAAATTTAGACCATGTGGCAATTATTTAAAAGTTTGCGCCCCCCTAGAAAAATTCCTGCGGACGCCCATGCTTTCGCTGCTTGAAGACCTTTATCTTTTCATTGGCCTGTCACGCTGAGAGCGCTTCTGAATAGCTCTGCTGTGAGAAACGCTTTAGGAAAAAATGTAAGGATATGAGATTAGAGTAGGCTAGGCCTATAGCCTATTAGATTAGATCATTGGGGCATTAGGCCTATATAGGCCTATAGGCCTACTTTCAATAAATGACACATACAGAACGTGCAGCTTTAAGGCAATATTTTACAGATTTAGGCCTAATCATGTTTATGAAACAGGTTAAGTTTCTTAGTCGCACAGTAGGGGATATATTTTCGATGATTGTTGCGCGCTGTTTTTAGGTGACGCCTATTAGGCCTAGGCCTAGTGTAAATTTACAGAGAAGAGGTCGTTGTTAAACATGCATGTATGCAGTCGTAATTAGTAATATTACGGTATCTACCATAGTCTATTGAAACTACGCCGCGCTGTCGTCGTGTGCCCTTCCATTTTTCGGTTTACCTTCTGTGCCTTTATTTTCACTCGGCTTTCTCTTCAAAATTGTGATCAAACTACGGATGATTTTTGGATGAATATTTAAGCAGCGAAAATAAACGAGTAGGACAAGAATTTAAGCAATTTTAAAGGCTTCAAAGTTTGTTGACAACTACGCTTCATGAGGGGCGTGTGCATCAGTTTATAGAAGAGTTAAAGTTGTATTTTTAGACGACTATGTACACAATTGGATTTGGAAATATATTTCAATAAACTTGGATGTCAGGAGAATGCAGACGATTGAGAGGAAGGTAAGTGACAATGAATGAAACTATATCTGACATAACTATGATAAAGTGAGACTGTTACGAGAATTACATACGGATAAAATGACTTGTACTTGGTCATGTTTAGTATGGTAAGTCGCCTGAACAAAATTGGTGCCCCAAGGTGAAAAACGTGTTGAATACGAATTCTGGTATCGATATGAATCAGACATTTGGCCTTGGGTAAAACTGTATCTTAGCGTATTAATTATTTTATTATAGAGTTACCTAATTGCTATTAAATGAAGGACATAGTTAAGTAACACTGAAACAATTTACTAAACCAAATTATATGAACAAAGTATAAATAAATCCTACTGCTGAAATATTGTTTTTCATTAGAGAGGGTCTCCTATTTGTTTATTAGCCATATTTTCTCCTGTTTGCTACCATGTAAAAGTTGAGTCTCCTTTGTCTGCATTGTTTGTTTAGATCAAATTTCTTCTTCAAATTTAGGTGGTTTGCAAAAAATAATGGAAATGAACTCCTGTAAACACTAGACTGTCAAATTGATCATGTACAAAATAGATGCCGTATGGTCTGCGTATTACTGAATACTGATGATACAGAAATTAACAGCTAGTTGTTGAGCCTGAGTCTACACCTGTGTTGCGATTCTCTACATTAGGGCAACTAATAGCGACTTTTAAGAGGTTCATAAAGGACATTTCAAAGCCTTTAAATTTAAATCTTGAATCTGCACCTGAGGTTTGGACTTGATGGCCAGCACTTAATCCTTCCATGATGTCATCGTCATTTACAGAGTAATTACGCAAAATATTTTTGAGTGGTTCATCAGTCCCGAATCGTGTGTGTGTGTGTTGAGTGTGTGTGTGATCGTAATGACTGTAATTACGATTCTGGTCATGCCGTAATTTGAGTTCCCACTGATGTAATTATGATCACTGTGACATGCAGCAGATCATGAGCACTGGCAGTTAAATGGGTGACTGTGTTTGTGTGCGGTTGATTTTTCTTGTGGCCATGGACTGAAAATGCGAAACTAACAGCAGCAATGTTTTGAATATAATGCAGTATCCAATTTATAATATAGCATCCCAAGTGAAGATATCAACTGAGAACAGAAAAGCAACCAGAAGCCAAATCCAACTGACTTTTCTAGGCTTAGGGATTGTAGCAAACAATGTATGGTTATTGTTACTGACGTCTCGGTAAATCGTAAACAGTATGGCCGCCAACGAATGCAATAAAATTAGAGTGCCGCCTATGGACGATATCGCAACATGCATCCCAACATGCAAAGCGTGAGGGTCGGTTAGGGCTCAGGTTAGGCGTCGTGAGGGTCGGTTAGGGTTAGTTTTAGGGTTAGTGCAGTCATTCTGATGAAATTGAAGCGTGCTTTAATTTTCGCGGAAATATTGGGCCGTATGTCGGGCCGCTCTGTTATGCACGCATCTACGGCGGCCATACTGTTTACGATTTACCGAGACGTCAGTCACAATCACCCAATGTATTACACATAATCAAGTTGAAGAAGAAGAGGAGAAAAGTAATCCCTTCTCTTTGAGTGGGAAGCAGCCATGGGTGTGAAGTAGTTCCAATTTGTAATTGGCTTCAGCATATATGGGTAGTTGGGTACGTAAGTAGTCCTCTCCTTGCTGTCTGATCTTTCCAGTCACAATTTCTGGTCAGTATGCTCATCAAAACTGACTCTGCTAGGGGGGGGGGATGGAGCAGACTGCTTGAAACAGATTTCAGCCCTGGTGGGGGATTTGAACCCTTCTCGGTGGACAGCCAAGTATGCCGTCAGACCACTAAACTCTCTCACTGGCTATT
The DNA here is from genome assembly GCA_945859605.1 of Lumbricus rubellus. Taxonomy (NCBI): domain Eukaryota; kingdom Metazoa; phylum Annelida; class Clitellata; order Crassiclitellata; family Lumbricidae; genus Lumbricus; species Lumbricus rubellus. The sequence goes on along the minus strand of OX243811.1, from coordinate 9,768,998 downwards.
ATAAAAACTGGATGTCTGTCAGCCAATGACTGGGCATTGGAAATTGTTCATGCAATTAGTGATATGGATAAAATTGGGCAAATTCACCCACAAAGCTGACAGTTACCTGCCTCGTGATCTGTAACCTTTGTGCATGAGCCAAGTGAAGACTAAGGCCTAAAAAAAATGTTGTGTTTCCGGTAACATAGCTAAAAAAAATTGGGTAGGTAGGTCGGAAAATATTTTTATTTTGGTAAAATATTTTTATGCAGTGACTATCCGAAAAAGTATACCCCACTAGTCTTTTTTGCACGCTGAATCAAAGTACGTGTTCTAAGCAAGTATGAACTGCCTATTTCCTGACAGTCTGCACCTAAAACTGCTCTAGAAACAGTCCTATTAATTTCATTTTGTTGACGTCCCTTATGTTATGTCAATACAAATGTTAAAAAAATATTTTTTGAAAAAAAATTTAATTTAAATTTTTTTTTTTTAAAAAAAAAAATTTTTTTTTAATAAATTTTTTTTACAAAAATATTTGGGTCGCGGCCGTAAAAATGGGTCTGTCGGGTTACCGGAAACACAACAATTTTTTTTCTACGCCTAACATGTGAATATCATGTTGTTACAGCTGAATTTCATGTGAACATCATATACTTGCAGCTGAATTTCATGTGAATATCATGTGCTTAGAACTGATTGTAATGTGAATTCTATGCACCTAGAGCTGTATTTCAGCAGCTCTAGCTAAGAATGTTATTTGTATATTGAATGAGTGTTGTAAGTTCTTTGAATGTCTGTTCTTTCAGCCATCTGCTCTGAAGTCAGTTCAGCTCGATCACTGTAACAGACTTCAGCAGAAGTATCAGCAGGACATAGAGCTTCTCGATGATTTAAGGTTTGACATATTCAGAGTGTAACTATCAAAGATTAATAGTGAATTAGGCCAATTTTAGGCCAGTGGGAAAAGTGAACGCATGAATTAGTCTGTTGTCTCAGTCTCTTGTAATTTTAGTTGGTTTCCATTTCCTGGTGACTTTACACTTGCTTATAATATTATATGCACACACACACATTCATGCACTCGTGCATACACACACATTCATAGATTCGCACAAACTCTGAATATGGTGTATAATAACTGTCCGTTCTGACGTTAATAGTTGGGCTTCACTTTGCTTTTGAGACCTTGCCAGTAGTGTCACTTTTCTGCTTATCTGATTGCTGTTTGCTTATCGATTAAGACATTTGTTCTTAATGACTTCAGCATCTTTTAAATTCGTGCAGGCGCTGCTTTTGTGAAATACTTAAAGGGTGCTGTAGCAATTTCCTTAATTCGTACATACATACATACATACATTCGCTTAGATGCTGTGTAGGCCAAGTGTTTTAGTTGTCAAAATAGCACTGAGAGATCAAGAGTTTTAATGATTACCAAAGTACTTGAACGAAGGTCAAATTCTTATATTGTTGATATGTTCTATTTGATAAAATTATGTTGTTTGCAGAACAACTGACTACTCTGACAAGAGATAAATTGTAGTTTCAGGACTTTTTAAATTGACATGTATCAATTGACACAACAAAACCAGAAATTTTAAAATTATTACCGTATTGATCAGAAATTTGGGCACGTGTATCGTAAGTGGGGCATGGTGGTGTAATGGGTATGTTCTGTGCCTTGGAGCTGGAAAGTTGTGGGTTTGAATCCACCTCAAGCTGCCATGTAGGGCCCCTAAGCAAGTTCCTCACTAGCAATATTTTGCGCATGCGCTTCGGCGTGGAACTTCGATTCAGTGTCCGTGCTGTAGTCATTAGCGCCTGAGTAGAAATCTATAACAAATGCTCATACATACATAAAACAGAAAACATAATTTACAGAACGTATTGCACTTTGGTTTGCAGAAATAATTGTAAGCTACGTTTTGTCGATTGCTTTGGGTCTTCTTTTTGTTGGTAGTCCAGTGTTAATGCCAAGAAATGACATATTTTTTGCATTCCACGGGTTAAAATGCGGACGACGACTTTTTTAGTTACTTATTTGAGGGGGGGGGGGTTTAGAAGAACTAGATGTTGAACTTACAACATCCCACCACTGCATAGATCCTTACATTCATTTCTTAAAACTAGGTCCCTGTGCAAATTTCTGATAATCCATTGAAGTATTTGTAAAGCACAGAACTTCCTCATGCATGACATTGCTTAAACATTATAAATAAATGCTAACTTGTATATATTCTAAGCCCTGGTAAAACACGGCTACCTAAATATTATGCAAATACAGCAAGGGTAAAAATCCGGCCAGGGTAACTGGGTGCATAAGGAATAGATACCTGATTGGATAGTTAAGAAGGTGTCCAAAAACCGCTCATGAGTGTTGGTTAAGTTACCTATATAATAGGCCATGTAGCTATAGATGATATCCTTCAGCTATTCATTTCCACAGTACCCTATTCCTATTGACTTCTTGAGACTATGGAAATCTTGCTGTATGTGCTTCACTGAATGATACCTCTGACCCAGTGACTTTGCAGGCCGTAGACAACTGGGGGATGTTGTTGCAACAATCTGCTTGCAATAAGTATTATCGTTCCTTCATACATTTTCCGGTTAATTATGATTTACACTGAAGTGCCACCCTTTGAGTGGATGCCCAATGCTACCCTGGGTGGCCAGTTTTAAAGCTATTATGGATTGTACTGAAATCTGATTGATTTGATCTGTTTTTAGGTTATTTATGCGACAGAGAGCAGTCATTGAAAAAGTCTATGCACAAGTGAGTCATTGTGTTCAATAAATAGCACTATTGTGTCTCGGTTTTGTCAATTCCTAGCCGTAGATATGGTGGGTCTGGTGCTGAGGTTACCTGGTTCTTTTAACCCAGCCAGAAGTTTTACAGTGCAGCGCTGTAGTCGGCCCAACTGTCTGGAATAGATTGTTTGGTACCTTATGACATGATCTCATTGGTCTTTTCCTGTTTTCCTTATTCCTGTTCACCTACTCTGTAAGTGCTTAGAAACCATTTATTAGATGTTACTTTCGCATTATTTGGGTAACGGGAGCACAGGCCTGTGGAGAGTCTTGTCTTGAAGAGAGTCTGTACGAACCTGTGATTACAATTACAGTTTTAGGAGAGTTCTATGGGAAGTTGTTAAAAAATTCTGATGTTAGATTTAATGAAGCATGTCCACTTTGAAGTCTAAGTCCGGAGGGATGGGCATGCTTTATTACACAATGCACAATTGCAAGGTTTGAAAGAAAGATATTAAAACAAAGGCAGACCCAGACTGAGCACTGCTGCGACATAGCTGATGTCGGGAACTGATGATGATGATGATGATGATGATGACGACGATGAGAAGCATTTTTGAAGTTTGAGAAAACTAAAATTCTGTTTCGGATCGCATTTTCGAGCAGGCTGAAAGTTTTAGCTGTTTCAGATCTCGCCTCAGTTTCAGTTGGTTGTCTGGTTTAGTTCTTGCCAAGCGCAGTATTACCGCTGTTCTTTGGAAACTATAAAATTAGATTAGTCTGCTTGATATCTTATCTGTGGGTGTGGGTTCTAGTTTTCTGAGCAACTGTGTAGGATCAGTGGCACTGTGGCGTGTCAACACTCAACACCGACTCAACTCTATATACTCTACTCATACTTAGTTCTCGTTTTAGTCAACAGCCTTAACATCTGTCCTTTTCCATCAGGGTTGGGTTGGGTCGGGAGTGCCATTGGGTAGAAATCTTGAAGCGACGATATGCACATTTTTCCAAAAGAATGAATGACTGAGTGAATGAATGAATGTTGTGTAATAATTTTAATCTTACCAAAAGTAGCTTTGCGTATGTTTGATTCTGTTAACAGGCAGCATATAGTCACTGGTTTATTTCTTGCCATGAGCTGTTGGAAATGGCATGTCTTGTGCTTTGTTTGTGCAGATGTGTGGGTGTTTACTTAGAGATCTGTGTACATTTGCACACTTATTCTCTTGAAGTGGTGCCATAGAAATTCTTGAATAAATGAATGAATGAATGAATGAATGAATGAATATGTTTGTACATACGCAGAGTAGAGAGGTTTATGTATGAGTATACATGTATGTATAATTGTATATGTGTCTGTATTTGCTGTCATAAAGAACATTTATTCCCATAGAGTTGCTGAGAAGGAAACTGTTTTTGTGTCCCATATCTGTGTCCAGAAAACGCAAGAGGAGCTGTTCTAGCTGATTATTAATCTCTGTTTTGTTGTAAATTACTGTTTCTTGTTTGAGTTAAAAAACAAAAACCTGAACTTATCTTAAAATTCTTGATATGTTGTGTTTCCGGTAACAGAGCTAAAAAAAATTGGGTAGGTAGGTCGGAAAATATTTTTATTTTGTAAAATATTTTTATGCAGTGACTATCCGAAAAAGTATACCCCACTAGTCTTTTTTGCACGCTGAAACAAAGTACGTGTTCTAAGCAAGTATAAACTGCCTATTTCCCGACTGTCTGCACCTAAAACTGCTCTAGAAACAGTCCTATTAATTTCATTTTGTTGACGTCTCTTATGTTATGTCAATACAAATGTTTTAAAAAAATTTTTAAAAAAAATTTAAAAAAAATTTTTGAAAAAAATTTTTTTTTGAAAAAAAATTTTTTTTTAATAAAATTTTTTTACAAAAATATTTGGGTCGCGGCCCTAAAAATGGGTCGGTCGCGTTACCGGAAACACAACACTTTTTTTACGCCTCATGGTTTGGTGCTACTGGTCATGAAGTGCATAAATATTACTATGAATGATACTTATCATATTGCCTTTCAAGTACTTTACGACAGGGACACTTGTCTCTTGCCTTGCTGGGTTCAGTGTGGCAATAAACCCTGTGAAACTTTGACTAATTGGTTTTTATGATGTTGCTGTTTTAGTCATTATGCAAATTAGTTCAACAGTATTTGGCGAAGAGGCAGTTTCCTGCAAAAACTCCCGGCGATTCGGACAATGCGGACCATCCAGCCAACAAGTGCGTACATTTCAAAATCGGTTTAATACTAGTTTCTGGCTAATTGTGTCGTATACAACAATATAAAACCTCTCCTGTATTACTTTCGCTTTTAAGCAGTTAATGGTACTGAGAACTTTGCATTTTTCAGAGCGTGCATAATCTTTGTGCTTCATGATGGTATAATATGCGGTTGGTACATGTTGACACCTGGTGGAGTGATTCCGTGTTTCTGAAGTGGACTTAATGAACTTATTTTCTTTATTTACTGACTGGATTGGTTTAGTTATCCCATCGATTCATTCCTTCTTTGATTAGAAATGGGTGTAATAGGCATTGCTAATTAAAAAGTAAGTAAGTAAGAATATTCTTTAAAAGACCACCAGCAAACACACAGTAGTTCACAGAGAAAGTAAAAAATAGAAAAACATTTATGTAAAGTTATACAGCATTCGCATAATAAAACTTAGTAACTTAATAGTTATAATTATAACAACTGTGGGTTAATTTGAAAACACTTGTCTCTATTGCCAAGATGTCTAATTTTGCATCATCATCATCATCATCATCATCATATATGCAACTATCTTATGATTCTAATGTTCTTGTTAGTTAGTTCAAATGAATAAGTGTGTCAAATGATATTTGCTTGCAAGTCATGCCAATTAAATCCAATTGGTTAATTGTTCTGAGTTCAAACATTTGGCAGAAATGACAATTATATCGTAAACAGCAATGTAGGGATACAACAGGAAGACCCAGAATGAACCAGGGTCGCACTTATTAGGTCCGCTTATGTATCATGAAACGAAAGTAGAATGGCAAGTGATTGGATTGACATTTATATTAAATTAAACTGGATTACGAGGTAAATAAACAGAACCAAATTGTAAACGAATGACAAGAACGTTAATTTGTATAGAAAGACAAAAACCTTGACTAGGTCAGAAAGACAAAAAGCCTTATAACTAATACAGAAAGACACAGGATAAAAAAACCTTTAGTAGTAAAACAGAATATCATTTGCTGATTATGTGATATTATATGATCAATTAGAATGGTGGGCATTGATTTTTTAAGTGACAACACACTGAGAAAATTACGGATATCGTGAGATAGACTATGTTCCAAACAGAGGGTCTAGCACATGTACGGTAATTGAAAACAGTCGAGAATTACTGGTAGTGTGAGCAAATGGCCTCTGTAATTACCCCTTGATCTAGTATATTGATCATGAAGGTCAGATGAACTAAGAAAGCGTACTGAAGTAGTCCCGGAATTGAATTGACATGCCCTGCAATGCATGGGCTTTGTGTCCAGGACCTTTGAATGTGTCAGCTGCCAACCTAATAACTGACATGTGGAAATGAGTGCTTCCATGGTCCACTAGTCTAGCAGCATAGGGACATTACTCTGTACTTTGCATTTAAGCATTCACATTTTACTGTCTTTCTTTATCCAGACTTTGCAATGGCAACATTTAAAATATTTAAGATTTGATTTGTTCACATTTAAAAGTGAACCTTTATTGTCCCACGGGCAGACAACTTAATGAGAAAAACGTTTTTAATAAGAATGCTTTATGATGCCTAATTCTAAGTAAGCCAAAGTGTGGTTATGCAGTTGGATTAATAAAGAATATACTTACTTACTTACTTATTTTGATTTCAGATTCAAAGCTCTCATGTTGCCACAGACTAAATTGCATTTTCACAGTAGCAATAAATTATTTCACAATGTAATGTGCTAAAGCACATGGCTGACAGTCTTGTTAACTGGGTTCTTTATACTTTTTCTTTTAAGCAGTTTGCATAAAATATTAGATTATAGATAATTAACGAGATTAGACACGGCTGGACTAGATTTCGACTACTTGGTTTGATAGTGTCGCTGTTAGCTAGGCAGTGGCTCTATCTTCTGCACTGTCATGGAGGTCATCCGTGGGTCTTTGGACTGCCACATGCTTTAGAGTTTAGAAGCACTGAAGCTCAGCTGACGTTGTTCTGGAAAGGCATCAAGTGATTAAATGTGACTATGTCATTTGGGTTTAAATGTGACTATGGGGTCATTCCACGTCAAATCAACCAGGGGTGCACATCACACCCCTTTGGATTTTCCTGAAAATTTTTATACATAAACTACATGCAATATGAGGAATAACAGTGAAAATTTGAGCAGAATATCTCAAAATTTGACCGAGATATTAATTTTTGAAGTTAATGATCAAAAAACGTAGCACGAGAAAACGGCATGATCCACCAAGTTTGGACTGTTATATCTCGGCCATGAAACGAGCTAGAGGGCTGAAATATTTTTTGTGTAATCAGTTTTTTGTGCTCTTTCCAAATATGTCAGAACCTGGATTGTGCTAATTTTGGTTTTTAATATAAAAATTAGTAAATATAGCCCAGACGCCAATTCTTATTAAAGTTTTGGTATATCTTATCAGCAGGAAGAAATGAAATGTGATAATACTTGTACTGGTTTTATATTGAGGTACATTGGTGCTCATTAGACATATAGTCAGTACCTGATTAGTTTCATCAGTAGTGTGCTTTCCAAGGACGTTTTCCTATTCATGATCGTGAAAATGAGGTCTAAAGCCAGTCAAGAAAGTGACAATGTGTATCTTTTGAAATTGATGAAAATTTGCACATATATTGAGGACATTCAGATCTTTCATTGGTGCAAAATTCAGGATGGTGTTCAGCTCCATTTCTGAAAAATTATTTTTTGAAGTTGACCAATATTACTGTGTCGCGAGCAAATGGCATGATCCACCATGTTTGGACTGTCATATCTAGACCTAGAAATGAAGCAGAGGACTGATATTGTTGTCATGTAATCAGTTTCTTATGCTCTTTCCATGTCTGTAAGAATGTTGGTTGTATTTCTTGTGATTTTTAATTTATAAGTTTGTAAATATTGCACAAATGCCAATTTGCATTTATTCGGACATGAAAATGGCATGATCCACAATGTTTAGACCGTCATATACAGGCCAGGAAATGAACCAGAGGACTGATATTGTTGTCATGCAATCAATTTCTTGTGCTTATTCCATGTATGTAAAAATGTTGGTGGTATTTCTTGTGATTTTTAATTTATAAATATGTAAATTTGTAAATATTGCACAAATGGCAATTTACATTTATTCATACATGAAAACTGCATGATCCACAAGGTTTGGACTGTCATATGTAGACCAGGGAATTAACCAGAATACTGACATTGTTGTCATGTAATCATTTTCTAATGCTCTTTCCAGTTATAATATACAATTGTATTAAGAGTTGAATAAATGTAAACTGGCAGTTGTGCAGTATTTACAAATTTATAAATAAAAAAACCAAAAGAAATACAACCAACATTCTTACATAACTGAAAAGAGCTTTAGAAAATGATTACATGACAACAATGTCAGTCTTCTGGTTAATTCCCTGGTCTAGATATGACAGTCCAAACCTTGTGGATCATGAAGTTTTCATGTACGAATAAATGTAAATTGGCATTTGTGCAGTATTTACAAATTTATAAATAAAAAATCACAAGAAATGCAAGCAACATTCTTACATACCTGGAAAGAGCATAAGAAAATGATTACATGACAATAATATCAGTCCTCTGGTTCATTTCCAGGCCTGCATATGACAGTCCAAACATTGTGGATCATGCAGATTTTATGTACGAATAAATGTAAATTGCCATTTGTGCAATATTTACAAATTTATAAATTAAAAATCCCAAGAAATACCACCAAAATTTTTACATACATGGAATAAGCACAAGAAATTGATTGCATGACAACAATATCAGTCCTCTGGTTCATTTCCTGGCCTGTATATGACAGTCTAAACATTGTGGATCATGCCATTTTCATGTCCGAATAAATGCAAATTGGCATTTGTGCAATATTTACAAACTTATAAATAAAAAATCACAAGAAATACAACCAACATTCTTACAGACATGGAAAGAGCATAAGAAACTGATTACATGACAACAATATCAGTCCTCTGCTTCATTTCTAGGTCTAGATATGACAGTCCAAACATGGTGGATCATGCCATTTGCTCGCGACACAGTAATATTGGTCAACTTCAAAAAATAATTTTTCAGAAACGGAGCTGAACACCATCCTGAATTTTGCACCAATGAAAGATCTGAATGTCCTCAATATATGTGCAAATTTTCATCAATTTCAAAAGATACACATTGTCACTTTCTTGACTGGCTTTAGACCTCATTTTCACGATCATGAATAGGAAAACGTCCTTGGAAAGCACACTACTGATGAAACTAATCAGGTACTGACTATATGTCTGATGAGCACCAATGTACCTCAATATAAAACCAGTACAAGTATTATCACATCTCATTTCTTCCTGCTGATAAGATATACCAAAACTTTAATGAGAATTGGCGTCTGGGCTATATTTACTAATTTTTATATTAAAAACCAAAATTAGCACAATTCAGGTTCTGACATATTTGGAAAGAGCACAAAAAACTGATTACACAAAAAATATTTCAGCCCTCTAGCTCGTTTCATGGCCGAGATATAACAGTCCAAACTTGGTGGATCATGCCGTTTTCTCGTGCTACGTTTTTTGATCATTAACTTCAAAAATTAATATCTCGGTCATATTTTGAGATATTCTGCTCAAATTTTCGCTGTTATTCATCATATTGCATGTAATTCATATACAAAATTTTCAGGAAAATCCAAAGGGGTGTGATGGCAAATTGTCGTTTTACTGGTTGATTTGACATGGAATGACCCTATGTCATTTGGGTCATTTTGTCATGATCAGTCTCATTGTGACGTGAGTCGTCTGTGTTGGAAGTTTCTCATGAATATCTTATTTCTTTTTGTCTTTATCATAAAAGCACTCTTGTTGACTTTGTTATCATGTGCTTATGAAGCGGATGCTTGCGAAAGAATTGCATAATAGGGGAAATGTGAGCAAGTTGGTTAATAGTTGGCCCGTAAATGAGCAAGTTATATTGTTGATTTAGCATGTATGCTTGAACCGTACAGTAGTCCTATACAATGGTTCTGCCTATACTAGCCTAAACTGAATCTATAAAAACAAAGAATTGCATAATAAGGGGAAATGTGAGCAATTTGGTTAATAGAACTTTTGGCCTATAAACGAGCAAGTTAGATTGTTAAAAGTATGTATGCTTGAACCCTACAGTAGTCCTATATACAACAGTTCTGCCTATACTAGCCTAAACTGAATCTACAGGATGGTCATTGGCCAAGAATGATGCTCAGATAACTGGAAAAGTTGCCACTCAGATAACTGGAAAAGTTGCCACTCAGATAACTGGAAAAGTTGCCACTCAGATAACTGGAAAAGTTGCCACTCCGATAACTGGAAAAGTTGCCACTCAGATAACTGGAAAAGTTGCCACTCATATAACTGGAAAAGTTGACACTCATATAACTGGAAAAGTTGCCACTCGTGGACACCATGGATTTGGTCGATTGCAAATGTGGTTGTACGGTAATTCAAGTGTGATTAACTACAATTTGGTCATGCAATTTAGTTTTCTGACACAGAGGTGTTTCCGCTTTGTCTAAAGCTCTGTTATCACCAGGCACAAATACCAGTAAAGTAGACTTGGAAAGAACGTTGGCTGTTTGGTTGTAAGGGCCATTGTAGTTGTGGCTATGACACAAATTTAACTAAGAGCTTTTAGAAACTGAATGTTTGGTAAAATCCCATTAACTCCTGACATAATGACAGGCTGTAAACCGGGTCTTTGTGTCCAATAGACAGAAGAATTAACTGTTAATGGGCACCAGAGCATGCCCTTTGACCCCAGACTGTTTACTGTCGTCTGCTGATGACTGTCTTCTTTACCCAGAAGCCTCTCAGTAACACAAGTCCAAGTAACATTAATTTGGATATAACACGAATTATTCTCGTGATTAAACTCAAATTATGCAGAGTGTGAATTCTTTTTGAGGCAACCTCATTTCAGCATGCTACCAGTATACTTGCTATGATCCAGTAACGTGGTTCCAGTGTGAGTTTTAGAAAAGCTTGGCAAACAAGAGCAAACTAACGAAACTAATTATATATAATTTGCTCGTCATTTTTTTGATTCATTAGACTATATTATTCATTGTAATGGGTTATTAGTGTGTGCTGTGATGCGTAATTGCATATATGTGTCAATGCTGGACATATTCATGTATCAGAGGCCCTGTGGTACTGGTAGTAGGTCTAGACAAAATCCCACATAATGCACTTTCATTGCACTATATGCAGGATTCGAAAGAAAAAGGAACAGAGTCAGACGAAGACTATGCTGGATCTATAGACAATGTTAATGATGACATGACATCATTGAACTAACACTGAGGGGTTTGACAAATGACTGATGACAAAAGAGTTCATATATTCTTACCCATTGCCGCCAAAATGACTGACTTGTGATGGGTATGATGGTGTTGGTGGTGGTGGTGGTGGTGGTGGTGGTGGTGGAGGAGGAGAAGGTGGTGGTGGTGATGATGATGATGATGATGGCTGAGTCAATTGTCAGTCACCCATGCATGATTCGGATGACTTGTTGCTGATGGATTGTCAAGAGGGTCATGATTGATCATGACTGTCTATAGATAAACAATTACATATAATATCAATTGTTGTCATTATTTTACGCTTGCAATGTTTGATTTGCTCTTCAAGAGCTTTGCTGCTTCATTGGTATCCTGGATCTGCTGAAGTTGTTGGCCTTCAAAAGCTTTCTATTCATTATGTATGCTTCTCACTCTGAGCGTTCAAACTTATTCTGTGTTGTTCCTTCCTCCTCTTGTTTACAACCTGTGGATGCTTAATTAAGTCTTTTCTCTTTAATACAGTGCACAATTTGATTTTAAGTGATGCAAACATAAGCAAATGAATTGTAAATTCACCGCCTTTGTATTTCACCTTACTTCTCATTCTCCTCCTCCTCCTTCTCATCCTCCTACTATATTGCTACTCTTTTCCTGAGTAGTTCTTTCTGTTTTTGAGTGCACAATTTAGTCTAGTGGTTAGTCGGGAATTCAAAGCCCACGATGGCCAGATTTTATTTCAAGATCGCTACTGCTCGTGCACCCTCTAGCAAACTCAGCGCATATATAATGAGTACATTGACTGTACACTGGCTGTGTGAAGAGCAGCAGATGGTGAGGGATAGAGGGCTGAGAGAAATGTAGGTGCTAGCACTTCAGTTTGTGGTTATTTATCAGTTTGTACACCAGCGGACACTCTCGACACTTCATTCGCTACTAGTCCTGCTAGTTCCCTCTTCTGCTTCAGGTCCCTTGCCATCTATTTTTAGAATATTGCCTCAACTATATTTTTATTATCTCACTCACCTTCCTATCTCCTCTTCCCGTGCACTTCTCCGTCTTTCTATTCCATTGGTTCTTCAGTTGTTCCTTTGCCACCACTTCTTTGTCTTACTTTTTTCATAGTTCCTGGTTCCTATTATTCCTCTTCTTTTTCATTGTTTTTTGAATCACTCCTTCCTCTTCCCCCGCATTTGCCCTCCTTTGTTCTATTATGTCTATTCCTTCTCCGATTATCGCCCTCCTCTTTCCTCCAGCCTCATTCTCTTCCTCTGCTGTTCCATCCTATATCAACGGTCATCCTATTTCTTCTCCAGGTAATGCTTTGAAGAGCAAACTCGTTAACCTATAGCTTATCACTCATGCGCAATTGCGCACATCCAGTGCCATTATCCGGCATTCAATGCCATTATCCAGCATTCAATGCCATTATCAGGCATTCAATGCCATTATCTGGCATTCAATGCCATTATCTGGCATTTGGACTTTGTGGCCAGATACTAAAGTCGTGACTTGCATCCAGTAGGACAAGGCAATTTATTGATATTTGCGAGGTTGGACGTCAGACAGACTGTTTAATAATTCCATTGATCAATCTTCTGTTCTGGTTGTTTCAATGGCCTTCTGCCATCCATTGTAATTGATGGACATGTTGATCAGAATAACATTTATGGTTTCCCACAACTTTTGAAATGGACATGCATGGGTGGTCAATTGTTGTCTAGTTTCTCGTGGTCTCTTCATTCTTCATTCATTCATTGGGAGCAGTGTATAAAGCACCCTTTCAAGCTTTATAATCATGGTCAACCCTGGCAAAAGGCAATGGCTATATATATATATACTATATATATATACATGTATATATATGTGTGTGTGTGTATATATTTGTATTATATATATATTTCACAGAAATGCACCATATTCAAACCGTGATGACCTTTATTCATCATAATTGTATTATCTCTCGAGATTTCTACCAGCACTCAAATCAGGAAGTCTCAGGAGCCAGTTTATTCACAGGTCTACTTAGTGGGAATCAATATATTAGGGCTGCAGGGAGTGAAATCAGTTCCAGGTGAAGATACATAGGTGTCAGACAGGCAGGCAGACAGTATCGACTGCACCGTACATGAAAATTTATAATAATATATATATTTTTATCAATGACGATTTCTATGGCGCCGTAACACGTCCATGCCTCTACAAGGGCGCCACACATGCAACTCACAGCGCAAGAGTGTCTAAGTTACTGGGAACCCATTCCAAACTTGTGTTTGCATTGTTTAAGTGTCAGAATAGATAAAAACTTATTTGCTCTGGCTTTCTCTTTCTCAATTTACGACGGTCTTGGGAGAAGGTGACTTAGTGCCTCTGTAGCTTCTGCGGCTGAATGGATGATGTGACATGCAGCACGTTGTCTTGTAATTGTAATTGAAAATTTATACCTTTAGGTCAGCGGCGCTCCCACTAGGATATATGTATGTATGTATGTATGTCATGTGTATTGTGTTATGACTGCATTTTTAGCTCATTAAGAGATGCAGGAAATGCCCCATCATAGTCTACTGTGTGAGAGGCAATTGAGTGAGGATGATGAGGCAATTGAGACAGGATGATGCGACAATTGAATCAGGATGATGCGGCAATTGAGACTGGATGATGAGGCAATTGAGACAAGATGATGCGGCAATTGAGACAGGATGATGCGGCAATTGAGACAAGATGATGTGATCTAAATTGTCTTAGCATCTTCTTTTATTATTTTTAGCTTGATAATATTGTAGTGAGCTATGACTGATGCAATTCAGCTGATTTTATCTTTCGTTGCTGTTAACGTTAATCCCTTTGAGTCTGCTCTTAATACTAATTGCTAAGTAACTTCCCTTCCTTGAAGGCTGCTCATTATCATTTCTTGTTAATGGATGATGATGATGGTGGTGGTGATCTGCCCGTAGGCAGATTCATTGGCTTTACGCCCCTGGGGATGAGATGAGTGAGGTGGTTTCCCGTTGCCTTCCCAACAGACAATGATGGGTAATATATACTAGGCTCTTAGGCTGATGTAGCAGCCACGTTGAGACTTTTAGTTTTCCTGGTAATGCTGTTAGAGCTCTGCTATTAATTATCCTACTGTGAGTTCTGAGGTCAGTTATTTGGAATGTTGCTGGAATGCACAGTTTCTCTTCCACAGACTTTGTTTACATTCCTGTGTGTCATCAGAACTGATATCTATCTATACTCTACGATACTCATGTGTCACAAGAGTCTTATGATTGCCTTGCTATCGTAGGCAGATGAGCAAAACTTGCAGCCAGTGGGCTTTCCCAAGGACTTTACCTAGTTGTTGGAATACACTTCTTCCCCTAGGCTTTGCTGTCATTCCATTTGCCACCTCATACCTACTTGTGGCAGTCTAATTGTATTGGTCATTATTGCTTTTGATTGGTTTTGGAAAGTGATATCATATTTATGTTGCTCCTTTAGGAAATCTCGTGAGGTCATTGTTTTATGATTTCTGCTCTGTTATCACTGAACTAATTAAATATGATAAGATTTAGTGATTAGTGAATTCCTCCAGAGGGGTTGATATCATTTCAAGAGTGCTAAGCTCCCATGATACCATTGCCTTTGTCCTCGTACTTTTCTGTAATTCGTCTATGACGAGGTTTGCTAAATCTATGATTATGATCGAGAACATTCTCAGTCCTGATTTAGCAACTATTTTCGCTGTTATAGGGTTAATTGTGTTTTCAGCCCTCATGACATGTATTGATGATGTTAATTATTAAAAGCTGATGGTCACACATCACAGAAATTGTTTCGTGACAGTGATGAAGGATTTCATTCAATTGATTCATGGGAAAGTTATTGTTACTCTGTGTATCACGAGGCATGTGTTATGTGAATGCTGATGTGACATTGCAAGTCAATAAATGAACAAAATAAATATGTGTGACAATTTTGTTTACTCTGTTTTGTTCATGTGTTGATGACAATGATTAGTTAGAAGTTGATTGTTTTGCTGGTAGAAGGAAGGCAGGTGGAATGGAGGGGAGTCTGGGGAGAGGGAGCAGGGAAGCTGGAGGACGAGTGCGGGTATTGTTCCCCTTGTCATTGTTTATGGCATCATTGTTTAGGGGCTGAGTGTAGTGTTGTTTTTTATATCTGGAGTTTGCTATGGTCCTATTCATTACAACATTGCAATTCCTGATTTTTTATCTGTTCTGTAGTTGTAAACCAGGTTGAAGTAGAACAAAAATCCAGACTAGATCTATCATTTTGATGTAATTTCAAATTAAGCTTTAATTCTTAGATATATCCATTAAGAATTTTAATTTCCATCCTTTTCATTTTTTTTATCATTCCTTCCTCAGGCAGGCAAGCAGACAAACATATATTTAGTGAGGCAGATGAACACACTTTCAGATGCCCAGAACACAAATAAAGACATATACGACAAATTGGCTCCTTATTCACTTTCAAAGTTTACTTACGTTACATGTATGCATCTATTTTTGGATCTTAACCTCCTTAACATCAGTAAAATTAAATTCACACAAACATGTGAATTTATGTATAAATTCCACAATGGTCTCCTCCCATCCTGTTTTGTATCCTATTTTAATAAACTAGAGCATTCGTATGCTACCAGAAATAAACGGGACTAGGCTACATAAGCATTTATCCGAGAACCAATACACCTAAATTTTCTATTAAATACCAAGGACCCTTAATGTGGAACAGTTTACCTCCTAGTATTAGGATGGGCATGGCTTTCACTCAATTTAAACGTCTGATACGTGTGCATACGGTGAAAAATGTTATCTAAAATGTTTATCTAAATTTAATATTATCGTGTGATGTTGGTCAACTAATGGCCTCTTTGAATCTCTTTTTCTTCTTCTTCTTCTTCTTCTTCTTCTTCTTCTTCTTCTTCTTCTTCTTCTTCTCTCTTCTCTTCTTTCTTCTTTCCCCCCCCCTCTTTCTCTCTGTCTTCCCTTTTTCTGTCTCATTGTGCCTCTAACTTACTCCCTCACTAAACACACAGCTACATGCAAATCTCCCACTTTGATACTAACAAGACATGTGTCATCTATCCAGCATCTTTGTCATGAGTAATTATTTATCTAGGGCCCCTAGCTAGTGGGATTTTCCCTTCTGGGGCTCCTATTGCTTCCCTTGAATTGCTACTCGCTTGCCCATGTATTTTTATTTTATTTAACATCCTTAGCTTTATTTAGCAAGTAGTATTATGTAATTGCTGTATCTATTTTATTTTTTTCTGTTTTGGGAGCAATAAACTTGATTTGATTTGATTTGATTTGATTTGAAAGTTTACTTACGTTACATGTATGCATAAAAGAGTGCATCAAACTAGCAGTTTTCAAACTTTATTTATTTTAATTTTACCACCAGCTAAAAAAATTGAATGTCAGTGTGTACCACTAGTAATGGCCAGATCAAAAACAGAGACCAATGCAGCGTTCCCTTGCAATTAATTGTTGGGTAAATATCGAAAGTTCGCTTGCATACAATGCAGTGTCTGGGTGGATGTTCGAGTTGTTGGTAGAAAGATCGGCATAAACAGTACACGTGTATAAAAATTGAAAGAAAAAGAAGCACATGATGGATGCATAATAATTAATCAAAGAAAAATATGTTTTATATGAATTAAACTCATAGAATATTTAAAGAGAAAGAAATGCATGGTGGTCGTAAAATAGCTAATCAAAGAGAGACGTTCATTATCTGAGAAAATGTGTTTTGAATTTTTTTTCACCTTCCACTTAGTGACTTCTGGTTATACCACTTCCATATCTCTGTGTTATTTGTGTATGTCTAATGGTCAGATGGTCTTCTTTTCCAGGACTCTGATGGAAGTGTGGAAGAACGTTCTCGACGAAACGAGAAACGTTGCGATGGTGCGGCTAGCAGCTGCCGAAACCTACATCCAGAAGATCTCCGAACAATGTAAACAAGTGCGAACAAATCGAAGCCAGGTTGCGAAACTGGTAAGCAATCGACGAACAGACATCGCAGCTCGTTTGATAATACGATATCTATTTATTTATCATACAATAGCAATGTCTTTGAGAGAGCTGACAAATGATGCTATATAAATATCTCGATAAGTTACATATATGCATTCATTCATTCATACATGTGTGCATAAATTACATATACAATTATACATACATAAATACATGCATGCATACATGGTGAGTGCTTTGAAGAATGCCTGTGCTTTTGGAAGGCATTAGGGCTTCTATTATTCTTCTTTTTACAGGAGGCCTCTTGAAAATGCGGTTTTGGGGAGTCTTGTGTGGACCCACTAATAACAAGTTTGTGCTGTAATTTTGTAAGGTCTCTGAGTTAATTTTTGAATCCACTTTGCTGACTGGTGACTGACTGCCTTATGGTAAAATTCATGATATATTGAAATATTTTGTAGCTAGACTGTCATGTACTTTGAAAAAGAAATGTGTTAGAATGTTGTTGTTCTTGATGTTGTTCTCTAGGCAAGTTACGATAGTCAGGTGATAGTGAAAGCTATAAGAGGTTTATTTTTAGTGAACTAAAACACTTGCTTTGTGTACCGGTAATTGCATTTTCATTTGTTAGGAACTCTGAAATTATGGATCACCAAGCCTTTGTAATTGAGATATTCTTAGTCGCCTGCTTACTAAGATAAATTTACTTTTGACATGGTGGCGGATGACATTTTTATTTTCTTAAGTTTGATTGGTCGATAATGTCAAGCCTCACATATGATGTAACTGACTATATATTCCTTTATTGATCAAAAGCGACAAAAGAAATACAGTTAGACTTGTAATATAATCAGAGTTTTGTGGAAGAAACGGCAGAGCAAAGAGAAACTAGAATCCTAAAAAATAGGACCACCAATTTTGCAAGCACTGATGGCAGTTTATGTTGCTAATTTATTCATCTAATAAAAATGTTAACTATGGAAATATTTGTTTCGTGTATATGACCTACTCAAAAGTGAAACTTAATAAAAAAAATATACAACAGCGTGTAATTTCAGGTGATTTATATATCTGGTCGATACTTTATGTCTTGTATATAAATGTGGGTTAAAAAAATTGTTGCTTTCTGTTTTTTTACTAGATGTTTTAATGAGTGGGTTTCCAGCATATTTATGTGGAGATAAAAGCGGCCTTTTATATTTGATATTTTATTAGTACTGTTGGAAATGTTTGTGTATTTCTATTAATTTTGTGTGCTCCTTGTTGCAGGTTTTCGAAGAGTTGAACAGCCTGCAGAAAGACATTTTGTTGTCAATACAAGAGATGAACAAGTCTCAGAAAGTCTATCGTGAGGAGGAGCACATAGCGTACGATGCTCGAGTCAAAGCAACCAACGCCAGCAACAAGTAACAAATTCACCTCTGACTTAATACAACACTGTAATTGTACTTGGATGATTTTATAGCTCCTGTTTTAGACAAATTTATCATAAACACGATGTTACAATGTCACCATTTCTGACAGTATTTCTGAAGTGTTATGTAGTTCTAATTTTGTTTACCGTAGTTACACAAGTATATCGTGAGTTTTTTAGGTCGAATTTCTGAGCAGCAATTGGGGTAGTCGCTGTGTATTCGAGACTAGTTGAAACTTAACTTTTATTACTCATCATTTTACTTCAACAAGTCATTTGATGCTTTTAAACTGATATTGGATGGCCACATATCGCTATCGCCTACAGGCTACCACCATATGTGGTTTATACACGCAGTAATTTGCACCCAGTAGCTCCGATATGCTGGTTTCCCACAGTCCTTAAGTACTGTGACATGACCAATAAATGCAAGTTTTAAATGTGCTGACGTAACAAAGACTAAATGTTTTTAAGGTCACGTCTCTTACAAATTAATGTCTACTGGAACAGCCAATGGAGATGGCCTACCATCCATGGGTTTTAAACTATATAGCTACACACAGCAACTACATTAATTTTCGCTCACATGTTGAAAGAAAGTTTAATTTATTCAAATAAGAACAAACTCGCAATTTGGTTGCATTTTATATATTTTTAATAAATACAAACAAAATGTCAGATGTGCGTAGATCTATTTTGTAGTATTTGGTTAGGAAGATCGAATTTCGAAGCATTTCAACATGATTTGGGTCGTATTTTGCATAAGATTTAATAACGACTAAAGTTTGGCCGTCTAATTTCCTGATAATTTCGGAAATTTTTGCCCTCGCGTTATATTCGGGTCTTGCACTTTTCACCAATCTATATGCCAAAATGTTGAACATCGAGGTATATTCGGGTGACGTTATACTTATACTCGAGTATCTACGGTAATCTGTGCAGACATGTATTGTATTGGTATCTTCTGCAGTAATGTAATGAGTGTATGCAAGAAGTCCAAGTCCAGAGATGTCCAAATCCGAGTGATGAAAGTCCAAGTCCACTAACATCAAAATTACACTAAAGCACTCAATTTAGTTACATAGAAACAATAAGTTTTTTCTCTCGATAATCTGGCTCAATAAGTATTAAGTATGCATAGAAATTCTTTGAAGTATACATTTAACAAGTGCACACGTGGTAGGAACAACTAATACTGTAATTACCACTAAGTGTAGTCATGGACATATATTTTCCTGTTCTACCCAGAAATCATGATTCAGAAACTGAGTCAGCAAATCAAATTGGAGTCCAGGATATTCTGGTCTGCATCCAAGTCCAGGTTGTGGTACGGTAGTTTGAGTCCTAGTCCACAGAAAGTCGGTCTCGAAGTCAGGCTTGAGTCCTTGGCTGGACTCTAAGTACCGGTACTACATCACTGCTCTTTGACCTGGCTTTGGTAGTACTTTAATGTTATGGTAATTTAATCATTCCAACATCTGCACTTTTTTGTTGAACTTTTACTTGTTTAAAAATCATGAATTTCGTTGGTAAGATTTCTCAGGTTCAAATCTTGTGTTTCTTTTAGGGTAAAGAACAAAGCGATTGGTAGATTCACGTCACTTGCCAAACTACAGCAACAAAGTTCAAAGGTAGAATGAAACTTCAAATGATTTTTCACTCAAAGTTGATATACCGCTGAGCTCTATTCACTGGTCGCTGTAAGTTTAAGTTACCAGTTATGATGGTAATTTACCATTTATCTGGAATTACCTCCCTTCGGAGTTGTTGTGCAATGTGCATGACCATTCAAACTTTGTTTTGTATATCACTCAAGTATTTTTTTACCGTGGCTGGGCTGGGAGCCCTCCTGAGTAGACTTCGAGATGGGGCTCTGTATAAGTCCGTAAAAGGAATGAACGAATAACAACAGTGTTTGTCTAGTTGTGTGATTATAATCCACTTGATCATCTGAGAAAAATTGTTCTTTCTGCTTCAGTGTTGTGACTGGGGTCATTGCAATGGCTGCGAGCGCTAATGACTTGATTGCTTCTGATAGAGTTGTGAAAGTAAATGTAACAGAAACGCATTACTTGTTGACATTGTCGTTGCAATTATTGTGTCTTTTCTGCCTATTTTAAATGCATCCATTATACAATGACTTTGACAGCTGGGAATTTGAGTAAATTGAGTTTGGGGGTCTGCAATTATTTTGTGCTCCTTCTTGATGTGATGATGTTGAAATGCTGATTTAACACAAGTGGCAAGCTGTATGAGTATCAACATGTTTATATTATTTTTAGTTTTTAATCTATAGTGGAAGCAGTACCTGAGGATTAAATACTTTAGGAGTATTTTGTGTTGGAATGTCATCATGTCACTGGTCATATCATCTGGCAGAAGAGACAAAAAGGCATTATTGTTGTTATTGTTATGACTGTCACTATTATTTTAATTTTGCCCTGAGGTACATCATTCATTGACTCAGCCTTTTATTCACCAGATGACATTGGTAAATGAGCAGTAGGACACGACTGACTAATGTACAGTTGAATTCGACTCCTCGATAAGTCATGATCAATTGATCGTCTGCTCTTACTCTGAATCATAACTGTATTGCGGTTGGTCCGCTTGCAATAATTAAAAACAAAGATTTTTTATTGTTATGTACGAACATCGTGTTGTGCTTTAATTGTTTGTTTCACACTGCATGCAATTTGATATTTTGAGTATGATCAAATTTATTGGTCTGGTAATTATATCAATCCCTGGTGGCCTTGTAGTAACCATTAACTCATGAACAGCTACCAGTCTGCGGGCCAGTTTGAGTACATATCAACACTGCATAGAACATGTGCACTGGTTTGGCAACATGACCCTTCCTGTGTTGTACTCTGTATCTGCCTTATCTTTCACATTCCCATGACCTTTCTCTCAGGACTCTTCCTCCTCCTTTCTTTGCTCTTTACCTATAATCCAGGGAAGCAGCCAACGAAATTTTTTCTCATGTCATTTGTCAGATGGTGATACTACTGTCTGAGATAGGTTGGGATATTCTGCTGAATTAATGTGTGTGTGCGCGTGAGAAAGGCTAGTAACTGATTAAAACGCACGGAGAAGTAATAGTTGCGACATGGTTCGAAATGATATGATTTAATTCATTCACTCATTCAAGTATTTATATAGCACCTCTTCAAGGAAGCTACCCCATTGGTGCTCTCGGCTTCAGCACGGCCAAAACGAACAGTTTTCAAGTGCTTCATAGAATGTATCAGAGATTGACCAAGGGAGCAGGAGCAGTTCAAGATGGAGACCATTCCATACCGTCGGGCCATCCACAGAAAAAGCACAGCTTTGCATGATGGAGGTACGAGCAAACGGGACTGAGAGCAAACGGGACTGAGAGCACTCCAGTTCCCTCTGAGTGTGGGGATCAACTAGTCTGAGTACCCAACACAGGCTGACAAAGATCAAGTAGGTTTGGTTGGTGTGTACTTTGTACTATTAGATTAAAAGTGGTGCTTGTTTTATCCTTGTTTTGTCAACAGATGAATGCTCGAGTGGAGGCTTGTGAAGTGAAGTCTACAGCTGCCAGAAACGAATACATTCTCAACCTCAGAGCCGCAAATGCTCACATGCAGCAATATCATACAGCCGACATACCAGATCTAATACAGGTTAGACAAAAAATTACATGATCCAAGAGCTTTTTGTTTCTCTTTCATTATACTTGCTACCAGCCTCACAGACATAGGCGTAGGAGACGGGGGTCCAGGGGGGGCAAATGCCCCCCCAAATTTCGGGCAAGTCTGATTTTTCGGGCAAGCAGACCCGAAAAAATAAAAAGTTTTTTTTCAAAAAATGTACTTTTTTATTTTTCCGGGTCTTTTTGCCCGAAAAGTCAGACTTGCCCGAAAAAAAGGTCGTCAGGCAAAAAGTAACGGGAAATTTCAGAAGATTTCGGCCGGATGACTATAAAAAGGTCGTCAGAATTTTCGGGCAAACGTAACGGAAATTTTTCTTAAGATTTCGGACGGACGAAAAAAAATTTTTCGGGCAAAAGTCTCATTTTTGCCCCCCCAACGCTGAAATGTCCCCTACGCCTATGCTCACAGATGACCTGTTGCCCTTCTGGTCATTGTTCCTGTTGTGTGATATCTTTCTTGTTTACACGTTTTTACCTCCTACCACCTGCGACTATCTTCCACTAAAAATATCTACTCAATTAATGTCTATTTATCTTAACCCTTTACCGCCCAAAAGTTTAGATATGGGCAGGGCTTAAAGTGGGGCAGGACGGTCATGGATGGCATCCTGGCACTTATTTTCAAATCTCTATGCCATTCTGCCACTTATTTGGCCATCACACCTGAAAATGTAAGGGGCATCCTGGCACTTCTTTTGAAAAGATAAGGGGCGTCCAGGCACTTCTTTTTTTTACACTTTTAGCACTGGATATGGGAAATCCTACACTCTCTCGGCCGGTAAAGGGTTAAGTTACATCTGTTGGGTATATTAAGTATATTAATCATGTATTGATTGGTTGACTCGTTTATTGACTTGCATGTCACATAAGCAATTGACGTTGCAATTTTATGAACTACGTTGCGAATTCAAACTAAATCACAAATTAAACGGAACACTAAAGGAGGTCAGTGTGTCGGCGACAAAGATCTAAACAGGCCCGCTAAGACTCGGCTGGGTAATATCAATATATATATATATATATCCAGTTATATTCAAACATTAGGTTCATGCTTAAGCATATATAATATATATGTAATATTTATATAATTATATATATTAAATGTATAGTGTATAATTTTATTAAATATCATGATATTTTTAATATATATGTACCGAGGTGCATAAACGAATGTATGCTTGTACCATATGGAGTACTAGTGATACTAGTGATGCTTTAGGAAGCTGAATGTAAAACTGTGTGATTTTCTGCGTCAGGTTTTAGATGGCGAATACTTTGACGTCTGGAAGCATTTCCTGTCGCTTTTTACGACGACTGAATTGCAGTGTAGCTCAGCGACGTCTCAATGCTTCAATCGTGTTGCCACAGATGTAAACAAGGCAAGTCACCAACTATGTACATTGCTTCTGCAGGCTCTTCGTGACAAATTGAAGTCCACCTCTTCAGGAATACCGATCCATCTATCTAATCCTCTGTCGTTCAGACTTTCTTGTTCACAACCAACCTGCCACATAGCATCTCCTCTGCTCTGTGTGTCTCTGTGTGTCTGTGTGTCTGTCTGTCTGTCTCTTTCTCTCTGTGACATATCTTCTCTTTTTCTTAAGTAGTCTCAACTCCCAACTAGTTTCAAATATATTGCGCAGTGGCGGGCTTCCAATTTATGACCTGTTTGTCTAAAGAGAGATCCACGTTTTACTTAAGTGTAACACGATATATATATATTGAAATTGTGCATCATTACGCTATGTACAAGCGGACAATAATTAATTATATACCTGACTGTCAAGCCAAACAAGTCTGTCCAGAACCGATGCAGGGCAACTTATTCGAAACAAAAAGCACAACAAACATTCATTAGCACCACATCAAAGACAACAGCAACAATTAAAAAGACTTTAACGGTTGGCGCTACTGACTGCAAGTGAAACTTCGCCATGGGAGATCGAAAATGCAGCACGATGAATAAATTACTGCTATATTATTAAATATTATATTGCAGTATAATCAATAGTACATTGAAGATCAATTGTTAAAATAGTTTGCCTATGTTTTTGTTTTAGATTTCTCGTCAGTACAACACGGAATGCTTTATGAGCGAGAATCCTGTTTTAAGCGAAACGATACAGTATCCATTCGTACCTCAGGACAACGATCCAGTAAGAGACTATGAGACAATTTATGACATTGTTGGAGAAGCATTGTAGCTTGGAATCGTAAAATCCAAACTTCTAAAGCACCACTCGATGGCCGAGTTTAGGGCATCAGGTTATTCAAGAGTGCTGCACTGTGTCAGAGAGTTTTGCAAGGAGTTGTGAGGTCCAAGTCCAGTTGCCAGGGGTTATAGGGGCAGAGTAGCAATTAACCCTTTACCCATTCATTTTTCCCGTTAAGCTCATGTTTTCAGCGGATATTTTTGGGGCAAACGGGTAAAGGGTTAAGGTGGGTGTTGTTTAGATTGAAAATTGGAAGGTGAAGGATTAGATGAGAGATGGGGTTTGAATCCTTATAAGTTATGCTCAGGGCTGTGTTAACGCTGGTGCAGGCCCGGGTGCTGTGATTACCCAATTTTAATGCACTACAACGCGCATACGAAGAGATGAAAGACCATTCATTTCGTATTTGTGCCACCAATATTGAATCTGCAAATGTGGCCGACGTATCTACTATCTAATAATTTTGCAGATACTCCATGTTTGAAAAATTACTTTAAAAATTGCATAATTTGGAAAAAACTGATAAACGCCGTCTGCTCGTATTGAATAGGTGACACACGTTTGCAAAGATCACGGCGCTGAACTCGACCTCGATCGTGAAGCACGAAAATGGGCTACAAAAATTGCACGAGAAAATCGAACGATACGCAAGACGACGAAGACGATGAGCTTGCTTAAAGAAGAAAAGAACAAAGTAGGTTTGGGATTCGTGATATTTTCTTATGGGGAGTTGTGATCAACTGCATGAAGGTGATACCTGATTTGGCTGAACATTTACGAGGGTGATACCTGGTTTGACTGTTTTAACTATCCAGAATGTTTATTACCATCAGTCATCCACTCAAAAGGCATCACATTACTTGTCACCTCTGAGTAAAACTGATTTTTTGACTTATATTTGGTTTGAATGTGGTTAAATCTGCCGTTGAGGCAGAGGAATTGACTCAGACTAGAAATTCAGACTGTCAATTTTATAATCTTTTATTTGTTAGAATTGTATGACTTGTTGTCTTTTTTTAACCATCATGGAACCGAATATGATTTTTTCCACCTGTTGCTGGCCTTTATCTCCTGCAATGCCTGGTCAGACATAGCTTAGCCTTCAGCCTGATGTCTTCAGTCCTTGGCACCCCTCAGTTGTTTGATATGAAGTGCAGGAATGAACCGAGAATTTTTATGTGGTGGAAAGTTGTCAGGCATTTATTTATACGCAGATGCTGTAAAGAACCTTTGTGCATAAAGATATTGTTTACACTTACGTTACTCTATGTTCTTTGTAATTTAAAATCTTGTTGGCTCATCGTATTTTGAGTAGAAAATTGTTAACTTGTGCTTCAGCTGTATGAGCATTTTTCTGTTTGTTTAACTATAATTTGTCCACTTGTTATGTCTTGTTTTTTAACTTGAAGGCTGTCACCTCCTCAATGGAATTTTTAGTCAGTCCATCATTTGCTGCGTCAGAAATAAAACTGGAGGAAGAGAGAAGTAACCTGAGATTGGCTGAAGTAAGTGTCATTGTTAATTCCACTTTTGTGTATGGCGAAGTAATATTAAAGAACATTGTTTCGAAAATATCATGATGTAATGCGCCAAATTTCTTAGTTATGTGCATAAAATGTCATAGTATCTCATTTCAGAGGCATATTGGAAAAAATCCAACTTGAAATTAAATTATATAATATGAGAAGTGTAACAAACATAGACAATTAAAAACAGGGTCAGTAGACTGTTGTGAAATATTTAGTTGTGAATAGTGACAAAATATGGAGTGCAATATTTAAGCTTTGGTGATGAATTACGGTATAAGGAGGAAATTATATGAAAAGAGCAATCCTCTAAGTTAACTCCAAGAGCAATTCATGGCTACGAAATGTTGTCAATTTCGTTTTCTTAGCCTTAAACAAGAAAAATCTTACTTCTTATTAATCAAATATGATCGCAACATTTGTTTGATATTATTTTGTAAATTGGGTTTCTCTTTAATGTTAAGAGTTAGAAAACAATTTTTTATGTGAAAGGAGTTTTATTTGTCTGCCTGTTTTTTGTCTTGCAGACAGGAAGAGCGAAGGCTGAAGCGAGGATAGAAGCTTTGCGAGAAGGAGGAGTTGAAGTCGATGTTTGGTTGAACAGTGCAACTGCTGATACACCCATGGATGAAGATGAGAGCGGTGACTGTGGAAATGGAATGGCTGGTGCTAATCAGGTATTGTATTGTATTGTATCTGGCCATTTATAAAGCGCTTCTCGCAACAAGAGCCTTTCAGAAGCGCTCCCAGTGCGTTCAACCCCGAGAAAAAAGACAAGTTTTTAGACGAGAGGGCGAAGTATCTGATCACACAGATACTTCGGTATGGCTGAGATTTATCGCACTTTTAGAACTATATGTCACTGTTTAGCACCTTATGTAAAGAAATGAACTGATCAATGTTTTTAATAGCTAACTGCAGCTCTATCATTCGAGATATTCTCCTTGAATCCTTTCAGTTACATCAGGTATTGAATGAAGTTATACCTGCAATTCAAAATTATGGTAGCTGCAAAGGTTGTAAATTTTTAATGAGACAATTAGTAAAACTCTGAAACACCAAATAGTGAAAAATGTATTTCAACAGTGCATGAAATATATTTTTAACAAGGGTTATTTCTCACAAATATTGCACTAGTAATTATTTCTAACAATTGTGTGTGTAAATGAGTCTGCATAGATTTATGAATGCATTCATATTTGCGTCCATTTAATGACATTTTCTTTTCAAAGACAATTACTTAACTTGGAATGTAATTTATCTGTATGCTAGTGACAGTCTCAAACAATGCATTGTGTGCGTTTTTACTTCAGGGTACTTCAGCTGTGCAGCTAGGGCACAATGACTCAGGCGATGATAAAGCTGCCAATACGTATGCACGAGTTGGTGATCACCTCATTGGTGGCGGTGACATTGCTACGTCACCGGATAGAAAAGACATGATCTTTCCGATATGGTGTGTGGCGGTTTACGATTACCAGGTATACTCAACACCGCTTACTTTGATTGGAGCTCTCCAACAAACAGGGTGTTATGTCGCAATATCATATCATTATCTATATGCAATGAATAATTATAATTATGAATAATTATAATAGTATAATAAAATAATATAATTACTAATTAATATAATATAATTATGTTATTCTCAGTTGTTGCTTCTTGTTCTGCAATTGTTGTCAATTTGAAACAATTTCCTACATGTGTGCAATTGTGCATGTGCATCACTAATACTTTTACCCTTAAAACTGTGATTTTTGATATCAACACTTTTTACAGACAGCGTAGTTTCTGCCAAAACGGAATAATCGGTGACCTCGTTAATGTAACGTAATCAATGATTTATATAACACCTCTTCAAGGACATCTAACCAGAGGCACTCTTGACATAAACGATGAAAAGCCAGGATCTAGCAAAATTATTTTCATGGACTTACATACACTTAGCAGCTTTGTGCTGCTGGTTTTTGCTCTTTCATGTGTTCTTTTTAATTCCGTGGATTTAAAAATCTTCTTCTTATAACGATAAGGCTGCCATGTCCGATTTGAGCTCCTGCAAAACTTTATAAGATGTGAATTTTGTTGATTAGAACAGTTCTTATGTATCACAACATTTCTGATACAGAAGCTATGTTTAAAATGACAAGACATGTTATTCAGGTGTTTTGGACTGCTTGTGTTATAGCACAATGTGGCTTTGAGGTGTGTGTATTATGACATCATATGCCTGACATTAGAATTTTGGTTTTATACGCTGCTTATCTAAATAGACGCTGCTTAATATGTTTTCACATGATGAGACAAATTTTTCTTCTATTTTAATTCGTGCGCTGCTGTGTTATAGCTTGATGAGTTTTGTGTTGTTGTGTTTTAGGCGGCCAACGAGGATGAGTTAACAATACACGAGAACGAGAATCTCACGTTGATTGGGCAAGGAGATGGAGATGGCTGGATGCGGGTAAAATGTGCTATATAAATTATCTAGAAATCATCTCTCTTTCCACAAGCACATGATGCTTGCGATGGTTTGCAAGTCGAATGCTTTGATCTGTGTTTGCTTATTTATACGTATCAGGGTTATTACTAACTTTTAAAATATTTTTATCGATTTATCTGTGAAATTTAACTTCGATTTATATCATTTAAAATTAATCATCGATGAATTTGTTGTCTGTTGCTTAAGATGTGGAATATTGTCACAGATGTAGTCACTGAGCTGGTTCCTATTTTCTTACTACAAAAACTTCAATAGCACTGTTTATTGCAATGAACGCAGTCAATTTTGTTGCCATAATCTGCTTTTCCTTCAGCATAAATTAATTGAACAGGCCAAAAGTAATCGTTATGGTCCATGTATGTATGTATGTATGTATGTATGTATGTATGTATGTATGTATGTATGTATGTATGTATGTATGTATGTATGTATGTATGTTTGTATGCGCACTTGTTATAGCACCCCTTCAAGCTCTCACTACTCAGAGGCGCTCTCGAATGCAGAGCTGACACTGCATCGGAGTTTTCCAAAGCGCTGAGCAATTGTGAGTGAAGGACTTGTCCAAGGTCCTTACGTGGCAAGGTGGATTCGAACCTCGAACCTTCCGGTTCCAAGGCAACTACGCCACCACAACACCACCGCGCTCCAATGCGTGTGTTTGTGTGTGTGTATATAGGTAATATGTATAATTTATGTAACAATGTATGTCTTATTTTTTTCTGCGCATAGGCTAGAAGTGGCCAGGGCGTTGAAGGACTTGTTCCAGAAAATTACATTCGAGTCTGGAACCCTGTTGCGGACAGTGGAACGATCGACGTTAACGAAGAGAACGTGGACGATGGAACGTTGGTTCCTTACGCTGTAAACAACCCTCAGATGAACGTGATTGGACCGGACGACAATGGTATGGCGCCGTATGCGGTCAACAACCCGCACATGAATGTCATTCACCCGGCAAAACTCGTTCAGAATCCGATGTATGCGGAGATTCCTGGCGCTGGTGGTTAGTAGTCGACTTGGATTATGCATGCATGTATGTATGTATATTGTATGTATGCATGCATGTATGTATGTATGTATATATTGTATGTATGTATGTATGTATATATTGTATGTATGTATTGTATGTATGTATATATTATATGTAAGTATGTATGAATGTATGTATGTATGTATGTATTGTATGTATGTATGCATTATATGCAATACATACAATACATTGACCCTTTCTGATCATGTGAGAAATGTATGTCGCACTTGCTTCTACCATCTTCGTCAGATTCGCTCGGTGCGTCGCTCTCTTACAACTAAAGCCGTCACTACTCTGATGCATGCATTTATTTGCACAAGAGTTGACTATGGCAGTGCCATTTATGCGGGCTTAACTCTTTCACGCATTAACAAGTTACAATCTGTCCTTAATGCTGCAGCTCGCCTGATTGGTGGCATTTCAAAGTTTGGGCATATATCAAGTTTTATACGGGAGGAACTGCACTGGTTGCCTATGCAAAAACGTATTGAGTTTAAGATTCTAATGCTCATGCGTAATTGCCTAACAGGCCAAGCTCCTATCTATCTTATGGAACTTTGTGTGCCTGTGCTATCCATTCCAGGCCGTAGATTCCTTTGCTCTGCAACGCATGGTGACCTGGTTGTTCCTAGGGCTCGATCTTCCACAGTGCTGCATAGAAGTTTTGCTATGGTCGGTCCATCTTTTTGGAATAAGTTACCTATTAGTCTCCGTAATGAACTTCTTTGTCTTTCTTTGCCCCTTTTCCGCAAGCATTTGAAAACCATTCTCTTTGATTATGGTTTGGTGTCAGGTCGGGAGCGCCTCTGAGGAGTTCTCTTGAAGTGGCGCTATATAAATGTTCAATTACAATTACAATTACAATATGAGTTTATCTGTTTGCCTGAAATTCTGCTTTTATTGTGCAATTGAATTTGTTTGTGAGAATGTCTGTATCTTTCGTGGGACTTAGATGCTGTTCTTTGATGTGAGTGATGTTTGAAGTTGTCTATGTTAAGCGCCTTTGTGAGATTATTGTAAGGAGCTATATAAATGTTCATATACATACATACATACATACATACATACATACATACATACATACATACATACATACATACATACATACATACATACATACATACATACATACATACACGTACGTAATGTAGTGTAATTTATGTTGCTGTGACAACCAAACATGGAAGAGAAGTTTTTACGCTGATCACTTTTAACCTTGAAAAATTGCTTTTGAATACTGAATGCAAATGCTGTCTGCCTGTCTCTTTCTTTCTTGGTTTTTAGTGTGTGAGCATAGAAGTTTATATTTCCCAGCAATAGGATACACTTTTCTACGTAAATTATGTCTTTCCAATCTGAATGTCAATATATCTTAGGGAAGCCTTTGGATGTTTCTCAAAAAGTCCAGCCGAAGTTTTCTGGCGACCAACCATGAGCATCATTTTCCACTGTAACATCGTACTGTTTCCTGTGGATTACGTTACAGCACACATGTTACGATGTTACAAATGACCTGGCACCAAACTCATAATTATATCAACTTGGCATTTGCAAACTTGATTTTATTGAAACATGCCACACACTTAATTCCCATGCACTTTGGCATGATGCCAGTATATGCGCTAGAACTCTCTTTTGCGGCTTTTGTATTGCTCTGAGATCTAATTATCCCTGTGAAAGACTTTACATGAGATTTAGAGTTACCGTCTGATGTGTATGTCTTTGTTTAGCCGATCGATGGGCGAGAGCGTTGTTTGACTACGAAGCGACGTGTGAAGAGGAGCTGAGCTTCCAGGAGGGCCAGCTCATCCGGGTCATATCAACGGAGCATGACGGGGTGGATGACGGGTGGTGGGAGGGAGAGCTGAACGGGTCGTTCGGTCTCTTTCCGTCGTTGGTTGTGGAGGAGCTGCTGCCCGTTCGATTGTCGGTATGTTGACCGTTTAGAATCCAATCAATGTTTAATTAAGACTTTGCCAGCTGTAGTTAGTTGCCTCCAGTTTAAGAGTCAAGTAAAGTGTTTTAAGGTGGACTCATCAACATAAAGTTGCTTGGAGTATGACTTATACCGGTAATACAGTGTGTCAACAATGCTTTGCATAAAAGCATTTTTTTTGGTTCTATGCTGCATTTCATACATGGTACATTAGTACTCATCTTTTTCTAAATAACTTGACTAGTCACTACACTGTGACTACAGTGTAGCACGTCCTTTGAGTAAGACTGTTTTTATTAAGGCAATATGAGTTGTATTGTGTTGTTTTTTTATACAAAAAACCTCAACAAAATACAACTCATATTGCCTTGTATAAAAAACAACATGAAGCTAGAGCATAGTTTATGTACTTCCTTCTGAGTGTTATAAAAATGTGCCCACTACACACATCTCATTCAAAGCATAGTAAACCAGGTAGAACACTAAGAACAGTAATGTGTTTGTACAGTCATTATGAAGCTGTTGTTCTTGTAGGACACTGTTGACAGACCAACGTCATCTGAAGAATCTCCACAACCTGATAATCTCTCAACCGGTGTTTATGGAAACGTCGTCGACACAAGCGTTGCTTTCCAGAATGCTCGTAAGTTCCACGTAGTTTTGTTTCTAGTTTTGCCAACCTATTATTTTTTGCCATTTTGTCCAAACACTGGAGCATCACTGTGATGCTGTTTAGTCTTACAATAAGCAGTTTACTCCAAGCAAGTTGTCCTGTTATGTATTGATGGCCAGTTCTTGAGCTGAATAATGTATAATCCTGTTCTAAGACTGAATAAGTGATAAGGGTGTTATGAATGTATAATCCAGTTCCAAGGTGTCATAAATGTCTGATCCTGTTCTATTGCAGAATAAATGTGTGGTGTGAGCCACGCTGTTGGCAATGTTGTCTCAGGATTCTTGTTGAGTTTAAACATAAACTGACGCGACGTAGTCGGTAAGAAGCGTCTGATAAAATCAAATAATAATAATAATCACGGCAATTTACAAGTCTCTCAAGTCTTTTTTTTGTTCTTGGCTGGGCTGGGAGCGGCTCTGAGTAGTTTTTTGTAGGGGCGCTATATAAATGCTCTGAATGAATGAATGAATAACAAATAAAACAACGTGAAAAGCAGCTGTACGTTTTTTCTATTTCAGATAAACGACCGGATGCTGCGATCGTGTTCAGCGTCACAAAGAACCAGCGATCAGCAGATGGCGCTACTGATAACAATAAACCTCGATTGGCGTCTCCAATCGTTCAATCGTTGTTCAATGATGGAACAGAATCGGCCGTATAAGACACACATCACATCGTATAAGACACATCACATCGTATAAGACACATCACATCGTATAAGACGCATCACATCGTATAAGACACATTCATCGTCAGACGTTGCAGAGTCCCGTCGTCGTTTTATTTCAAGTCTAACGAATGTGCTCTAGTAATTATTATTATTATTCCGTGGTACTTGGAGGATCGACCCAGTGTGCCCAGATGATGTGAGAGGTGCTATATAAATGGCCACCTACATAGATGCGTACAAATGGATGATGTGAATAGTGCTATATAAATGGATGTGAATAGTGCTATATAAAAAAATGGCCATGTGCACACATACGTACAAATGGATTATATGAATAGTGCTATATAAATGCACATGCGTATGTACAAATGGATGATGTGAATAGTGCTATATAAATGGCCACTTGCATACAAATGGATGATGTGAATAGTGCTATATAAATAGCCATGTACATACATGCGTACAAATGGATGATGTGAATAGTGCTATATGAATGGTCATATATATAATTATATATACTCACATACAAATGGATTTCTTGGTTATTGTTTCCAGTATAACTGGTTCGGTGAACTGTGTGCGACGAAAAGGGTTCGTTAAGTATTCAGATCTGACCATGCTTTAAGTGGACCAATCATGCATGACACAAAGACCAACGGATATTTTAATCTGTCTGTTGAAAACTTGCAGATATTTGCTTTAACCAGTTTTCTCATGTATTTGTATAGGTGGATTGTGTTTTTAAATGGCAACCAAATTGTGTGATGTTATTATTGAAAATTGTCGTGTATTAGTATTTGTTTGGTAGTGGTAGGAACTAATCGATGTTTTTTGCGGCCTTTTCGTCTGCCTTGAAAGCTTTGCCAGTGTCTAGGCTTGTAGAGCTTTTATGGTTCGAGTTTACTTCTGGGGAAATTCTAGTGTTGACTTTCAGTGGAATTGTGTGATATTTGCAGATTTTGACAAAAGCTTATTCTGCATTGTTGAAATTAGTAGTATTGCACATTTCCTCAAGTGTACGATTGTACATGTTTGTCTTAGATTGCCTTTCGTTTCAAATAGCAGAATAAATGTGTGGTGTGACCCATACTGTTGGCAATGTTATCCCATTAATGCAATCCCATTTATTTTTAGGGCTGGTTGGGTGTTGGCTAAGGATAGAATTTTGAGTTTGATCAATTGGGTTTCCTGTTCTGTTTAGAGTGATTTTGAGTGATGCTTCAGAGAGATAGCGTAGTGGTTTGTGGAAAGTCATATAATGTTGGTGCTTAGTAAATGAAATCACTAACACTCTATAGCCTTTACTAGCCCTCTTCTAATTAAAAGTGTATAAATAAACTGTGTCTTTAAAGTGTATGATGCAATTGTAGTTATGCAACTGAATATCGATTTATTTTTAACCCAAAGTGCAAAATGTTATGAAATCTAGATGCGGTAAAAATGGTATTTATATTATTACTAGTGTTATTACTATTTTTATTATCAACCTAAATATTAATACTATAAGCATACTGGTTATTCTAATTTTGAGTAAAAGGTTTTTGGTGCCTTTCCGTTTGCATATTTGTGTGTGGTTGATAGAATTACGTTCTACAGCAGAGCTGGAATTTTTAAAGATTTTATTGTAATGACCTGTCTTTATATATTTACAGGTGTTAGATAATTAATGATGAGTTGTTTGTGACTGATATATTTACTGACTCTTCTTTTATTCTAGCCACACTATTTTAACCACAATTTTTACTGTGTGAAGAATGTAATTGAAAAAAATATCATATTCAGTGCCTTTTATTAAAATTTATTTAACAGTCATTTGCATCAATTTCGTGATGATACTCGAGTTTTAAGAATCCACTGGACCGTCCATTGACTGAGAATTCCTGATATTGCACAGTATAGATCTCAAATTTCTTTGAGGTTTAGAAGGTGACCTCACTGTACAGTGTTACTTGGTTGACATGACTTCTGTAGGTAATTGGATTAATTTCCAACATATCTACTCAGCCTTGATGTAACACTATGTATGCTCGGTAGAATTTTTGGTTGTTGTTGGAGAAATTTTCAGTGTCTCTTTGTTCATGTTGCCTTGAACTGTTGAAAATAATTATGTGTTCCAACTTATTATTAATTGTCTCACTTCAATCATTTTGTACATAGACTTTTGTTGTTGAAATGATATTTATCACGCTGTTTATGGCTAACTG
Source organism: Lumbricus rubellus (assembly GCA_945859605.1). NCBI lineage: Eukaryota > Metazoa > Annelida > Clitellata > Crassiclitellata > Lumbricidae > Lumbricus > Lumbricus rubellus. The sequence goes on along the minus strand of OX243811.1, from coordinate 9,733,850 downwards.
AAGACAATTTTTGCCACGCAGTAGCGACATTGAATTGGTGTACCAATAGCTGAATATGTTGATTTCTATTTTTCCCTGCAGCTGATAATACATTTTTTCAAGATATGCAGTAAAAAAAACTTACTAAGTAATATTTTTGTAATGTCAGACTTTTTTTATCTGTCCTAATATTTTCAAGTGTGAATGATATGACTGCCATTATGCAGTACTTTCTTACCATCATATGCAGGGTAACGTGATGCACATAGAGCACTTATCAGCTGTAATTAACCTGAACCTGGTGCTTTTATGCATGTTATAATCAATATAGTGAATTTCTTATATGATGCTGTTAGCAACAGGGTGACCAAACTTGATCGAGCTATCAAACATTACTGGTATGTCATTACAAAATGACTCCCATTTTATATAACATGGTACAATTGGTACATGATGCAGCTACCAAATGCAGCATTACCTGTATAAGCAATTGCACTGTAGACCCAGTCACGCACAGTTTAGAAGCTGTTTGTTAGATGTTTAAATATGGGTTTGGGATGTAATAACAGCTGTCGATATCAACTTGTCTAGTTTCATTTGAAACGTAAGCTTACAGGATATTATTAACTCCAGTCAAAATCTCTTGTGGCTGCTGCCTCTTGGAGCACCTCTGAATGGCATACACTGCAAGAGACATTTTAAAGATTTCTTATGCAATACAATTGTAAAGAGGATGTCTATGTCATCCGATTTAATTTTTTACCCGTTTGCCCCAAGAATATCCGCTGAAAACGGGCTTAAAATTTAAAAATGAATGGGTAAAGGGTTAATATATGTCTGCTATTTTTAAAGATCAGCTAATAATTATATGTTGTGATCATAACATTTCTTTCTGAATTTTGTTTTCTGAATGAGGTTTCTTGTGAAGATCTTGCGTTTTGCATGTGTGCACTGTTTGATAACTTCTCTGAAAATACTTTTGGAAGTGAAATTAAACTATCCAAGCAGCATAGGATATTAGTTTTTTAATTGAAGCACAACTTACAGATGATAGATATTCTGTGTATCATGCTTTTTCTTGTTAAATACTGATGTCCTTCACATTTAACCGAATTGGCATGTTGTGATGATAGATAAATTGACTGTATTCTATGCACTTAAAATATCACGGACTTTTTCATTTGTCATTCATTATTACATATTATGTTATATAATTACTGTATTGTATATTATTATATTATATGTGAAGAGAGTTCAGATTGTCTTTGTAGTGTATAATGATGATGATGATGATGTTGATTGTCTCATATCATCACAAAGGAATAATTATATCTTTATGGTCATCACATTACATTTGTTATCGTAATCAACAGTTCTACTCAGCAGTGTTATATTTTCTATCAGTCATTAATTGACTTCAGTTGTTCGACTTTCGATTATGGTTCAGTTCAGTTATTTTAATCAATCATTGTTATTATTTTTCAGCTGTTCATTTTGCACCACATTAGTGGTTGTTCATATAATTACGTACACATCATGAAATGTACAAGTTGTAACACAGGGGGAAGAGGTCTAAAATAGTTTTTTGTTTACGTAATATAAGGATCGGCTTTAGAATATATCAATCTTCAGTGTTCAAGGGCAGTGGGTATAAAAAGTCCACAAACTGAACTGTTGTGTAGATCTGGATCAGTGTTCACTTAAAGATTGAACACAGTTTTTGTTGCTATGCGCACTCACTGCAGCAAGATTGATCAGAAATTATAATTTCATTGAATGCTATGTCATAAAGTAATTTCAGAAACCCATGAACTGACTTCACAACTTCAGAGAACACTGGTCAAAAACTAATTCAGATGGATCACTGCAACGTCCTGTTGTCAACCAATCCTTTCCTTTCTATCTGTTTCCTGTCATTCATCATTCCAATCCTCTCCTGGTTTTTTCATGTCCCTTTCACTGCATAGCATATCTTAAGGCTTTAGCAATACTGTGATAATAATAATGTGCAGGGCTTAGTTGGTGGTCGTTTTCAGAGAAAATCTACTGCCTCACAGCTTGGCTGGATGCTCTTTCGTGTTGATATTTTATAAAGGAACTGTTTTTGTACCATGAATTAGTGAATAAATTAAATGAATGCAGAGGTAATCAGAGTGTGTTGATGTATTGTTAGAAATTGTATTATTATATAATACTTCTTCAGGACTGCAATCTTCACAATTGTTTTTGCCGTTTAACGCTTATACAACGCGCTTTAGATGATTTGCTACCACTTCCTTTGATTTGCCGCTTCTTCTTGGATCGCCAGGCCGTTTAGTGGCCATTTGCCATAGCTCCTTTTTTTATTTCCATCTGTTTTCTTATGGGCACCTATGTACAACTTTTTGTTGCCAAATGTCACCGCTTCATTTGATTTACCACCTTTGCTTATTTTCTTATTGATCTCCACTTAGTGTTTAGCTTCCAACTGCCTTCACTTTTTCTGTTTGCCACCTTCACCAAGGCTCATAAGCGTTGAAGATATTCGTTGCTATCGGTAACGCATTCACAGCGCTTGACACGTGATCAGTTGATTTACGTCAGTGTTGGAGTTTCAATAATCAAATCATTCTTTATTTTCATATACATGTATACTAACTATATTCATGTGGAGATTTGCCACCTCATCTCCATATCTTTGCAAATCTACGACTTGACCCTATCTGACAAATATAATACTAGCTGGGGTACTTGTTAATAAAGTCAGTATCTTCTTGCTAGTGTTTCCGATCCAACTCAACCTTCGTATTGTACACGTGTGCATTACGTCTGTACGTAGGCACTGTGGCCGAGTGGTTAGCGCGGTCGGCCTGTAACGTGGAGAGTGTGGGTTCAATCCCCCGTCCGAGGCGGTTACTGTGTGGAGACCTTGAGCAAGTCCTTCACTCACAATTGCTCTGCAATGCAATTGCAGTTGCGCCGTTGAGCATAGTAAGGAGGACAATATCAAATTTCAGTTATTGTATTGTGTTGTATAGTATGGTCCATCCTCAGTAGTCATGTATCGGTACAATGTATTTCTTCTTTTTTCTGAATCAATTTTATTCTCTCAACAGAGTTGAGTGTACATAGTTTGTACATTTTACATTTATAAATGCCTTCTTTACAGCATTGCGCAGATGATCAAGATACAAAAGAACATCAAGCGATAAATTATTGTGAGCAGAAGACAGATTTGCTAAATTTCTCCACACAGTGACTGCGTAAATGACGGCTCGAACTCGTTTTCTCCACATTACAGGCACATTACATTTGGCTAGTCACCTGGTCACCTGGTGCCGTCAGCTACTGGAGCTCTGGCGAAAGCCCTGGTGCATCTTCTCCAGTTGATCCTCTCCCTAGTCGCCTCTCTTAGTTCCTCCAGTCTCATGCCAGACTTTTCCTGTACTTCATCCAACCATTTCTTCCTTGGTCTTCCGCATCTTCTCCGTCCCTCACCGCATGCCGTCATCAGCTCCTTTTCCAAACCGTTAGATCTCATCACATGGCCGAAGTAGCTCAATTTCCTCCAAGTTGCTGTTTGCTGCAGTGTCTCCTCCCTCTCTAATCCGAGCTCCTCGCGCACCGATTCGTTAGTTCTCTTCTCCGTCCATGAAATCCTTAGCATCTTTCTCCAAATCCACATCTCACACGCGTTGATTTTCTTTTCCATATCTCGTGTCTTTGTCCATGTCTCGCATCCATATAGGACGACTGGGAAGATCAGTGCTCTTACCAGTCTTTTCTTTGTTTCCCTGCTCACGTATTTGTCCTTCCAAATCTTTTCCAGACCGTTCATTGCCGTTTTCCCCATTGTTACCCTCCTCCTTATTTCCATATCACTTCTTCCCTCCTTCTCTATCATAGATCCCAGGAATGTGAAGCTCGATACTACCTCTATCGTTTCTCCATCCACCTCAAAGTTTTTCCATGTTGCAGTTGTCATAACCTTTGTTTTCTTTACATTGAAGTATAGTCCCGCCTTTTCGCTTTCCTTCCTGACTCTTCTTATTAACTCGACTAGGTCGTCCCTCTTACCCGCCAATAATGTCGTATCATCGGCGTACCTCAGATTATTCAGTATTTTCCCCGCTATCCTTACCCCTTCTGTTGCCTCCTCCAATCCAGCCCTCCTCATAATTCTCTCGGCATACAGATTGAACAGGAAAGGGGACAAAATGCACCCCTGCCTCACTCCTTTCCTTATTTTAAATTTCCCTGTGTCACCATATTCAGTTCTTATTACCGCTTCTTGATCCACATAGAGGCCCTTTAGTAGTTTAACCAAATGCTTCGGAATTCCCATCTCAACTAGTGTCCGCCACAGTAGTGTATGGTCTATGCAATCAAACGCCTTGCTGTAGTCTATAAAACACATATGCACCTGTTGCCCGTATTCCCTCTGTCTCTCCATAATCCACCTTATATTGGCGGTGTGATCGCGCGTTCCTCGCGCCTTCCTAAATCCCGCTTGATTGGTTGGTAATTCCCTTTCAATTGTCTTCTCCATTCTTTTGTGGATTATTTTGAGAAGTATTTTGCTCGTGTGCGATATCATCGCTATCGTTCGATAATTTCCACACTCTCTCGCGTCTCCTTTCTTGAATATTGGTATGAACACGGACCTTTTCCAGTCCTCCGGCCACTGCCCAGTTCTCCAGATTTGATTGCATAGTTTTGTAATAGTTCTCACCACTGCTTCATCTCCCGCCTTTACCAGTTCTATAGGTATTCCATCATGTCCTGGCGCTTTGTTGTCCTTGAGCTGTTTTATCGCCCACTCCACCTCTACCTCCAATATCTCTGGTTCGTTTTCGACTTCCTCTATTTTGATGTTTTCCTTCTCGACACATTCATCTTCCATGTACAACTCTTCCGTATACTCTCTCCACCTTTCCTTTATCTCCTCCTCATCTCCTATTATCTTCCCATCCTTCGTCTTGAGTGAACCCATTCTAGGGCCTGCTGTCTTCGTTATTTCCTTCATCTTTGCGAACAGTTCTTTAGTCCTTCCTTTCTTTCCTTCTTCCTCCAGCTCCCTACACATTTCCTTTAGATGGTTTTCTTTATCCTCCCTTGCCTTCCTTTGGAAGGTCTTATTCAAGGTTTTTACCCTATCCCTGTTCCCTTCCTTCTTTGCTTCTCTCCTTTCTATTGCCACCTCAATGGTCTCTTTGGATAGCCATGGGGTAGTTTTCCTTGACGTTTTCTTTGGTACATGTTTCTCCGCAGTCTCCTGGATCGCAGTTTTCATCTTTGTCCATAACGTGTTCGTATCCTGCTCTTCCATTGTATCGTCTGTCTCTAAGATCTCAAACCTATTCTTTATCTCTACTCTGTATTCTGGTGTTATGCCTTTGCAATCAAAATTGGTCAGTCTTTTATCTCTCTTCATCTTCTTCAACTTTAGCTGCAATGTAGCCACTAATAGCTCGTGGTCTGTTCCGCAATCCGCCCCCGGTCTTGTTCTTACGTCTTTTATTGTGCTCTTCCATCTTTTGTTCACCACCACGTAGTCGATCTGATTCCTGTGTTTTCCATCCGGTGTCGTCCATGTATAAAGTCTTCTTTTCGGTTGTTCGAACCATGTGTTCATTATTCTTAGCTCATTGGAAGCACAGAACTCCACCATTCTCTCCCCTGCCTCATTCCGTACACCCAGTCCGTACTTACCCACGACTTCATCCTTTCCATTTCTGTCCTCACCAACTTTCGCATTGAAGTCACCCATAATCACCAGTATGTCTCCTCTCGGTGTTGTGTCAATTGTTCCTTGCAGGTCCAAGTAGAAAGCTTCCTGCTCCTCCTCCGTCGCCATCGTTGTAGGGGCATATACTTGTATGATTGTTGTGTTGATCTTTCCACCACGAAATCTTACACTCAGTACTCTGTCACTCACTGTATTATAACCCATTATCGCATCAGCGCTCGTTCTATCGCACATGATTGCTACTCCGTTTCTTCTCCTCTCATCCTGCCCAGACATTACTATCTTAAAACCGTTCCAACTAAAATGTCCTTTTCCCTTCCATTTTGTCTCACATAATCCCAGTATCGCTATATCCATCCTTCCCATCTCTTTTTGGATGATGTCCATCTTCCCACTCTGCATGCTTCTGACGTTCCATGATCCGACTTTCATGGCTTTTTTACAGCTCATGTCAAGTCTTTGCTTCCTGGTCATATCCGCCGCTGGACGTCCTTTCGGCTTTGGTCCTGTGGCTTCATTAGAACCTGAATCTCCCGACTCGACACTGTGCTCATCCCCAGTAGCCATTAAGTCACCCTCAGGCCTGAGGGTCTCACCTTTGGTGACTATCGTTGATTCACTCTTTAGATACACCATGACTATTTTCTTGGCAGAAGATAAGGGGTGGTTTGCCATTGCCTTCCCCCCGTTTGCCATCCGTGCCCGTTCGTTCACCCTTCCATACGGAAAGGTTACTAACAGGTCGCACCACGAGAAGGTGGGCACGGTGGACTTTGGTTCGCCAGCCCAGGTCGGTTCCGAGTCTACGCTCCAATTGGAGTCGTCGGTCGGGTCTCCTCCCCGCTTTACTCAATTGAATGAGTGACTGACAAACCTTTGCGACCCAACAGAATTGAAGAATGCAGTACAAAGCAAGAAAGGAAGAAATGCAGAAATTATGCATCTTATTTAACAGAATACATCACAATGTGATCACTCATAGACAACATGCAAACAGATAAACTGAACGCTATGTTTAAGAAAAACAATGTTTAAAACATTTCTAATAAAACTTTTAATTAAATAAAGACATTTTTTACATTTTTGATCCCTTTAAATTAATTCATGAAAAGTTTTCAGACATAATAGAGAACGATTTAAGACTTATAAAAGTGATGGAGCTGGTGTGAAAGCACAGCAAAGAAAAAGGAGAACAAAATAATAATTTAATACAAAATAATTATAAGAAAATAATCCATAAAATAAAATCCCTTAAGCCCAAAAACCAATAATAAAAAACAGCCCCCAGATAGAAAACAATTATGCAGGAAAACACAATGTAGTTAAACAAATTCCTACAATCTTTATTTGATTATATTTCTCTGTTGTTACAGCTCCCAATTCTTCGAATGTCACAAAAATAAAAAGACTACAGAATACAGCTCTATGGTACAGGGAATGGGAGGCGGCTACGAAAAAACAAAGGGATGGGAGGCCTAGAAGAATACAATTACAACTAAAAATACCATAGAGATGCATTATGCAGCCCCTTTATTTTCATGGCACTCGAAGAACCCGGAGCTGTAAAACAGAGTAAGCTAATCAAACAAAGAAAGTAGGAAGATACTGCAACTACACTAGATTTCTTACACAATTGTTTTTCTATTGAGTTCTGCTTTTTAAAAATTGGTTTTTGGGTATTGGGGGTAGGCATTAAAGAAAAAAAAATAACAGAAGAAAGCTATCGGAAGAAAATAAATAGAGACTGCAGAGAAGAACCAGGATTTGTGACAGATTACGATGATTTAATAAAGAAAGTAAAAAAATTCCAGATAACAAAAAAACTAAAAAAGAAAAGACACAGAGGTGAAGAACGGCTGCACTTTCAACACCAGTTGAAACAGATGTTATGGAAACTGAGTAGTAGTTGGTTCATGCAATGCAATGTGACGTTTAACAAGATGGAGAAATCAGTGAACGGGAAAGTTGGCGCAAGGCCCGTCATGTCATTTTGTCGTAGTACTCATAAAAAAACTGCTGGATGAGATTCCATCTGTTCTTCTTCGTGAAGGGAGCGAGTCGCAGACGTGTTTCTTTGTCATTCTACAACTTCTCCGAGCATTTTCTCTTCAAAACACAGATAGCGTGACTTCTCAGGATCCGCTAGATTTGCAACAAAACAGAAACACCTTTTGGTCAACTGAATGTATTAGACACGACTGTTAAAGTATCATTATTTGAAATCAGTCATAAAGAACCTGGATTTACAAACGAATAGCCATTCTGTGGAGCATAAGCTGTCTGAGACACTGGTTGTTGGCTATTTCCAAACTTCGAAACGTGACTGACCAACACTGAAAAAGCAGCTTTTCTTCCTGTCTAGTAACTACACCGTAGCTACTAAAACTAGTAACTTACAAAAGGTGGACGATGAAAACACTGTAACTTGCGATCTCTTACCGAACGTTGGACGGCCAGACGACGGACGAACCAACGAACACATCTTCTCAAAGTTGACGAGTCGGCGAATGGATCGGACCCGTCACTCCGAATTCGAAGGATTAGAGTTGATCACTGTTCTCTGATGTCCGATCAGCTTTCTTGATTCAACGAGTCGAGAATGCTGTGGGTGCAGGGGGAGTGTTGGTGTCGATTGGATCGCTCATCAAGGGGTGAGAAGTGAACAGCTTCTCTGGACGCACCCTCATTCGACGCCTTGGATCTGTAGATGGTGAGGATCGACTCTCGACGACACGGCTGAAGACGATGATGAAGAAGTAGATGCTGGACGCTCTGAATGACGTCGTTTCTTCGACTCCCTCTGTTAACAGATAAAAGTACCGGTAATCGTTAACCCTTTAATGCCGAGATGGTAGAAAATGGTAATCCTATACCCTCCGGCATTAAAGGGTTAATGATAGTCATCACATGTTTCCAATTGATAAAGCACCGTGTCTGGAGACATTAAAGTCACAGTTCAAAACTTACTCTACAACAATCGAATGAGTGTCTATTGTATAAAAGGCTGATTCTGATTCGTTGGGAAACTTGAACGACGCTTTTCTTTCCGGCAATGGTGCTTTACAAATTGTCACATTACCATCATCGTTTATTAGTATTAAAGCGCGCATTTGACATCTGGAATCTGCTACGTGTGGTGTGAACTTTTCAGAAATTTATAGATCAAGTCGACAACATACATGTATGATTTCTTTCTATCATCTGATATTTGCTTTAGGTCAACAAACACTGTGACAGTTTGAGAAAAACCGTGCAGTTGGGACAAGCGAACTTCAGATGCTGGCGTGTGTTGTACGTAGTATCAAGAATGTCTGAGCAATTAGCAAAAAGACAATCGTCAACGAATTTCATTCAAACACTCGAAAGTTTACTTACTTATTCCAGCGTGGCTTGGCAGTTTGAAGAAGCGTGCATGGTCAGTGATTCTGCGTAGTTTTGATGCCCGTGCAGAATGGCCATTCTAGTTTCCATGGCTGAAGACGTTATTTCATTCATGCCGTAGTTTCGAGTGGTGGTATTGGTTGCCAAGGCCGAAGACATTGGTTGTTGCTGTAGTCGAGAGGGGATCTGTGGGTTTTCCCCTATACCGTAGTCAGGTGTTGCCAACGCCAAAGACATTGGCCGTTGCCGTAGTCGAGTGGGGATCAGTGATTGTGGTTTTTATGACTGATGCCATCAACAAGTCTTTTGAACTTCTACATCACGTAGAAGTCGTGCGCATTCAAAGTTTCTGCAGCAAAACGTCGCGACCTCGAGTCAGCGTCGCGTGACTCGTTGGCATCTCGTCCGTCGTTGTTCCCGCTGCCGAAACCGATGAGTCGACGAACTGATGCGGTACGTTGTGGCTGTTCCAACAACCAAAACGCATCTCTGCGCCACAATGTGCAAGAAATCGTTGGCTGTACGACAGCATGGGCTGTTCCTTCGATTCGGTCGAACCGTCGGTTCCACGTCGCTGTCACGTGAACGGCGGCAGTCGACTTCATTGGAGAGGGAAGAGGAGAAGGAGGAGCGAGGTGAAATACAAATGGATGTCCCACTCCGTGCGTCGATTGTTCGGCCAACAAACCATGCTGTTTGTTTCGTTTGAATTGGATCGCAGTTTAGTCCTGTTATCGGTTCCGTGCAGTCGCTCGTTCCAGCTGCAATGTCCTCGGTCTTGCCTGCTTGCATCGCCGTTAATGCCCAATCAACCGATGCGGAGTTCACCCAGAATGGTTCATCCCATTGCCGTAATCCCGCAGTGACCACAGCCTTCGTCGGTGCTTGATCTGTATCGACGTAAAACCCAGTTATTCGGTAGGAGGGGGGTCCGGTGACCGATTCAGCTTTTTTCGATTGATCCTCGGGTCACAAAGCATGACCTGCGTCGTTTTGGTGCAGCAGCTAGGAGGTGGCTTTGATTGGACGAGAGACAACAGACGAGTGGCAACGGAGGGTTGGCACAGAACGAGTGGTATCTGAAAAGTGACGTCACACAAGTGGCGATGAAGCGGTGGCGTAGAACGAGCGACGTCGGTCTGAGAAGTGGCGTCACACAATTCGGACGTGTGGCATCATACGGGTGGCGTAGAACGAGTGGCGTCTGCAAAGTGACGTCACACGATTTTTGGATTTCATCAGTTGTGATGTAAGACGGGTGGCGTGTGGAAGGATGAGATTGCTCGTCTTCCGAACATACGAACGGTGACAATCTGAGCGAGCGACACTTGAGCGCTCACATCGAGCGATGATCCTGCAGCAACGATCTGCTCCGTCTTCTAACGTGGCTCGAGTGTTCATTCGATGTGACGTTGAAGTGAAGAGGCAATGAGCTGCTGAGCTCTCAATCGATTCCTCCATCCGTGAGTGGTGGTGGTAGGGGACGGCGATTAGAACTTCCCTGGCAGAGGACGAAGACACGACGCTGATCGTGCCATAACAACGCCTCCTCGGTGGCGAGCAAGGCAGCGAAAGCTGGCACTCGTTGTGTCAATAGAAGAGGCGCATTGAAGTGTTTCTGCTGTGAATTGGAAGAGACGTCGATGGGCAAACGAACCTCAACTGAATGGTAACCTTCAGTGCCAGATTTCGATGGTTGTTTCTGGTCGTCGGTTTCAGTGGTCGGTTTCGGTGGTCGGTTTCGGTGGTCGCTTTCGGTGGTCGGTTTCAAATGCGTGCCTTCAATGTTGGCCTATCGCTGACTTCATCGTTTTCCACGTTTCCATGGCCACTGGAAGCCGCCGCCGGTGCTGCTGGCGTCGTCCTTCGCTGGTTTGCAGTCGACGAGAGCGAGGACGATGCGATAGCCTTGCATCTCCGTCGGACAGATCTGTCTGCTGAGGGCAGCAGCGTCCACAGAAGGCGGAGGTGGTGGTGGTCGTGGTGGACGTGGAGGTGGTGGTGGTGGAGGGGCTCCGAGTCGCTCAATAAGACGACGACGGGCGAGCCTGGACGCCAACACATCGTTGGGAATGGGAAGATAGCTTTCGTCCGTCACGAGAAAGTCGTGCCGCTTTCCCACGTTCGATTGTGAAGTCGAGGCGCTTGTTGAAGTGCGTCGACGCGTTTCTGTTTGTGTAGCGCGGCTGATGCTCTTTGGTGGTGAGATGATGGTAGTAGGCGTCTTTGCTGTTAGGGGACACGGGCACGGTGATGTTTGCGTGCCGCAACTGATGACCGCAGCAGGCGCCGGTGGGTCAGCTGGAGGCGGTGGTGACTCGGGAATTGAGTTCCAAGTCGTCTCTGGTTCTGATCCGAGATGAAGTGCAGGGACCATCGTGATCGGAGAGATGCTGGTCCAGGATATCTTCTTCTTCTTGTTCTTCTTCGTGTTCTTCTTCTCGTTCTTCTTCTCGTCCCTCTTCTCGTATTTCTTCTTGCCCTTCTTCTCGTTTTTCTTCTTGCCCTTGTTCTTGCTCTTCTTCTCGTCTTTCTTTTCGTCCTTCCTGTCGTCCTTCTCGCTGGTGTTGTTCTGTGGGACGATTTCCGAGGCGAAACTGACAACGACGGTCGGTGAAAGGGTGGCGAGATCAGTCGACTCCGATGCGGTGGTGGCGACGTTCGGCGAAACGGCGAGGAGAGCATTCGATTCGCATGAGACGACGGTGAGAGTCGATAATCCGTCATTCGCTGACGTGTCGAAATCGAACGCTCGGGTTCGCTGCGGCATATCAACCGATTTGTAATCCGAGCTGTAGTCCATGAGGCGAAATTCCCTCAAGTCCAGACATGTGTACATGTCCGCACAGTCAGAAAGATCGAAAACAAAACCGCTGTCTCTGTCAGGAACTGGAAGAACGGAACTAAGTAATAACAAGCGACTGTCTTTGCAACTGTCATTTGCCACCAGGCTCGGTTCCTGCGCAATCTCCTCACCGATGACGCTCGTCGTCTCTGACCGGGCGCAGACGACGAAGGCTTCATCGGTCGGTGAAGACGCGTCCACCTCCGTCACGTTGCCCAGGCCAGGGAACGGGCGTACGTAAATCCGGGAGACGGCAGGGGTGGAAGCACTGGCGGCGGTGGCGGGGATCTCCGACTCTGGCTGGTCGCAGTCGACAGTGGCGTCATCGGTCGAGGAAGACACGTCAGCCACGACGACGCACTCCAGGCCAGAGGGAGACGGCCCCAACGGTGGATGGAGGGAAGACCTTTCCCTGCTGGACGGTCCAGACAGCTCGTGATGGTCACCGCGGGAAGGGGTGACGACGGGGTCACGGCTGTCCGGGTCGAGAGGGTCTCCGTTGAGTCCGGCAGTGCCACCCTTCGCGAGTGGACCACCGTCCTCTTCCGGGGTGAGGCTGCGGTCAGCAGTGGCGTCATCAGCAGACGAAGTCGTCGGCGCATCAGCCACTGAGACATCTGGCAGCGGGTCTGACAGCACAAAACATAAACATGCACTTAAAGCATCATATATTATTCGCTTGTTGCAGCAGTATTATTTGTCAAGTCAATCCAACTTCTAGTTTGCTATCTAGACTCATTCTCCGTCACCACGAAATCAGTCGCTTGTTGCTATAATTTATGTTGTCAGGTTGAAAATGAGAAGAAAAAAACGACGGGAACCTAAAACCTGACGAAATTGACATCGTTGTAAAAAAAGAGAGCCAAAATATATAATCTATTTAATAAAAATAACGTATAAAAGTATTATTTAGACATATCTAAATCTGTCAAATAAATTTTCACTAAGGGCCCTACATCTGTTTCAAGGTGGAAAGTCTGAATTTCAGTCAAAATTCCCTACTTCTGCTGCGATTTTTACTTATCCAATAGATCAAATCGCAATACATGATTTGTTTGAACCTGCAAAATCCCCTTTGATGTGCGCATGCATACTCACATAACCTAATTTGCATTTGCGCCAGGTCAAGGGATGAAAGGTTTATTTTATTCGTTTTTCGCTTAATAAACTTAATCTTCAAAATGGAAGACATTTTAAAAGTTACGACTTGCTTTGTGGTGACGGATCACATTAGCATGGAGGGAAAGGACAATACATGTAACATGAATAAATACCAAGTAACTACTAATATAAACAGTACTGCTAAAAGACAAACAATTAATAATAATAATTTATTTATTGAACAATCCAGTTGACAGACTGCAACCGGTTACAGTGTACAGTTATGCAATTGAAAAATTCACAAGAACGAAAATGACAGAAGACACAAATCTTAACTACTAACTAACTAACAGAAAAGACAGCTTGCAATACACGGCGCTAATAGCAGCCGCCTACGATGGAGCACGTATATGGGGATATAACCTGGGGTTCGAACTCGGGGTCCGCTCATCTCCATGCCTGTGTGTTATCCAATGCGCTAGTCAATATATTTGTCATTTCCTATTGTGGAATACATTCATACAAAGTTGATAGCAGTATTCATGTTATTGGCCTCGCTGTGTGTGCACGAGTTAAAATCAGTCACGTGATTCGCTCGCACGTGGAACTTAAGACTTATTTGTCATTTTCTCTGACAACACACTGCTCTTACAAAGCTTACCAACATCGTTCCTGCAAACGCAATGTTTGTTCTGATCCGCAATGCACTCGAAGTAATTCTATACATCATTATCCTGCCGATCTGTTTGTTTTACTGCAACACTGACCGGTAATATAAAGAGAAACTTTGACAGAGAAACCATCGTGTTAGACCGGATACTTGCTAGATAGATACATAATTCATATTAATTATGCAGACATGTCCGCCACTCGATTTGTGCGCCAACCATGATTGTCATGCAATAGGTCCACAGACAATTTTAAATTAATTTAATCTTCAAACTGTCGATTTCAGCGCTATTGCTTTCATAAATCTCGCTTCAACTTCAACACTTCAAGAGGGGAGCCTCTTTTCAGCCACAGCAACGCGTGGCCGGGTTCAGCTAGTACGTAATATGATTTCATGCACTTATGATAGCCTAAACATATTGCCCTAAACTGGCCTAAAGCCTCCTATAAATTATAATTTGAATTAGAGAGCATAATCAACGTCGGTAACTTTAAATTACTGGTCTATAGTACCTTGCTCACAAGTGCTGTAATATGCCGAGCAAATTTCTGCCCAGGGTAACGGCCGGCGCGCCTCTGTTGTCATAGATAGACCGGCCCTGGTCAAATCGGATCCATCCATCCAATCAGCATCGGGTAGCCTAAAAACGATAGGATTAGCCTACACTAGGCCTACAGTAATCATGATAAGGACGACGATAATAGGCTATAGGCCTAATGATTGTGATGATGACGACGACGATCGGCTTTGATGATGTTGATATACTAGGCCTAGGCTATGGTGTGAAATACGCCATCGCCACGTAGCCAACGCTGCTGTGGGATATAGGCTTGCGAACAATTAAGGCAAAGAAAGTCTATAAAAATTAAACACTTAGGCTAATTATAGGCTAGGTCTAGGCCATAATTACGTAGGCCTACATCTAGGTCCAATAAATTATCTAGGTCTATAGACAATCTCGGTCGATTTAACGCAGGCCTTGTGAAGAATAAACTACTATACAGGGTTCCCCGAGCTTTATAAAAGTTTAATTTAAGGTTTCGGTTTAGGCTATACCGCTATAGATACTAGGTAGGGATATAGGCCTACTGCAGTCACTGTATTGACTGTTGCCTACAAGGTGAGAACAGCTAACAACCACAATGCATGCACTGCTGCTGCGGCTGCTGGTGACGACGACGATGATGATCGATGATTAGGCCTATAATATGATAATGATTTTTATTTTGATGATGGTGTGATGTTTTTGATGAAGCTGATGACTATGAAAGAAGTGATATGATGAAGATTTTGGTGATAGTGATAGTAAACACTGATGATGATGACTACGAACATGATTGACGATAAAAATTATAATTTCAATTTTGTTTAAACAATCCAGCTGCAGGAGAGTAGCAGGTTGCAATTGTACAGTTATCTTCATTAACATCAATCTTAACCCATTATAGTGCCTGACTTTTTTGTTTTTAAAAGTGTGAAAATAGCATCCATCTAATCATTCTAATTAAATCAGCTTAAATTTGTTTAAAAAATTTATTAGCAATTTTTTTCTTTCTGTCCCCGCTCGGCACAAATGGGTGCGGTAGGCTACAAGCCGCTACATTATCGAAATCGCAAATTTCTGATTTCTAAAGCGCCTCTAGTAAGCCAAGCGCAGGGCACCGGATTATTCACGAGCGCTGCGTTGAAGGGTTGTCCGTAAGAGTAGTCCATGGTCGAGTTTTCGTAGGATCAAAGGGGTACATTACGTAAGACTTCAAGGGCCAGGCTGTCATAAATCAACCGTGAAGGTTTCAGATTAATTAAAAGGGTGTCTTCGAAGCGAAAGGGCGACAATCAAAAGGGCGAGTTTAAAATGGCGCCGCCCATAAAGGCGCCTGTTTGAAAGGGTGCCGATCAAAAGGGCGCACAAAGGGTGGCAATCAAAATGGCAATCTATACGTTGAAGTCTACAATACATAGAACCTCATAACAGCTGAAGTTGTAGGCCTATAGGCTACTTAGGTGTCAGTTATTAACCCATTAATGGACTCCAGTTGTCAATCAATCAATCAATCAATCAATCAGAATGTACACAGCATTCATTCAAGATCCATACTCAGAGGCGCTCCTGTACTTTAGAGGCCTAGCGTGCTTCATTCAGTGCTACTGTTCTTGGTTAGACAGAGAATAAATGATTTGATTTTGATGTATATTTGTATTATTTATTGCATTTTTTGCATACATTTCAGTTTCTTTTATTATTAATTATCAAATGTTATTATTTGTTAGTAACTTCTCTAGTACCAAAGTACAATGTACAATGAGTAAAATGACAGACTGTGAACCAAACAAAAGTGGTCCGCGTTGGCACTGCCATTGGCTCTCATTAGGCTAGGCCTATTCTGTTTATTTGCCTACAATAAGCATCGTACTTGGATACATCCAATTTACACCTTTCTGTACAAGACAGGTGAAGTTTATCGTACAAAAAACTCATGCTTACAAAATGATTTAGGCTATATGAAATCAGCAGTCCATACTCAAAAGTACATGCTCAGTATTTTGAACATTTAACAAAAACACCATCTATTTGCCTCTTCACAGCTCAATAATAATAACAATAAAAGTTACTAATTAATAATAATTATAAATGCACATGTACACTGTGTCCACGATAAAGTAGAACCCACAATAAAGTGTCATAATTCAGTCAAAACGTTTAGGATTTTGTCGGAAATTTTGCACACAACAGCAGTGGCCAATGGCCATATATTTACAAGAGATCCTAAAACCGATTAGAAATATTCGTGAGTTTGCCAAATTTATGAGCGTTTGAGATGCAGCACCGAACAATGGAACTTTCCAACATGCAAAAGTTGAAAGGAAGCAAAATTCAGCTATAAATGGTGCTCAAAAGTTCATTTTTGTTCACGAACACACGAATTTACATGTAATTAGTTATGTAGGCCTAAGTAGTTACTAAGTAGCCTACTAATTTTTCTATTATTTTTTCAGTTATCTTTAGTCCAACCAGTATACTACCGTACTTTTATTCACCCGTGATTTTTAGTTTTCATAATCAGTGTACCGGTATTCTAATCAAGACGTAGGCCTACCAGACTACCAGGGTTTAAAGTAGCCTATGTCAGGACGGTCATGGACGGCGTCCTGGCACTTGTTTTCAAATCTCTATGCCGTCCTGCCACTTATTTGGCCAGCACACCTGAAAATGTAAGGGGCGTCCTTGCACTTCTTTTTCTCACTTTTACCACTGGACGGCACCGATCGATGGCGCTCCAAGTCCAATCCACATAGTTAGGTACGCTAATTGCGTTTTAATAATAAGTCCAGTGAAAGACAGTTTTAGTGAAGTATTGTGATAGGAATTTCAGAAGAAAGACGGAAGTATGGCGTAAGATGCTGAAGATTGTTTTGGGTTTGAAACAGCATTAATTGTGTCATCCATTGTTCCAACAGAGTGTGCTTATAGTTCATCGTAAATTACCATCCTCGAAGCCGTCTGGATGCTACATAGCTCAGCGTATTCACCCATCGCAAAAGGCAAAATTTTAAACATTTGGTGATATTTTATAAATTTTGTGAGTATTTGATTTTGTAATCCACTTCCACAATTGTTGAGTAACTTGAACGATCCTTAATTTGATATTATAATATACGTTGTAAAGAAAACAGACAAGGGCCACTTAGTAAACAACAGACTTTCTTGTCAGAAACAAGAAGATCTGCGTCTTCTGGTGGCTGGATGAATAATTGCAAGACATACCGCTAGAGGGCGGCTAAATTGAACTATACGAGGTACCTTCCAAATAATATCGATTTCTGTCGACCGTATGAACGGTGATTGGTAGCTACACCGCTGAATTATGTCTGATCTCAGTAGACAATTTTAGTATTTTATAACCAGACAACAATGCTCATAATGGCACCGATCGATACACAAACCCAGCGACGCTCACAGATGGCCGCAAGGCCCTATAGCTAGGGGGTGTTTAGGTGTTTGGACAGCCCCCCTCCCCAATTAAATAATGCGACCAAGAAATTACCGATGCATTTACTAAGACAATCCTGATGTAAGGATTAAGGGGATTTCATTTTGAAGCTCTTATTTCTATGTGGCATTTTACAACAGATTAGAATCATTAGATCATCCTTCAAATCCCTTATAGTCAGTTAATTCGGTTGCTTGTCGGCTTACTCAAGGTCGAGTAAACACTCCGAAATAAAATCCTGGCTATACGGCCTTGGATGTCCGTCTGGCCACAATACAAATTAATATATTAGCCTACTGCGAGTTGATTAACCTTTGCGTTGATACAATAAATTGTTACTGACGTAATAGTAATAATAACAAATGACGTTGTACTTGAAAGGCCTTTCACCGCGAATACTTCGTCTCCTGTTCAGTGGTTCGTGTCAGTGGTGCCATCCAAGCAGCATGCTGATAACTTAGATAGGCCTACAGTTTAGCACGTCGGTGTTAGCTAGCGCAGTCTCAATCTAGGCATAACGGAGACCGCTATAGAGACGTTCTTAGGTTTGATGAATCTCATAAAAATTTTGCACAGCGCATTAACGACCAGAACAGTTGAATCACCGCAGCAAAACAGAGGCCGTGATTTTCTTGTGATCGAGTCGTGAACCAGCAACTTACCCCAAAAAGGTCGCTAGAAAGGTATGCTGTCGCTCGATCGGTGCTTAATTCGACCATGGCTGCCTGGAGTCCTCCCTTGCGACGAATCTCCACTGAGGTCATCTGTCCTTCAGATTCCTCCTCTATTTTCTTCCACCTCCGCCTGTCAGTCTGCCATCTTGCCCTAACCACGCTCCTCTACTCAGTTCAAGACTATCAGAGCCCGCAACTTAACCAGATCAGTTCATCTAAATACGCAGTTCTTCGGTCTTCCACTCATTCTTTACGAATCTCCCGGGTCATAATTATATTCTCTATAGCCTATATATTTCTCCTATACATGCACCTCCGCCTTTCAGTTTGCCATCTCGCTAGCCTATCTTATTCGGTCTCATTGTGGTGCATTTAATTTAGCTGGCTTCTAACGCTCTAGTCCGGGTCTAGCCTAATTATAAGAGTGACCGCTTGCCTATAGCTGCTGCACTACCGGTATACGCTCCTCTAAGTCAATCTACCCATCATTCATTCACGACTTATAGGCCTAGGCCTAATCTTGCAAATTACAATAATAATTATTATTAGCTTACGCCCTTTTAGTGCTTGAATTTATTAAGCGCTTGATAATAATAATATTCGTTTATTCAAATTCAATCTGACACACCGCAGAACGATTACAGGTACAAGTTATGCGAAATACGGCCAGCTTCGCACGACACGCAGGTCGGCTACAATAGGTTCGGTAACTTAATTTAACACTATAAGACCTAAGTGTTGGAACGCTCCTGATCGGCCAAGCCAGGAGTGGGAGGGGCTAACTTATTTTTCTACAGACCCAAGTCAAACATCACAACAGAAAGCGCCACTGGCAGCTAACAGAAAATTCAAATAAATTTTTGCCCTGTGCGAGGCTTGAACCCGGGTCGCGATAATGACTCTCGGTTTAAAGATAACATTTCTATAGTCAACTAGTAGGCCTATAAGCCTTATTGTGCTCGCTTGCGCCACGGATAATTATTATTTTCGACCGTATACATTCGTCATCTACCTATTATGACGTAAGTATAGGATATAATATTATGATATGCCATCAATTTCTTTACATCGAATTCTCTCAGTGAGAATCCAAATTAAGCGCGGATCTGCATCTTCCTCTCATTGCTGACTAAGCCTAGGCTACTATATATATGAATATCATAGACAGTCAGCCAGTGGATAATCTAGGCATCTCTGGGGGAGTTCTCCACAGCAATGCTTTCGCTTGCACTTACGCTTACCACCTCGGAATAATTTGCCTGCTTTTTTACCAGTTGCTTAAGACCTATCTTTTTAGTCGTGGCTGGGCTGGGAGTGCCTCTGAGTAGATTTCTTGAAGGGACGCTATATAGGTTTTCGGAATGAATGAATGAATGAATGAATGAATGAATGAATGAATGAGCAATGACATTCCCAGAATCCCAGAAAAATCATAGGCCTAGAGCTGTTGTTTACATTCATATAGGCTACGTAATATCACCCAGAAAATTACATGCATAACATTTCCGTCCCCCAACAAAAATTCGACAGGTTTTGTGTGTAGGTGAGTGTGTGTGTGTGTGTGTGTGTGTGTGTGTGTGTGTGTAGGTGTGTGTGTGTGTGTGTGTGTGTGTGTGTGTGTGTGTGTGTGTGTGTGTGTGTTGAGATGCATATAATAACCTACCGGGATTCTTATGTTTCTCCTAAATTTTATGAGAAAGAAAAAAAGGCAGTCACATTTAAAAGTATAGCAAAGGGTGTCGGTTGGTGACTGCCTCCGTCCGCTCAAAACGGCTGCCCCCGCCCCTAAACGTGAATTTCCCCACCCCAGAAGAGGAAGAACTTGATTAAACACTTATAGTCAGCAATTAGAAGAAAATGCAACTCGATGCACTGATATGACACGTTGAGCGTGGGGCTCATTCGTCACATTAGTCGACTGTGCAGTGATGTTGTACAGTTAATTGTGGCTGTGCACGTACGTGTGCTGTTTCTCAGAGTGTTGCAGTGTGATCATCTCACTGTGATCATGAATGATGTGGCGGTTCCTGATTTGTTGGAGTTCAAGGATGTCGAAGTAATGTTCAAGTGGTGGGTACGAACTTTCCGGTTCCAGAACTTTGGGGACGGTATTTTTGTTTTTAAGGATGAACTGACTGCATAGGCGTTGTATTAGGCATTACCGTATTTTGTTTATTGATGATCTGTAATGAAAATTGGATCAGACGTTTGCATTCCGATACATGTTCAGTGGCGTAACAACCATGTAGCCTAACGAAGGTGGACAAAATCCACGGGCCCCCGAGATCCAAAGGGCCCCAAGCTTATTAAAATAAAAAGTTTCATGTATATACTTTTTCGGAGTTTTTCCGTTTAATAGTTAGTTTCAGATTGTAGAGTCTGACCATAATTATGTATACATAGGCCCTAAACCTATTCTGGATACGACGGATATGATAAATGACACGCATGTGTCGGAACTGTATGGGTCATCGGATTTGAGAGCATTTGACCCGTAGCAGACATCAACACTTAGTTGCACGTAGGCCTAATGACCTCCATGGTGGTCTAGGTTCATCCTAGTGCCCCACCAGAGTTGCATAGATCACTTAATCGCCCTTATCCCATCAGTCAAATCCAGCGTTAAGGAATTATGCTTGGAATATTATCTGCTTGTTTCCCGCTGCCACTAATTTTAGCTCTGTGTGTGTGTGTGTGTGTGTGTGTCTGTCTGTCTGTCTGTCAGAGAGAGACAGGTCTAGCTGTCTGTCTGTCTGTCTGTCTGTCTGTCTCTCTGTGCATTGCATGTGTGTAGGCTACCTGTCTTTGTCTCTGTCTCTGTCAATGTCTCTATACGAGTCAAGCGTTGAAATGACTGGTACATACTACACATTGCAGTTCCTTCGCGCTCATAATAACAGTCAGTGCATTCATTCATTTACTTTTATCTGGAGCTTCACTATTGCGGTGCCTAAACGAAAATAATCATCATAATTATAAGATGAATGCCATGAAACGCACTTAAAGTTCTTGGAGCAAGAAACGAGCCAAACTCACAAAGTAATTCTATGAAGAACTACAGACCACAGTGAGTCTACATTGTGTATGTGCTATGAACCTTTTATGGGTGTCACGACAACTGGTCTACAGACAACTCGATCGTCTAACGACAACTGGTCTACAGACAACTCGTCTAACGACAACTGGTCTACAGACAACTGGTCCAGCGCTTGAGAAATGGAAGCTGGGTGAAAGTTTTTTACAGCTGAAATGAAGGCTGGATTGATGAAAAAACGCAAGATAAATGGAAGCTAGATTAGGGTTCTTTTACAGGTAAAATAGAAGCTGGATTGACGAAAATAATGCATGAGAAATAGAAGCTGGAGGAAGGTTTAAATATTTTAGATCTAAAATAGCAGCTGGATTGATAATAAAAACGCTTAAGAAATGGTTAAGGCATTTTTATATCTGAAATCGAAGCTGGATTGACGAAAATAACGAACGAGAAATAGTAGCTGCATGAGATATTGCTAGACATGAAATAGAAGCTGGATGCACGTTGAAATACATGAATGAAATATCACCAGTCCAGCTTCCATTTAAGCTAAAAAAAATTAACGTTTTTTTTCATAAATACGGTTTCTATTTCATCAATACGAGTTGTCTGTAGACCCCTCCCCCTCCCCCCTCCCCCTCCCCCCTCCCCCTCCCCCTCCCCCTCCCCCTCCCCCTCCCCCTCCCCCTCTCCCTCCCCCTCCCCTCCCCCTCCCCCTCCCCCTCCCCTTTTAAAGAGAAATTTAGAACTGCACAACTCCTTTCCCTTCCCATCCTTGATAGCAGTGGCGTCTAACCCCCCCACTTGGCGTGGGAGAACAAACCCCCCACTTTGGCTGACTTGTATTTCTAATACACTTGGCTCTTCAGAAGTACACAAAACTGTACATTAATAGGCCTACAGTATATATATAGGCTAGCCTATATATATATATATATATATATATATATATATATATATATATATATATATATATACATATTATGCACAGAGTTCATAATAAAAGTGATTGTAAGCAAAGAAAATTAAATAACTTAATATATTATACAACATAATATGGATATATTATATCCATTAATTCACACACATTGAGTTTATAATTTATTGGCTTGGTGGCACAATTTAAATTTTCTATTCCAACAGACAGACAAAAATTAATGTTAGGCCCTATATATCTACAGATAAGTCTGTGACCATTAGGCTACAAACAATTTTATTCTGATTTCAATCTTGTGTAGTAATGCCAATTTGTAACTATCAAGTTGTGGCTAATAATTATCTTAACGTTTGGCATGGGTGCC